>OX376374.1:68540551-68650551 GCA_947369275.1 Nemotelus nigrinus
CGATTTGGAGATCGCGAAGGTGTGCTTGCGCGCGAACGACGATGGAAACCATTATTCTGACTCATCTCACTTTCCGCGATTTTAAGCGTCAGCGACTGCACCGCCCGTTCCAAATCCTCCACTCTACTGTAAAGGGATATTGACCCACCTGGCGTATTGTTTCGCTGAGTTTCATTAACGCACCCCACCTGACCGTACGCCTCCGTGACGGAATCTGCAATTTCTGCAATCCTTTCAAGAGGTAAATCCTTGTGCGCCGCCAGCAGCGCCTGCACATGCTTGGGCAATCGGCCCAGCCAAAGTGTTTGCAGCACTTCCTCCGGAAAGTCACTGCCTGCGAGGTTGCGAAGGTGACGAAGGTACTGCGTCGGCTTCCTGTCTCCGATTGGTTCACTTTCTAGCAAACGACGCGTGTTCTGCTCCTTCGAGGTCCCCATACGTTTAAGGAGTTCATCCTTCAATATTTTGTAGGACCGATCGGGTCTCAAAAGTACGTCCCTAACCTCTATAGCATATTTCGCTTCGAGCGCACAGAGCGCGTGCGTAAGCTTCGTTGCATCGCGCGTGATGCCCGCGCCTTCGAAATTACTCTCCAGCAGCAGGAACCATAATTCCGGATCAGACGGGATGAATGGCGGCAAACGAATAGCCACATGGTCCACTGAATTTGAAGTGGATGGCTGATCATCGTTTGCACTTCCAGTCGCCATGTTGGTCGGTGAACAAAGCAACTCGTCACGTAGTTCGACGAAAATAGGGGTCACCAATGTAGTTATTCCACCGGAGATGGAAATTACAACCACCAGAACTACTAACAAACAACTTTTATTAAGTACTTTATCACACATGAAAATATAATCCAAGAAATATACACTTTTAATAATAACTCAATGCTTCGGAGACGTCTGTTCTTCACGATGGATGATAAGCGAGAGAGCATACATTTGTCTCTTATTTGACTCCAGTCGAGACTGTATAATGCTGCTTCCCACTTCCGGTACTCGATGCTTTTGACTCTTTCGTGCTGCCACAGGTCCAACGAGCAACCAGAGCCAAGAAGGAAAAATATGACGAGCTACGGCGAATATCCAATAGAATAATTAGGCGTAAGAAACGAAATTACTTTGACGAGCAGTTGCTGAACATTAATGTAAACCTAGTTAGTAAGAACACCAGACAAGCGTACAGATTAGTAAACTTTATCAAAAACGGCTACCAACCCAGGACTAGCCTCTGTAAGGACAAAGATGGAAATATTATCAGCGACCACGAAAATATTAGCAAACGATGGGCGTCCTACTTCGAAAAGCTTCTGAATCCGCCATCAAACATCCTGGCAGCAGAAGCTGAGCTCCATGGTGATACCTTGGGTCAACCGCCATCCATACAATCCCCTACAGTAGAAGAAGTTGATCTCGCCTTGCGTTCACTGAAAAGCAACAAAGCGCCGGGCGTTGACGAGATACCAGCTGAGCTACTCAAGTCTGGTGGGGCGGGTCTATTAAGTGCGCTACATCAACTGCTGCTGCGAATATGGGAGACTGAGGTGATCCCAGACGATTGGCGCAGAAGCATCATCTGTCCCATACATAAAAAGGGAGATAAACTGCGGTGTGAGAATTACAGAGGCATCTCCTTAGTCTGTACGGCCTACAAAATCCTGTCAAAAATCCTGGAGTATAGGATTAAACCGTTCGCGGAAGAAATCATTGGCGAGTATCAAGGCGGTTTCAGATCTGGTCGCTCCACAATCGACCAGCTCTTCACGGTCAAGCTAATTTTGCAAAAGTGCTGGGAATACGACGTTGACGTATACCAAATCTTTGTCGACTTTAAACAAGCATATGACAGCATCAACCGAGGCGCTCTATATAGAATCATGCTGCAATTTGGTATACCGGCCAAATTAGTGAGACTTGTAAAGATGACGATGACCAACTCCGCCTCGCAAGTCCGCATCCAGAACAGATTGACGGATCCTTTTGAAACTCTGGGTGGCCTGAAGCAGGGCGATGGTATAGCGCCCACGCTCTTCAACCTGGCACTTGAGTTCGCTATTCGGGCAATGAACCTGAACACCAGCGGCACGCTACTTTTTAAGTCGACACAATTGGCAGCGTACGCGGATGACATTAACATCATGGCTCGAAAACTTACCGATGCTGAAGAACTTCTGCTTAGACTTGACACCGCAGCAAAGGAAGTTGGGCTACGAATTAACGAGGACAAAACGAAAATTATGATGCAATCTAGGACAAGGACGCCAGCGCACACGACCATCAACGTAGGGGACCTTTGCATCAAATTCGTGGACAACTTCGTTTACCTGGGTAGCAATCTATCGAGTGACGCCAACGAAACTGACGAAATCAAGTGACGGATACAACTAGCAAATAAGACATTCTTCTCGGTCCTCCCCATAATGAAATCGAAATATGTGCACAGAAAAACTAAGCTCCGCGTTTACAAAACTATCATACGACCTGTGCTGTGCTATGGTTGCGAAACATGGACCTTGACCCAAGCCTCCGAAAATAGGATCGACACCTTCGAATGGAAAGTTCTACGGCGGATTTTCGGGGCTGTTCGCGACCGAGATGGATGGCGCATCCGGTACAACAATGAGTTGTACGAACTTTATGATGAACTGGAAGTCTCCAAGATCGTCAAATTACAACGTTTACAGTGGGCTGGGCACGTGCAACGCATGAATGACAATCGCATGCCAAAACGTGTCATGAACGCAAGACGATTCGACGGAGCGAGGCCACGAGAAAGACCAAGAGCTCGTTGGGAGAGCTCAGTGTGTGCGGACGCCGAGCAATTATTGGGGCTCCAAAACTGGAGGACGCGGTCACGTGACCGAGACAATTGGAGGAATACGATCCAGGCGGCCAAGGCCCGACGTCGGGCTGTTGTGCCACGATGATGATGGTATATATATATATATATATATATATATATATATATATATATATATATATATATATATATATATATATATATATATATATATATATCTATATATATATATATATATATATATATATATATATATATATATATATATATATATATATATATATATATATATATATATATATATATATATATATATATATATATATATATATCATCAAAAGGATTAAGGGAGATAATCTCTGGAGTGGCCGATCCGATTGAGCTGAAATGTTCGGGGGACATAGATGTATATAACAGGTCGGCCCATGACTTGCTAGAATTCAGATATCTTAAACCTTTTGGCGTCGGCGGGCATTTTAGTGAATTTTCGGGTGCTCCTTTATGCTTCCTAACAGATGCTTCCAATTTGTATTCATAAGCAAAGCATTTACAATAATATAAGCAACCGATATTTAAATTTTTCGAGTTTTGGAAAACCCTAGACATAGTTTATTCGCTGAAACTTTCGATGATATCCTTGGATAAAAACGAAATTCAAAGGATAGGTTGATTAAGCACGAGCATGTTATGGTAGATTTATTGCTGCTGTGTTAGACAAATGTTGCCAGCACTGAACATTTTCATCATTTGTGTTATAGGAAATGCTGTCAGAAAATGATATTTGTTCCTTTGAGTAAGAAATAGTTGATATGTCACTACAAAGAAGGGTATAACGTCTTCACACATTTTTAAATCCCTCGAAGATAAATTCTTCGAAAATTAGTTTTCTAGCGGTTCTGATGCGCTAGACTTTTTTTTCATATCAAATGATTGTAGCTCTCATTATTGTTTAATTTTTTATCACAGAAATCTATGTAAATTGGAAATATAGCCTCAGCAACATCAGGTGGTAAAGACAGATAATCATGTTTTTACCTAGGAAAACAAAGAAAGAAAAAAGCAGCTGCTCCTCCGGTCTGTACTCCGCCAACTTTCTAACAGTCCGAGACGTGATTACAAATATGCGTATATCTCAGAAAACACTTGTCGTATTACATTCCGAAAATGCCAAAAATAAAAAATCGATTTTATGAAAATCCTAACTGCATATAACCCCTTAATCACGATTAATCGCAATTAATCGTAGTACGGGAACATACCTATTGATTCTTCTGTTTGTTTATTCACATACCTCTGTTTAACCTTTTCGTACGTTTAATGCGACTAGCAATAGCCATAAGAGGATAACACAAATTAACTTTGATATTCAATAATTATAGATTAAGTTGTAGGCTGTGTTGTCAATCCAGCAAAGCAATTGAAACAAAATACTAAGTAGCAGAAGAATAAAACCCACATATTTAAGAACTTTTTAAACCACGCTAAGAATGTGCATTGCAGTAAAAATTCAAAAGCTAACGTTGAATATCTTTTTTCATTTCAGGTTCTTAATACTCGGCATCTCCCTACTAGTCCTGGACTACAATACATCTATTGAAGGCATCAAACTATTATGGTACTACAAAATCGGGTACTTGTGCATACTAATAGGTATGCATACCAATTTTCACTCTATAGCATGTAACGATACAATATTTAACAACCATTTTTTCGTATTCTAGTTTCAATAGGCGTAGAATTAGCGATATGTTTAGTGTCGGCCAGAGGAAGCATTTTGGATGTCGGGGCTCGAGCAACGATGCACTACTGGATCTATCTTAAGAGTGGTAAGTACTAGAGCCTCTTATCAAGTGGTTCTTGAGCATTGTTTGGCTAAGGCGTAAAACTGAAGTTCAAAAGCGACTTTTGCGACGAGGTGCTCTAAGTGCCATCGACATCAATTATGCGCACTCGAGACATGATAGAGTCACACTTGATGAGTCTCTGTTAAGCACATCATTGAATCACAAATGCGTGGGGAGATATAACTTTTAATGATTCATTTCGTTGCAGTTGTGATATTATTTGATATTAGTTGGCTAGTGATAGGTGTTATATGGATAAAACAATTTTACTTCGATTCTCCAGCAATCGTTGCTAAGGAGATTCTCTTAGGTAAGTAGTCGAAGGGAAGAAAGTCCAATCATTTAGTGACCTCAACTCTTCCAGGTCTAGTCATATGTAATTGGTTACTAGTATTAACAATTTTAATAACAATTTGGTGTACCTTTGACTCGGCGGGACGATCATGGGTGAAAATGAAGCAATATCAGAGGTCGATGCGAGAGTCCGAATCGCGATTCAACTACAGGCGAAGCGGTAGTATGAACAGAAACTGGAGACAACGGTAAGATATATACATGCAACGCACATAATCAATCGTAAATGCTTAATATTATTACAGGAAAGTGATTCGAGCTTATCAGGATAGCTGGGATCATCGATGTCGTTTGTTGTTCTGCTGCATGGGCACGTCCGAGAGGAATAGCAATTCCTTTACGGACATTGCACGACTACTTAGTGATTTTTTTAGGGAATTAGATGTTGTACCTTCGGATGTTGTTGCGGGTTTAGTACTGTTAAGGAAATTTCAAAAGCTCGAACGTGAGACTATTGTTAAGCAAGTAAATATTTTTTTATATTAAATAAAATTAACAAGCCTAATTTTAATCTTCACTTTCATGAATAGCGTAAAAATGGAACGTATGAGTTTCTGAGTGGAGTTCCAGTAACTGAGCGAACACAGTTCCTAGCATTAAATAATGCTCACGATTATGATTTCTTTCAAACGGTTATTCATTATATGTACTTTGCTCAAGGAGCCTACGGATGGCCAATGTATTTAATGACAAATCGATCGAATGTTTGTCAGTTATGTTCCGAATTGAGGTAAGTGGTTATATTTAAGGTTAAGGCAATTTTTCATTGATTTTCGCATATTTTCGCATATTTGTCATCTTTCTCATTCAGAAGAGTATTCCAATGTTTATTTATTTTATGGTTGTCTGTTAATTTTTCGTTCTTTACTAATTGGAGGTATGATTATTATTTTTTCATTCTTTTGATGCAGTTGGGCAATAAGCTGAATATCAAAATAAGCTAGAAGGACCAATATCGTTGTTTTTATCTGTTTTAGCTCCTCTTCGAGAACCAAAATATACCGTGTTGTAGTCAATTTCCTTAATCTGTTGGTAGATGTAGTCGGGAAACGAATGGCTTCGGATTTAGTAGCGGAATTCACAATCCTTTACTATGCTTCAGAGACTTTTTTGCTCTTTCGAATAATGTCGAAATATTAAGTCAATAGCCAAGAATTTGCTTAGCGTTGAAAGCGCATTTGTAAGCATTTTGGATATGAGAACAGATGACATTGTGGTTTTCTTCCCATTTACCTGCTGAATGTTCAACCACGTCCCATCCAAAAGTTTCAGATAGATTGCTGATTAAAACTCAATATACATTGCTGATTCATTCCGCCATTTTGATATAGATATGTCTAGTCCAACTTTTTTGACACAAAATATATTCCGACTTAAGAAGAAAATATAACTCAATACATTTCATCAAATCGAAGAATGATTATTTGGTCATACAAAATGCATCAAATTCTAAGTGACTGCGAGTCTGTTGTGAGCGATATTATTATGCTATTGTCTATGGGCTATTGTTTATGAGCTGTTCTCATGTTGAAGGATAATACCAAATAATCGCTTCTGTGAAATGCTCTATCAGGCCTTTTATTAAGTTTTTACTAACTTAACGGATCGATAGCTAGCTCCTCTGGCTAAGTTGCCAGTTCGATGCAGCGATCTACTGCCATGTGTGTCTCAGAACTGTCATAGGTTTCCAATAGCACGAAGTGCTATTCCGTAGAAATTTGGTATTAGCGTAAAAAACTCAAAAATGTGCAGACAGTCTGTGAATATTGATGCTATCTTATATTTAGGATCTCTCTAATGATATTCTTGTAGTATTATCAACTTTTAAGTTGATTCAACATCAATTTTGGTATTATCTCGTCGCAATTATTACTTAACTTATGAAACAGTGCACAGAAAGATATGACTCAAGGTGCCGTAGTCTGGCAGAAGCAACGAAATCATCTAAAAATAATAATCAAAAAAATACTGCGAATCAGAGCCATCGAAAACAATAAAAGCTTATTCGTCCTAACATTCTTTCCACCAAAATTATCAATAACAACATTCAGATTTTGCGAACAACCTTGTTTACTATCTTCTTTAATAGAAGTATCATACTAGCAACCTCCTGCAATTCAGCAGATTTAACACATGCATATTTCTTTGCCACCTAATTGAGTTTTTTTTAAACAAAACTATGATACAAAGAAATTGATGCAAAGTTAATGCGGAAACAACCCTATATGGGTGAAACCATCAACTTCTTCGAAGCTGCATTAGCATGTATTTTTCGACCGTGTGCTTAGTTTTTGTTGCTGCAGACTTGAGGCTGCTCGGTTTGATGGTTCTCGGTGCCTGTTTCCTTCATTTATGCACATACCTATGCTTTTCACCATCTGTTTGATTTTATGAAAGAATCTTCAACGGCTCGTTCTTTCGGACACATAATGTAAACGTCGCGGTCGTCCGTATAAGCTAGTAGTAGGCTGGACGTCATGCGCACTCCAGCATCCCTAATCAGTTTTTCAATGGGCGTCCTTTTACCCAAGACTGTTGATGGTTGCAAATGGCCGGATCCAGCTGCCTTAACTTGGCTTTGCATATGATGATGATCATGATCAGCCTTGTCCACCTTATCAGTTTGGTTGGGATATTCAACTCTCATGACCGTGTAAAGTTTTATTCTAGCGATACTGTCGTTAAATCGATAAAAACACGGACTAGCTGCAGGTTGTAAAGACAATTCAATTAGTTAGGCCACCTTTTGCAGCCAACAAATGGATTTTTAGCTAATAATATGACAATACACTCTAAAAGCTTTTCCATCGACTGCCGAATTGAGAAAACCCGATTTTGTTCCGATTTGTCTGGAGTATGTGCCGATTATACCCAAGTTATTAAAATAGCGGAGTGCACCTTATAGACGGTATAATTGCCGCATTCCGTGGCGTCTCCTTTCTTGTGTATGTGACATATCAGTCCAATGTATAGTTTCGCTGTCGCACGCCTTCAGCAATAGTTGATGATGTAATATCTCGTTTGCATATTTAACTTTTTCGGCGGGAATCTTATCGGTTCCGGGCGATTAATTATTTTCGAGCTGAAAATTGGTGACGGCAGCTTTCGTCCGTTGTCAGCTAACGGGCCTCGGACTGGTCACCTTCTTTGTTGTTTAGTAGCTGACCAAAGTACTTACACCCATCGCTTCAGTGTTCGCAACTGGTCAGGAATCAAACTTTCCTCCTTGATTTTGCAAGCTGTGTACTGCCTTGCCTCATCATGCTCACTTATGCTAGTAAAACTCTTACTTTCCAGATTTGGCGAACACGTTTCTTCACTCTTCGAAGATCGCGATAAGTCTACACACAAAGTAATAGGTCTAGTGATCGCGTGAGTTCTAAGATTACTTTATGATTCGGTACGCATTCTTACATTCAGCAGTTAGATTGCAGCCATCGCCAAACCAGTTGTTTTGACCTTTTGTACCAATGAGAGCTTTTACCTTTGTCAATTCTTGACAGGGCACAGTTAATACACGAACAGAATGGGTAAGGGGGTCACGCCGTACTGCCAGTGCTGTGTGACTGAGCTCGATGATGCTCAGAACACATTCTTTACGTGCAGTCGCTTCGTAAGTTTGAGGCGCACCATTGAGTCCACGCTCGGCCTGACCACGCCTGAAATGCAATGCAACGAAACGAAGTGAACTGGCGCGCAGTCTCAACATACGATGAGAAAGTAAAGCGGGTGGAAGATTGACTTGCCGACCAACTCATAAGCTGTAGTAGTTTTTGAAGTCCGTAGTTACCAAAAGGTGAGTCAACACAACCGGGTCGAAGCAGTGCTTAGGCGGGTCCCGACTATAAACTTCGTAGGCCTGTAGATGGTCTTTTTTTAGTGAATCAAACCTCACATACTCGGTGGTGATAGGACACCCGGGGATCTGGGAAGCAGATTTTTTTTGGCCATCTTCACTGGCGGAAAAAGTTCCAGATACGGCGTTCGGCAGATGATCCCAGCACGTAAAGGATTACTGCCGTGAATTGGAGTCTTCTCGTGTCAAATGCCCCAACTATCAAGCTGAACGTTTTCTGGCTGGCGTGAAAGGTGTTTTTGAATTTAATTGTATTAAAACGCGGAACAGACACTATCCAGTAGGCTGAACTCTCCGGCCTAAACAATATTTTGTTTGCCTCGGGTACAAAGTTTAAGGCAACATAGCACCTCCAAATTTTTGAAAAATCGATTTTTGTTTTTTGATTGAATATGTTAGAATGAAGCTTTAAAAACATGATTTTAATAATATAAAATTAAAATTCTAAAAAAAAAAAATTTTGTGAGTATATATAGCGAAGCGCTCCAAGATCATTTTTTCTATGATTTTCGTTGACTTCGCTATATCGCTACATCGACTTAATCCAAAGTGTAGAGGAAGATAAGTGAGTCATTTCCTTTAAAAGAAGAAAAAAAACAGTTAACCTTGGCAAAAAAAAACAAAAAAAAATAGCTGTAAAATAAGTGTAGAGTCTCCAAAAAAAGGTCCGAAAAAAGTCCTACTGACACTAAAATTAATGAAAAATTTTGCCACATATTATGGCCTAGCTATACGACGAAATCCTGATTCAGTTGAAAATATGCCCAAGTAAATTTGGGCAGCATATCACCACAAAATTTCAACTGATGAGAACCCTCAACACTCTTATTGTCCTGTTGGAGAAACGACTTGGTGTAACTGGCGCAAGGCGGAGGCAGCTGGTGATAATGCATTAAAAAATTTCAAGCATCCTCCACCTTTAGATGATAAGGTACAAGAAATTTTAAAGCCTATTTATGATGACTTATCATCAAAAGATATATTAAAGCGCTGCTTGGGCAATTTTCCGCAGAATAATAACGAAAGGTATAATTCTTGTGTTTGGAATTTGGCCCCCAAACATACTTTTTGTGGGAAAAACGTACTACATATGGCTGCAAATATTTCTGCATGTACATTTAATGAAGGATTTATGGCTATCTTGAAAATAATGCAAGTAATGGGAGTTACGATTGCCGAACGTGCGCTGGAACATGCAGAACATAGAGATGCTGCAAAAATCGACCAGGCGGAAAAACACTCGACTGAGGCATCTAAAGAGGCCAGAACTGCTCGAAGGGAGCAAAAATCTTTGGAAGAGGAGGAGTATGAGCAAGAAGAAAGTACATTGTATGGTCCAGGCATCGCAGATTTATTTTCGGTAAAATTTATTGCAAAAAATATTGAATTTTAACTTTAAGCACGATTTTCTCGAAACAACGTTTTGCAAGTTGGCGTGCATGATTAAGAAAAATGTTTTTATCCAATCGTTCTGAAATTTTAACACGTTAATCTGCACATGTTGATGCTCAGAATGAACTACGGATGAAAAAATCGACACCAAATTTTTTTAGTTATAACCGATTTCTGGGGAAAAAAAACCTCGATTTTCGAAAAAACGCCGCCATTTTGTTATTTTTCAACCAAATTTTTTTTTTTTAGTTCATTTCAAGGCCGCTTTGATGTTGATCAAAACCACGTTTTTGTTTGTTTTTTCAGACTTTCCTGAGGACAGTTATCATGCACGCCAGGTTTTTTTTGAGTATTTTCCAAAAAATTGTAGCAGACGACAGGGGGCCACAAAAAATTTTTAACAATTTTTTTAATGTAGTATAAAAGGTGCTTAGTATGTGTAAAAAGTTTCATTAAGATATGTTACTTTATTCAATTAAAAACAAGCCTTTGAAAAAAACATTTTTTTTTTTAATTTGAAGGTGCTACGTCCCCTTAAATGAATTTCATGCTTACTATCTATTACCCCATTTGCCTTGGTCGAAACATTTTACTACGGCAGTGGTCCCGAATCGCTATTTTTCTTAGCCGTTTCGCTTGCAAAGCTTCCACCCCAGTTTGGGGTGGAAGCTTTGCAAGCTTTTAAGCGTAACTGCACCTAATTCGCCAATAGTTTCAACAATTTCATTTTTGATTCTATTGTGCATTTATATCTATATTCGATTTGACAGATGATGTCACATAATAACACGTAGGCACCGTGTATTGCCCTCCAAAGCTATCGACATTGTGAAATTGATACACTGGTATCAATACCAGCAGTATATCATTAGTCTAACTAAATGGTCCGCAATCAATTATCATTGGTATTCTCGTGCAAGGTATTAGAGGCTACATATTTGTATTTCCATTTCGCTGTTAAAATCACCCAGTACAATTTTAGACACATTTTTGTGGAACTTACTTATTACTTCTTTGAGTATAAAATCATATCGTTAAATAATAAATAAAGTGACAATGATTTTTCTAAGTTGTACTTATTTTGTATTTTTTTTTCTTAATTACAGGTGCTGTCTATCGTGCTGCGGTCAAAAAGTCGTAGCTAACGTTGTTCACGATAATTGCTGTTACTGTAACTATGCCGCCCTTAAAAAGACTTTACAATTTAGTGACGTCGAAGTGATATATGTAACGTATCACGTTGATGTTGGCGAAACGCCTTTTTTCGTTGCAATCGATTATACGCAAAAGAAAGTAGTTATTAGTATACGAGGGACGCTCAGTATGAAAGACGTACTGACAGATTTAAATGCAGAAGCTGAGGTATTACCGCTCGAACCTGCACGAGAAGATTGGCTGGGCCATAAAGGAATGGTTCAAGCGGCAATTTACATTAAGAATAAATTAGAAGAGGAGAACCTTATTCAGAAGGCTCTGACTCATAATCCGGCCAGAAGCACACAGAATTACGGCTTGGTTCTAGTTGGACATTCACTGGGAGCGGGTACAGCATCGATTCTTGCCATTTTGCTGAAACCGCAGTATCCATCTCTTCAGTGTTTCAGTTATTCACCTCCAGGTGGATTGCTCAGGTAATTAGTGTGAATATAACAGTTGATGTTTGGCTCTAACGTATTATCGTGTTATGTTACAGTATGCCTGCCGTCGAATATTCTAAATCGTTTATAACCTCTGTAGTCGTAGGAAAAGACGTGGTGCCTAGAATAGGACTTAATCAAATGGAAGCTTTACGAGCTGACCTCATCAATGCAATTAAACGAAGTGTCGATCCGAAGGTAATATTTATATCAGTTAGAACCTTAGTGAGCGGGTTAAGTAAGTATTTAAATAGAAAACTTTCAGATAATTACTAGAACAATATCTATATAAATATAATAACCTTCTAAGTATTGTTTTAATACTGTTAATGGTAATATATATAAGAAAATTATCCCATCTTACAAATTTTGTGTTCCCATCTTACAAATCTTTTGGCAATATGAAATGAAACAAATAGTTTTTGATAAATTGCCAAAATGCATACGTTTCAGTATAATTTTGGAACATTGGAATAAAAATTGAACTGTTGGGAAAAGACTTGTAAAAACCTGGTGCTATGAAGGGCATTTATTCCACATAGCGAGGTCGGAATTCGATGGTTAAAATTGCTTTAGTAGGATAGAAATTCATATATATTTTGCAATTCTTTCACCTCTGAGGTTGCGTATCTGCTCAGAATCTCATAATCATCATAAGTCGTGGTTGCCACCACTCATACGAATCACTTTGAAGCTCGAAATAATTGAAATTTTAAAGTATTCATGAAATAATTAATAGAAAAATATTTAAATTAGCTAGGGAAAAAAATTCCGTCTGAACAGTTTGAAAAGAAGACCTCCGTGTGCCTGGCCAAATCAGAAGATAGCTATCTCTTTTTGTGAGCATCAATTTCCCAATTCCGAAAAATGGCATGTGCAGGTGCTCATTTCCTTCAACACGGCAGTGCCCCGGTACCCAAAGCAGATACGCCTTATTAAACCTGGTGACAGAGTTTAATAATTGGCTGCATTCCTAGAAAAGTATCGAAGTAGTCAGCGATCTACGCTCAAAATAGAAGCAGAAAACTTGCTCTCCCACAGAAAAAGGCCCTCTTTTATTTGAGAAATGCAGATAGACACTAGCTCCAGATGACATATTGAACCTCTCGTAGAGCAGTGCCCTAAATTGCCGTTGTCTACCCATAGGCCAAGTTGGGCTAGCCTATGAGCAGAGCTCATCGCCACGCTGTGAATTTAAATACCGAATGGAGGCAGGTTGAGAAGTGTGTCAAAGGTCGCAAAAGTAGTAGTCCTCATGGCACTACAGATACCTAATCCTTTGTAACATGGCTAAATTCTTACGAGCATAGCCCACCACATTACGGGTTATTCTGATGTATATGGAAGATGGTGACAAACCTTTTTCAAATTCTGCATAACCAGCACAGCTCATCGACCTTATGATCTGGGTGTCCTAGAAAGTCAAATTTAGTTTGTTGGCCCTTCTCCAGGACCTTGCACAGCTTTTTTGTATTTCTTGCACCTTGCAACACCTCACAATACGATCTGAATGTTTCCCTTTTAGAGGTCCTCACCAAGTTTTCATAAGCTCTGCTAGGCTCTGTATGCAATCCAGCCATTTTCAGTGTTTCTCTTACATGCTTAATTGAGGAGTTTCCTGGTTTCCTTTCCCTTAGCTTTTCCTGTGCTTCTGCCGTTTTTGCTGGATCTACTCCTGCCGATTAGACAAGCCTTTTCAAAGCTCCCTATTATGGCTACATTTAGAGTGCTCAACCGAAATTTTAATGACTTTGCGGACTTATTACTACCACTAGGACACGCTCTACTTACACGAATTCGGGTGAGCCTAACATCATCAGAATTTCTTGGGATTCTTTTCTCCGCCACGGCGTGTTGGATCTGTAGCTAAGGAGAAAACCAAGAAGCGGTGATTAGAAAGGGAGATCTCATATAATACACACCACCCAGTTATTGAACTAACTATTCCAGATGAACACAGTGATATATAAATAACCGCACTGTTAGTTGCAATGCAGATGGGAGAAATTCCAATGTTTAAAGTCATTAGCCACGCAGAATTCACGAAATCGAAGATAATGTCTCCTCTGGCGTTACATTTGTTGCTGTAATCAGTCTCTCCTATTCGGCGCACTGGACTCGGTCCTTCAGCTCCTTTGCTGGGGGGCGAGAGTAAGGAGTCAAAAGGAAGATAAGCTGAGGTAACAAACGTGCGTTCCAGTCTTCCATTTCGCCGGTACTGCACGACCACTGACAGGTCCCAGATTGAAAACTGTCTGATCGTGGTGTCATAAAATAGATTAGGAACCAGAACACATGCCCTTGGTCTTCTCAAGTACGATCACCAGGTTGAAACTATCTTCGTAAGTGATAAAGTTGTTCCTGGGACTCATGTACCTGATAATCAAGTATTTCACATCGATGCCCGGAGCTTAACGGACATTCCAGTGATGTCACCTGCATTTTAGCGAGGACCAGGAATTCAAGGTCGGGATCAAAAAACGTAAGGGATGGTCATAGAATCTTCTACCGTGGTAGCTTGTGAGTTTCAACCTGCAGAGATAAAATCCGTAGAATTCATTCTCATATCGTTTGGTAGGGCACATCTTGGGCCCTACAGACCAACTTCACCACAACAACGTGGTGTTTGATCAGAAAGACCATAAGTGTACGAGTATATATAATTGTTAAATGCATTATGTAATCGGTTGTTGACGTCGAAATTAATTTAATTTAATTTAATTATTTTGAACCTGGCACATGATTTAAAGCTGAATCAGACCGTTAGTCTAGTTTTACTTATGGTGTGCAATGAGCTTTTGGAAAAAATATAGTCTGATATCAAGATTGAAGTAAGTCCTTTTTAAATTAAATTTAAGTTTTATTAAAATTGAAAACAAAAACAAATTGCATGATATTGATGGCTAGCAACACATAATCAAAACTAATACAGTCAAACCAAAGATTTTAATTTAAAGCCCAATTTTTCCTTTAGAAGCTAGATAAATTTCAATTTCTGTACAGATTTGTATAGATATAGATAATTTCTTCAGTACCTTAACCAAGTTCATACATGCATGAATTTATAACATTTCCTTCAATTCTTTCGTTTAATGTAGTGGAAAACGATTACATGTTCGGTGATATGCTGTGGCTGTGGACCTGAACCGACATCCGTTGTTGAGATGTCCAGCCAGGACACTCACATCGATCAGTATCAAGAGGTAAGCTAATCTACTATGCAAATCTACTATGCACTTCACACTCTCATCTGAAACATGCTTCAAATTTTTTTTATCGTGGTTCTTCATTGCTGGACGTTTTGTTTAAAAACAAAGCAAAGAATTATGTCGTCCTCACTTGACTACAGTAGTATATTGTTTCAAGTGTGGATTGTTTTCAATCTGAATATTTTAAATGATTCTGTCCATTCTCTTTGTGCAGCAACGGGACTCGGCGAGGACAACAAGTGCTCATCCGACGGATAGTTCAATAGCTTTAACCTTCCACCAGCCGCTGTATCCACCTGGGCGGATCATCCACATAGTTCGACATCATCCGTCGCCCGATGAGTAAGTTTGATTGTTTTTGTGCACTTTTGCCTTTGGTTTTGTTTCATCCGTCTCTTTGTTTGCGCCTTTCTTCACCATCTATGAATTATGCACCCTTCTTACTCATGGCTATCATGCACCTGCTGTCAAGCAAGATGCAAACTGCAACTACAAAAGCAGTCGTCAGAGCTAACAAGCCTGTTTTCCATTGAGCGGATATGCTTTTTAATTTTTACCTTTTGTGTGAGAAAATAGTGAGCAAATGAAGCATTCGGGTGGTTATATGTACATATGCAGCTGACAATTGAAACGAAAGGGATACGTTGGTATTGTGCGAGCTAAGGCTAGACTGTGCCGTTGAATGGCATTTTTGTTACTTGTCTGGATGATGGCTTTAAGATCTGAACGACGAAAGCATGAATGTTGTTAAAAGAGGTTGCAAAGGGCATTTGACAAAGCCTCTTTGACAATCAACTCTTCGCTTTGCTTTTCGCTTACTAAATCGGGATTTGAATTTTTAAACAATACTACCTTTAAATTTAACGTGGTGCTTAAAGAAGCTTGATTCAGCTAAACAGTCTCAGGCGTTCGTAAAAGTTCGCAGTATTCTTTACTCGCGTAAAATGGGAACATCACCTAAGGAGCTGCAGTAATCTCTAAAAATTGCACATGCCGTAACTACCGAATGTACACTTAGCTCCGAGGTGAATTCAAAATTAGATGTTGCAGATAATTATTTCACCAAATTTTCAACGTAAGGATAGATTTTTAAGTAAAGTAAGGATTTTTCCTAAACCGACCTAACAAAGACGACGAAACAATCTATTATCTTTGCCTTTATTTTTTCGAAAGAGTCCTTTTTGCCCACACTAATTATGTTACCATTTTTTTGCAGACACAAATATGAAAGGGGGTGGAGGTAGGAGATTTTTGTTGTTGTATGAGCGTATAGCTCATACGGTTGTTGGAAAGTATTTCGTTTCGTTATACGGCAAATCCGTTGTGTTCATGTTCATCATGCATGATATATCCGTATTCAAATGAATGATTCGTATGATACGTGTTTTGAGTTTTGTATTGTTGTCATACGAGTGTATGTAGTTGAACGGTGATGTTCCGATTTGGGGATAATGGTGCTCGAAAGTTTAAATGGTTGATGTTTCATAAATAATAGGAACTCGAAGTTGTGCATGTTGGTATTGTTTAATCGGATTATTGACAGGCTGTCATGGAAAGAATATGGATAGTCATTGAAATAGAAATGTAGGGAAATGTGTCAGTATGTAAACACATTGTAATAAATCCTTGACTCTTTGTCGTTAACTGACAGGATTTCTGATGTGAAATCAACGACAGATGAATTAATGATTGTAAATCGTAAAGTAGTCAGAGAGTTGAATAATTTTTATGTTGTCTTTGTAATTGACGTACAAAATCTAATTAAAGTGTTTCTAGAGGATGTATGTGTGACGGTAATTTAATTTTCGTTGCTTTTTCAAGCTTCATTATAAGGATGTGAAGCAACCAAGTAATTTTCTTATCGTTTTTTGTTTATTTTCAAGTTATTTGAGTTTCATAGCTTAGCTCTGTGGTTCTACTATAAGTACATATTATTTTTAAATTACTTGCAATAATTTAATAAACTAAATCACATTTTAAAGGATTTTATTTGGCTAGATATGCAAGCAAGCTAACACTGAATGCAATTAGAAAAGTTTGAAAGTTTTTTGCATGAACAAAACGTCTTTATTTTTACTATGCATGTTCTTTTTTAATTCTGTACAATTTTGGTACTTCTTGGCCGAGCGACTTCCATCACCTATGATGGTTGGTTGCCAGGTGGGAAAATCTAGAAGCAAGATTGTGGAGACACGTGGCTTTACGATCGAGGGATGGATGGCTCAGGGTTTTGGGATGAGGAGTCTATATGTTGTTGATAAGAATCCTTTTTTGTTAGGCATTATTTCAACATTGATTTTGAGTATCTAGATGTTTGGCGCTCGAAACTGTGGGCCAATCACCATAAATCACCAGGTAGGAAGAAAACCATAGGCCGTGAGAAGTAGCAGTCAACGGTCGATGGTTTAGCGATTTTTCACCTGATGTGTCTAGATAAATTAAACGACCGGCATAGTATATTTTATAATTCGAATCATTTTAAACCGCATACGCAATTTCACACCAGATAAGCTTTTGGTAAGGTTGAGGTTGGCTAGAAATTGATAATATAGAACTGATGGGGGTAGAGACAAGCTTTTTGTGACTTCAACAATAGTCGGAATCGACTGCACAATGGATTAGTTGAGGTTAAGTATTAATTGTAAGAGATATTGGAGAGAATAGTCGCAAATTAAGGCATCGTTCAATCACGTTGGACAATATATTTGGTCGAAAAATCAATTTATTTGTATAAGATCCTTTATACATGATCCCTCCAAAATATACTGCGACCTGTCGCGATCGAAATGTCTGTAGAGAAAGCATTAGAGCCCCAGGAGGGACGAGAATTTATTGGAGACATATAATTGTAGGTTAATTTAATATTTTGGAGAATTGAATAATATCGGGAAATGATTCTGTAGTTATAATGCTAATTTTAATCATGGTATTCTTTTATTTTAAGATATCTCGTAATGTTTTTAAGTGATGGTTTTCTGATTGCCAGTATTCATGTGGTTTTCTTTCATAGTATATATTCAAAACAGCATTGATGCATCTGACCGCCTGACATAGATCATATCCTTAATCTAGCCGAAGGTCAGACTACTGGAAATGGTGTGATTCTATTTCATTTTTACTTTTTTTCGTCAACAATCCGGAAATCTAAACATAATTAAAACCTAAGGAAATTGATTAGTTTTGTCTGGTAATTCGTCATTCTGAATATGATTTTTTTGTGAATAGGCTTTTTACCCACCAATACCCATTTTGACCCCTTTGGTCCTTCGCTGGTAAGGTTTCTGGTACTACAAGAAAAAATATATATATAAAATAATTAAATTAAAAAAAATATATATAAAATAATTTACGCTTGCTGCCTTCTTGGACATCGAGAGGGCCTTTAACAACGTAAAGTCCGGTGCAATTGTTGAGGCACTGTTGGTGCTACATGTGGATTCGTGGCTGATTGCCTTTATCGTGCAGCTTCTCAAGAATATAGTGGTAATCTCTTCCCTAGGAATGCTCGCGTAAGAAGTAAAGTCAGTACGTGCTCACCGGAGGGTGGAGTCTTCTCTCCCCTGCTGTGGAATATCACGGCGAATGCTCTCCTAATGAAGCTGAACAGTGCCGGCTGCAAAGTAATTGCTGATGCGGACGACATAGCTGCAGCAGTGTCGGGAAAGTATTTATCTACACTGTCGGAGCGGCTAAATCACTCTCTTGACATACTTTCACGTTGTAGTCGTGAGTGCGACTTGAATGTGAATCCTAGCAAAACGGAGCTAGTGCTGTTTACAAGAAAGTACAAATTTCCTTATTTTGAGTTACCCAAATTAAACGGGATCTCCATTGACCTGAGCCAGAGGGTCAAGTATTTGGGGCTCATCATCGACTCGAAGGTGCTATGTACCTATAATATAGCAGAAAGAGCGCAGAAGGCTTTGAACGCACTTTACTGCTGTAAAAGAGCTATAGAGGCGAATTGGGGACTACTGTCTCGTACTGTTGCTTGGCTTTATACAGCTATGTTTGAGCTAATTCTATTGTATGGAGTGGCTTTCTAGTGGCAGGCTGGTCTTAAGGCTACTTGCAAACGGCAGCTTGAAAAAGTGCGGAGATTGGCTGCACTACTGGTTTCTGAAGCGTTCCGCTTCACTCTTACTAAGGCACTTTTCGTGTTGCTTCATTGGCTGCCAACCAATCTACTGATCTCGCAGCAAGCTAATCCTGCTGCTGTGAGACTGAGGTGTATCACATCATGGAATAGAACACAGTTCGGCCATGCGAAGATTTTGGCAGAGGGAGTTCCCGCTCCAGCGGGTGTTGATTACATCGCTCCGCAATGCCTACTGGATTTGTAGTTCACAACTCGAATTTCTGGTAGAGGTGAATGGCGTGATGGTGTTACCCTCGAAAGTGGGCTTATCCAAGTGTACACTGACGGCTCAAAGCTAAACAATAGAGTCGGGAGTGGTGTATACTCAAATGAGCTGAATCTCAAGCTGTCTCTCCGTCTACCAGACCACTGTAGTGTCTTTCAGATGGAGGTTACGGCTATTCATCTGGCAATCCACTGGCTTCTGTGTAATCGAATATTCGGGGTCAATGTTGGTATTTTCACAGATAGCCAAGCCAAGCAAAGGATTTAATTTGCTGATCCATGTACAGTGTCCATAATTGTTGCTGAATGCCGTGCATCTCTTAGGGAGATGTCGAAACATTCGGTTGTTCAATTGATTTGGGTACCTGGATATAGGGGTTTTCAGGGCAACTGTGAGGCCGATGAACTAGCAAGGCTTGGTACCTTGCTATTGGAGGTTTCTTACTCTTTCTCATAGGTATACCGATGACATCGGTCATCATGGGGACGCTAAGAAGTCCTGGGCAGATGAATCATCCTGTGCGATAACAAAGCAGTCCTGGGTATCCATAGATGCACATCGCACCAGGCAGCTTTTAGGGATAACTTGAAGGGTTCTGCGTTGCACTGTGGGCGTCTTTACAGGCCACTGCTTCATAGGACGGCATGCGCAACGATTGGGCGCAGGGTTTAACGATTTTTGTCGGAGTTGTGGCTCTGAGAACGAGGAGAACCCCGTCCTCTATCTCATGTGCCAGTGTCCGGCTTTGGCAAAGAGACGGAGAACCCTTTCTGTCAAACCTGAACAAACTTTCCCTGGTGAATTTAAAGAAGATAGTACGGTTCGTCGAAGGAAGCAGATAGTTTCCTGATTTCAGTGAGTAAGAGAGAGTCATTAATTTATTGTGGTTTCACAACGGGCCTCTAATGTGCCTATGTGTGTCGGCCGGCAGGCCTCTGAAGATCGGCCGCCACTTCAACCTACCTACCTACCTATTTAGACTTAAATTGGAAGAGCTACTCAGCCAAAGTACTTGTAGCAGTTGCCATGAGCACCATGAATCCTCTCCAAATTGTCGCCAGGCGGCCTTGTATTGAAATTTGAAAACCGAGTACTAAGAGATTTTTCCCGGCCATAATCTTTTGGGACATAATTTTTGGGATCCCAAGAGACCATTGAAACCGCTAACTTCTTAATTGTGATTGCAGGATAGTTCCTGTTTGAAAATTTAATGACGACATCGCTTAGTAAAGATATGCCAATAAATTACAAAAATTAATATAGCTAGCGGCCCTCTCATGATTTCTCTACCAAATTCCTGCGGAAATTAGCTTACAATAAGGTCCATTGACTACATGAATCTCGTTTTGATTTCATGATTATTTCGGAAGTTAGAGGGAAAAAAGCTTTATTTTGCTGCGCAAATTTACAAGATTTAGGAGAGAAAAATTACCATAGCTGGCAGCTTTATCCAAATTTTTCAACCAAATATGGCCTAAAGTAAGGTCTAGCTACTGTGATTTTTTTCTCACTAGCCTGCCGTAATTACAGCGTTACCCGCACAGTCTTAAATGCCTATGAGTGTATAGTTTCAGTTAACATCAATACGCTCTGTGAATTTCACGACGATCCAATGATTCCGTCAGAAGCTATGACAAATAAAAAAAAATCCTTGCCTACTTTTAGGCACTCACCGCCCACATAAAGTTAATAATTTTCAATTTTTTTTATCATAAACAAGCGTAAAACATAATTATTTTTCATTTTCGGTGTTTACTTTTTTTTTCTCTGTATTTATTTTATTAATTCTCTCTCTCTCTCTCTCTCTATATATATATATATATATATATATATATATATATATATATATATATATATATATATATATATATATATATATATATATATATATATATATATATATATATATATATATATATATATATATTTATTTATATATGTATGTATATATTTATATATATATATATATATATATATATATATATATATATATATATATATATATATATATATAGATTTATATATATATATATATATATATATATATATATATATATATGTATATATATATATATATAGATATATATATATATATATATATATATATATATATATATATATATTTATGTATATATATATATATATATATATATATATATATTTATGTATATATATATATATATATATATATATATATATATATATATATATATATATATATATATATATATATATATCGATCGGATACCCTTTAATGGACTTTCATGGAAGAGATGAAGCAATGAAAAAAATGTAGACCTAGCCAAAGTATCGGATAGATAGTGGGTGGATTCGGCACGATGGTATCTTATAAATTCTGCTGAAAAGGTATAAAAACGCCTGTCATTTGTAGCACCGTTATCGCTCTGGTATGTACTCCAACCGATTCAAATTGAAGAAAAGGTTTTGTGGTGGATAGCCAACTTTCAATATTGGGGTGTCAACTAAAACGTTACATCATTATTTCTTTTCAGTTCTTTATATACAATATCAAATTTACTACGATACAAGTTCTATATAAGTAAAATAATCTCACTTGAAATTATCATCAAGGTGAGTCTGTTGAAATTATGCAATAAGCTTGTGTGTTTGCATGTACTGTTATATGCCTTGCATCAACTGCATAGCCTGTCCTATAGTATCCTAATTAATCTTCTACATGTTTGACCTAATTGACATTTTACTCACATAAATTCATACATTTTAGGCAAATACTAAAGAAACACGAACCCGTTTATCAAGCGATCTGGGCTGAAAATACGGATTTCGATGAAGTTTTAATTTCACCAGTGATGCTTCAAGATCATATGCCGGATAAAGTATTAGCTGCGCTAACGAAGGTATTTTCTGCCTTTCAACATCCTGATGATGTTAGTTTGTCTGTCGTTGAACATATTTAAATGTTTCCTTCGAATATTTTGAACAATTTAGTTTGTATTGTTTTATTCATAAGTTGTTTAAAGTTATATTTATTATTAATATTGTTTTGGCCAATTGGATCTGTTGAACAGTATTGTTTTTAAAAATAAAGTATGTGTAGTTTTTTAGTCGTGTTTGTAAGTATGTGATTGTTTTTAATTTGATTTGTTGAAAAATACGAAAGTAGAAGCAAAATAGTTATATAATTTGATAATTTTGGTTCAATATGCTTTAGTGTGTTGGAATTTGGTGATATTATGTAGATTGATATGTAAATGTACCTAGGAATTGGTATAAGTGAAATGTTTTTTTATATTTTATGAATTGTTTCTCATGATATTTTAAATCAATCAAGTTCTTTTAAGAGCTTGTTCCAAGCAATTTATTTTATAGACCGTTAGGCTGTTGATATCGCTTATGTTGCAACAACATTTGATAATTATTGCATTAAATGCTCTCTGACAAATTTATTGAAATTATGCTATTAAAAATACATCGGACATACAGACGTATAGATTAGAAGTAAAAACAAATATACAAATTCAAGTCTTCCAATGAGGCAGCTTCACAATTTTGTGCTGGTAGCTCGCTCACAAGTCTCGATAAATTTCACACCATATTCATGTTGAAAAAGCTAAATATGAACTAGTTTGAGCTATAAAAGTCGGACAATTAACTTGCACATATTCCAGCTATTTAAAAAAATACTTAAGCCTGTGTGATATTCTAAATTCAACACAATTTCATAAAAACCTAAAACGATCTGCTATCAGAATTTACTGAGTCCTCCCAGCGCTTGCTTGGTTTTTCGGCTGACACTTTCGGCTCGTTATGATCTTTGTCAACAACTTGTATGACGAACAAAGTAGTAAGAATAAAGTTTTCACGCTGCACTTTATCTCTTATTTAGTGTATTGGACATATGAGGCTTTTCTCCATTCGTTGAAGTCGTTTCTTGCTCCTATTTGATAGTTTGCCTTTAAATAGCTAATCTCGCCTGACTGCAGGAGCTTTGCAGGGATCCCATTGATCATTCAAGCGGTCGCTGGTCTGTTAAATTTCATCTAAATTGAAGAAGAGAGAGAGAGGTGGCGAAGCACTGTCATCGATTAAAAGCGATTCGCAGAGTGTGGAGGCATTTCCGTTCAATAGTTGCTCGGAGCAGGTTGCTCATCTTTCGTTCACCAGCTCTGAGTCGCTTATGGTGCATTCTTACTTAGGCTGGTGCATAACTTAAAGTCTTTTTTCATGTCGTCGTCATCGTAACACTACAGGCCCCCTCAAAACTTGACTTCTAACAGATGACGCCTCTAATTGTCTCGGTCCAACGATCGTGGTGCGCAATTTTAGTCGACAAAGTTTTTCCCACTGCCTTTTTGCTCTTTTCCTTCAAATACCTTTTTAGGCACTCAAATTCTCGTCCATTCGTTGCACGTGATCAGCCCATTGCAGCTTCCGCTGTTTAATAGTTGTGGTAATCTCTGGATCGTTAAATTTTTCGCACAGCTCGTGGTTGTACTTTATTCGTCATATTTGCAGATGCTTATTTGAGGGTCCATGTTTCGTATCCATAGCACAACAAGGCCTTATTATTATTATTAGCTATAATTTGCCTATTTGGGGTCCTCTTTCTTGTCTGCTTGAGTAGCCTAGTGGGTAGAGCACTGGCTTCTTGCGTGTGGGGTCCCCAGTTCGAATCCAGGTTCGAACGAGGGTCCGCGCACCAAGCTTTGAGTTCACCGAGCTCTGATTAGGTACCTGATTTAAATCAGGGGTAAAGTGAGTCGTGGAACTAATCACTCCACACTCGTATCCACAATGATTAAAAAAATTGTAATGAAGCTCTCTACCAGCTTCAACCCCTATACCCGTACAAGGGTTGTCGTGGGATTGCTTTACTTTTAACTTATTTTTCTTGTCTGAGCCATGATTTTCGTTTTCGTTATGTTGATTTTCAGGCCTATTTCTTTTGCTTCTTGGTCAAGTTTCAGCAAGAGATCTTTGGCGAATATGAGGGAAAATAACAAGATATTAATGTCATCTGCGTAGGCTACTACCTGGCTGAATTTATATAGAAGCGTGCCCTTTGTGTTGACAGGCAGCTTTCTTATCACGTACTCAAGAAATAAATTGAAAAGCAGTGGTTCCAGCCCATCGCCTTGTTGTAGTCCGTCATTTGTGTTAAAAGCGTCAGTCAGATAATTGTTGATTCTGACTTGATATGTTCTCGATGTCATCGTCATTTCGGTCAATCGGACTACTGGCATATGTCTGTTTAAAGTCGTTAAATTCCTTGAATTTCACGAACACTTGTTTGGCTGTTGCTCCGCCATTAATCTTATATACCTTGACAATGACATTGTCAACATTGACATTAATTTTTTCTCTAACTCATATGTTTGTAAGGTATTGTTATCCAGAAAGTGATCAACATTTACATTAAATTTGAAAATTTCACTTACTTTGTTTCTTGATTCGCTAACTAGTTTTTCTTGAATATGGAACAAGTCTTTCTAGCAGCTGTAATTGTTCGTTGTGAGCACCCTCAATATGATCGCAAAGCATTTTAAAATTCTCTGCTCCTCCGGCAAGCACCAGCAGCTCAGATTCTTTTTTATAGCATGATAGATGCTGTGGACTGAAAGACTTTCATAAGCAATTTAGCCGAGGATAGACGTATGCACGATTTGCTGACGCACCTACATAAAAAAAAAAACAAACAGCATCCTCTTCAACCGTCTCCCATGACTGCCTTTCGATACGACTTCGCGAAATTCTTAGCAGCCAATGCTTTCTTCTAGGAGTTTTCACTATTATTTTCACTAGTTTTCATAGGGTTCAACATATATCAAATTAAGCTCTGATTGCAGCATATATAAAATTAAGCTCTGTGCATAGGTGGTAAAACGGAACCAAGTTAACATTTTTCGCCTGACCGAATTGGGCCCTCCAATATGTCGCAACATTCTGGCAAGCGATGATTGCCAGAATGTTTGCCATAAACTCGATCTTCTTCCAGCTAGCTATCAGCGTCGCTTCTTTTCTGTGTCGGCAAGATACAGGTAGGTGGCGTTTAGCCTTATTTTTATTTGAGCAATAGCAGCGTTCATAGTAGCCTCAACTTTGTGGATATGTTTGACCGCTGCTATTATTGCTATCTCGTCAGCAAAAACGATGATTGTATACTCCGCTGGCATTAAAAGACTCAACACCTTGTCCACAGGCACATTATAGAGCCTTGTCATAAGTTTCCGTTCTGTTTTTGGTTTGGAATATAAGTTTCCTGTTCTGGAAGTAGCTCGATATCAGGTCCAAAATTTTGCTTCAGGCCTCGATAGTGATAAGAATTACTTTAATATGCTTCCAGTTGGCCGAGTTGAAACCGTTCTTCACGTCAAATGCTAGTACAATGCCAGTACTTTTGTTCCCCCATCTCCATCTCTCATCAGCAATGGCTTCAACAGCCATTTCTACGACCTTCTTGATTGCATTGGTTCCTTGCGTGCTCTCTGAGTTTTCGTATTGTAGTTCGGAGAGAGCGCTTTACACTCCCATGAGGGTCAGTAGTTGATTGTAAATAATGAGCTCCAGAACTTCACCCATCGAGTCCACCAAAAATATACATATAAGCTGATATTATGATGGTTCATCAGGAGGTTTGTTCGTCGTCATCATTGTAGCGCCACAGCCTCTCTCAAGTCTGCTTCCATCAAATGTCGCCTCCATTTGTCAACGACCGCGTCCTCCAGTTACGAAATCCGACCAGCGATACGCAGTCTTGCTAGATTTGTTGCGCTTAGGCTTAAGTACAAGTCGTTGCAGCTTCCATTGGCTTAGAAATATTCTTTCGTCCAAGCATTGTTGGAAGGATTTCACGAATATGTCTAATTTTTTCCACAATTCGGCGTTAAGAGCTACGTTTGGAATTCGGTCCTCTTTGAGGGCCTTACAGTCGCCGATTTTATTGCAGAGTTTCTTTCAGCTCATTTTCGGTTACTGGTGGCGTTTTCTCGACTCGTTTGAGGCTGTTATGTTGTCAGCAACAGTAGTTGTATCATGCTGTGCGAAAAGTGTCGTGATGGTGTTATGAAGCATTGTAGAGCATGTTATCTTAGGTGAAGTAGGCCTCAGTTTTTTCAAGACTACCCGGTACCCAGTATGCTGGAGAATGTTGTCGGTCTCGTTGCAAAATCAGTCCAGGCCGTCTTTTTTTGGTCTCATTCAGATAGTCCGACCACAGCAAGTAGATATTATCGATCCACCAGTTGCATGGTGGTTTTCGCTTTCGCACAGAGATCACTTGTTGTTTGTTTCATAGATCCTATATCAAAGAAGTATGAGCTGATTATTTCATCAAACATTTCTTGGTCGAAGGATGTTCCTTTCTATGTGAGACCAGAGTATATTTCGTGCCATTTCCTTTTGATGTCAAGCATCACCGCTTGATGATCGCTGTAGGTGCAGTGTTACTTATCGTATCTGCTAGTATATCCTGCGCAGTCTCGCAATGGTTCAGATTAATTTGGATTACCTTCATTTCTCCCCTTGTAAACTAGCACCCAACAGCTTATGTTTGGTGATGGGACTGATTCTTTATTTTTAGGCAAACAACAATTGCTTCAACTCGCGGTGCTGATCGAAGGTACGCACGGGTAATTTAAAGCGCCTGATGGGTTTTATAGCATACTGTAATATACTGTAATATTCTTGCATTAATGCTCCAATTCTGATTGAATTAAAACCAGCCAGCATCTTGTTAAGCTCTGAATAATGCAGCCATGATGGTATGATACGATATGTTTTCCCGCATTTAAGCTTTTCTTATCTGCAATGATATGTATTTAGATGGCCATATTGAAGTTTGCGCAAACAGTTAACATGCAATGAATCTACAAAACACTAAAGTTTCAAATATTCTTCATTAAACTTACCTAAACTTTTTTGAGTACAACGCCCATAATTTTTTTAAAAAAATGTTGCCACGTTGTCGAAGCTCCTTCGCCATCTTTTGAAGTCGCAGCTTCTTCAAATGAAGGAGCTGCTAAATCTGTATGACTACCATAGACTTCTAATGACTCATCAGCGGGGCTTAAGTTTTTTCTTAGCTATGAGTTCAAATCAAATACATTAAACTCATTATCTTCTTTATTTACAATCCTGCACAATTTGTTAAGATAATTAATTTTTCTATAAGGAGCTCTGATATATAAGCCGAGTCGAGGGAGTAAAATAATAATACCATGTAAATTTCTAGAGTATAGCATCATTTAAGGAAATGCTACTCAAGACTCAGGTCCCCCAAAGACTATTATATTGCATAATTTTATGGAATCGTCAAATATTCTGATCACGTCGTTAGTCGCAAATTTTAAATTTAATTTTAGAACCTGATCAAAAAATATGAATTTGCTTATGTAAGATAGATATATGTAGTTAAAATAGTGATGTCAACAAATAAATCTAAAAACAAAAATGTTTTCAATAGTCCTAAAGTATAGTCCATAACGATAATTTTTATAAACCAAGATATTAAATGATAAGCAAGTATCGAATCATGTTTTATTTTATAATAATCCAAAACCAGCTTGCTCAACAGTTTCCTAGCATGTTCAAACTATTCTTACTTTAAGTGGTAGAGCATGTTCTTAGACTGAATGATTTTACTGTTACAGACCATACAGCTGAATTTGAATCATTGAAATTTATACTAACAAATACTAAATGATAGCGCTATAGTATGTTGTAATTATAGTTGAATTTTCGAAAACTAAGACGTATTGCGTAAATCGTACTCCAAATTTAAATTATTTTTTAAATATAAATGCTGTGTAACATGTCCAATTTATTTTAATGTCACTCGCGTGATGAATTTTAATCTTGCAAAATAATGTACTTGCTGTTGTTTCAAATGTTGTAATGTCTGTAAAGGAAAAGTAGACTAACACAAAAACCAAATCTACAGGTAATACAGAATACAGATCGTCCTATTTCGCACGTCATCGGTAGAGAATCAACGAACAATTTAGACTTCATATCCAGACCTGTCTATGATACAAGGTACTTTTTGATTTCTTTGCAATTTATTTTATCGACCGCCATTTGGATGAGCTAAACTAAAGCATATAATTTTTAACCCTTGTATTGATGTGTTTTTATCGTATACATATTAAAACCGTATTATTTCTGTAAATTGATATCCCGAGCGAATTTTTTAATTGTCTCTATTTTTATCATATCAGTTTTCAACGCTTGCTGATGTAGCCATCCAGAAATATTTGTAATTCCCATGTAATACAATTTTGTACAATATACCTTGTATTTATTCATGTCGAGCTATGATTTTTCTTTGAAATGTGTTTTTTAATTGTAAAGTAATGACTTATAATCGAGCATACTTTTTCGAAAATTATGTTGCATTATTGCCGTGACAATGATAGCTTCGGGAAAACGTAAGTTCTTAGGTGGATTTCAAGGTTTTTCATACAGGCGATCTCCGTTATTTTGTTGCCAGTATGTTTTGAAGCGGCACAATTGCAGTGTTAAGTAGTAAGTACAGAGCTTATGCTCTTTCTGAAAAATTGGAATCTGCTCGCAAACTATCATTAAGATTTTCTATAAAATTAATAATTAAATAATCATTAAACGCCAGTTGATTAATTAACGCATTCATGCTATTAATCTTATTGTTCCTTTTTCGAAGCTTCGAAGACTCTAATTAGACCTGATGTCTTAGAATACCGCGTGAATCAGTAAAATTGTTTGATATACATTCTTGTTTAAGATATAACATAACTTATAAAAAATATGATGGCCCTAATATTTTGATTCCTCTTTTCTTACGCTCAATTTCGATTTCTCGTTACTTACGCTCAAAAACGTCGTTTGAATTATTTGTAATAATTTTTCCAGTTTATCAGTTTATAGCTTGATTGTTACGTAACAACTTTATATGGATCTACTAAGAACTTTACAGCAGAAACGTTTATTTGATCTCATTCGATTTATGTTCCTTCGAGCAAACATTTGTCACCATTTCTTTATAAAATCAACCAATTTTTTTTAAGCGCATGCTCAAAACAGTCGAAACAAAACCAAGAGTAAGTATTCAACGTGTACTACTTTCATGTGTAGATATTTGTATGTGGATTTGCTTCAGTAGTGTAGACGATTAATCCTTATTAATTATTTCGATTTTATTGGCATATTTTGATCCAAAGTATTTAATTTCTTGATGTTGATTCTCGTTTGAAATAAAATTCTTGCAGAAAATTTTACATTTAGTGTGATAGAAAATCATTGTAGAATATTTTCATACCTACTTAATGTGTTGCCTTTCAGGTTGTAACAACAGTTGGTCCTAAGAAACCTCAAAGGCAATCAATTAATACTTGCATTTCATTGCCTATTGAACATGCAGAAACAACGAGCATTCAAAATCATCACATGTACAATACGCCCCACAGTCCCACGTCAACGATAACCAATCCCACATCAACACCAAATGCCTCGCACAAAATCTGCCTTGAAACATCATTCACGAATCTTCAAAGTCCTCAGGATTGCACACATATGTTCAGTATAACGAGCTTGGGAGGTCCTGGTTCAAGTAAAACATCATCTGTAGCGGGCAGTTTGTTTGGGCGAAGTCAGTTAAGCTCGATTTTACATTATGACGCGTCTAGTGTAGTCGATGAAAACTCGGCTAGAACAGTTTCGGCACCCAGTGATGCAACAACTGCCATTCTAGTTGACTCTGCGCAAAACCATACCAAATTGAAAAATGTTGCTTTTGATATGGCACCGAGTCACAGTAATTATGCGATCATATCAAAATCACCTTCTCCGCGTGCAATCCCGAAAAGTATTTTGCATCGTCAGCTCTCAGGACGTCAGGGTAAGAAACCAACCACATTGCCAATAAACGAGCTTCGGCGCGGATCAGACTTAGCTCGACCCATAGACCTTATCCACGACGACTGGTTTGGACTTGCGCCGCTTGCTAGTCCTGAAACTCTTTCGGAAATATCAAGTATATCTTCACGGACTAGCGTCGCTTTGAGTTTGGCAAACAGCATTGAAAAGTACCTTCAGAAACTTTCGATTAATGAAAACGGGAATCAACAGCTCATGGAGAATATCTACGAATCTCAGATGCATACGCCCAGAGTCATGCGAAGGGCACCGAAAATAACAGGGAACCTTTCAACCTGTGCCGACGACTGGCGGTCAGTTGAAAAGTACAAAAGGATGGGCCAAGTATTTCTAACCAACCCTCGTGTGCCTTTCAAGCATAGCAGCAGTGAGTCAAGCGACCAGAGCTTTGAATCAGCATCAAGTTTGAATCATTCCAGCACGACTCGATCAGAGAAGCCGGAAAACTCAAAGTCGGCTGACAATATCGATGAAGAACCAAATACCCGTCCTAGTATCGTTAAGAAACTAACATTCAGTGACAGCGAGATCCTGAATGAGTGTTCGAGCTCATGCCCATATTGTCCTTGTAAAATGATAGCAAGACAAGGAGAATGCTGCCAAAAATCAGACCACAGTTCCTGCAATAACGTTCCATCGAGAACAAACACAAGTTCAAGTGAAACTTACTACAGTGCTAAGTCGTCGTTGGACTATTTTTCCAGTCCAAGTAATCATTTTCGACAAATTCGTCCGTCTAGTCAGCAGATTCCTGAAGAACTTACTCGTGAGCTGACTGGCGGCATTCTAGAATCTCATTTCCCGGCTTATTTCGAAACCGTTGAGTCCTCGGATAAGCTATCGCTCTTACCTGAAAGTCCGAAGGTAGTACATCACAGCGGTAGTACAGGACACATTCAAAAACAGCCGCAACTACGTAGCAATCTGATAAAGAAACGTAATTCGACTGAGGAGCGTATCTTTTCGAGGAATGAGTCGTTGCCACTTTTGGCGCAGCTTGCCGAGAAAACCTCACCGAATTTCGTGAAGAGAAAAAGCTGTATATATCCAGTTACATCGACACCATCCACTTCTCCAAACTCTCCAGTTACTCGAAATGAAAGTAGTGTATAGAAAATGTAGATAGAATGAAAATGTAAGAACTAACAGTGAAATATGTTGAATGTACTGTGTCGTGAAAGTTATTGTTGTAACTCTCTTATTTCGATTAGTATTTACAAAACATTGAAACATTGAATGAGTCTATAAAACATAACCTTTTAGTGATTGAATGAATATTGAATGTAAATTATATCTATTTATAGAATTCGAGATTAAAAATTTTGTTGATACTTAAGTTTAGTAAAATGAGCATGTGTAATTATTAGAATTAATCCTTTGAATTAGTCTCTTGCAATTTTGGATTTAATTTAAACTTTAATGGAGTGAAAAATTCGATATTCAGAATAACTTTCTGGTCATATGATCTCACATCATTTACAACTGTGATACTTGATGCGACTTTTTCTTAATATTTCATTTTCGTTTTTGATGCGTTTCAAGATTGAAATATTAATCAAGTTGGCATAAGTCCTCGGTGGAATAAAATCTTTTTCAACGAACGGTTTTATTCGCCTTGTTCTATATATCCATACCAGCCATGCCGGTGAACCTTTTTTGTCATGCGATGAAAGCCATTGATTTCTGTCCTTCGGTTATATTTTCGAACACACTTTTTGGGTCTTATTTTTCACTTTTCATCACCTCTAGTAGAGAATAAAACATATTTTCGAAACAGAATACACTGAGTAAGCCACTTTATTGCACTTTTATTTTAGAGAGAGAGAGAGAGAGAGAGAGAGAGAGAGAGAGAGAGAGAGAGAGTTGTCTATAATAGAATCTACCTTATATTCGAGCCTTTCTTTGCAAACGAGCAACATGATCTCTCAAAAGTAAATCTACTGTTACTAACTTGCTATCATTCACCAACTCTATTTTTACTGCTATCGATCAACAAAGACAGGTGGATTTTCTCTATACTGATTTTTCTAAAGTTTTTTGGCTCTGTCAACCATGAGCTTCTTCCTTTGAAAGTGGATATGATATATTTTGTTTCTATGGTCCGCAGCTCTACTGGTATTCTTCCTATATTTATGAACGTATTTATCTTGTAACTGTTAACTCCTGTTTTTCTGCTTCCCTCTATTCCACCTTCAATGTTCCGCGAAGACCGATACTTGCCCTCTTGTTGCTCATAATTTTCATAAACGATCTACTGTGTTTCTTAAACCGGATTTTCCCTTGCATGTGAAGACAATTTCAAAGTATTCAGAGTAATCGATACAGTTGAAGATTAGTTATAGCTCCAGAGTGAGCTGTGCACTCTAGGCAACTGGTGTATTCAGAACTATCTTACTCTAAATTACTCAAAATGTCGCTAAATGTCATTCACGCGTAATAAGTCCCTACTATTATTTTCTTATTTCGTTCCTGGAACCTTTCTCGATGTCGTATTCAATTTTAAAAACCTTCGAGTAACTTTCGACATTAAATTCTTATTCGACCAACAAAGCGTCTAGGCACTCGGTTTTTATACTAAGATTCTCTAAGTATTTTAAAATTATCCCCACCTGTAAAAATTAGTTTTTTTTCCTATGTCCGCAGTATCCTCGAATACTGTTGTCAAATATGGTGCTCTCATTTTAAATACTTAATTAATACGGTTGAATCTGTACAACGCAGGTTCACCCGGTCTCTTCGTTTTAAACTCAATTTGCCTTACTGTGGGTACAACGAGAGAATTACCATATACGAATTCCATCCCTGAAATCTTGCTAACTGTTTTTCGATGAAAGCCCTCTATTCATACTGCAGCATCGACTGCTCCCATCTGACCTCCGTAGCCAGGTTTCCGTTTGATTTGGATCGGCCAAATAGATCTAGGTCGACGGTTAATGATCTTTTTGCGCAGATGTAGCGAATTGTGAAAAATGAGATGGCCTTAGCACAAATTAGAACCAGACCGAAGTCCAGAACCAATTGTACTAAGGTCAAAAGTGGAATGGCTACTGCCATTCAAGAGGCAAATTCAAATAAAAAAAATTTGCCCCGAGAGCAGGGTACCATAGAAATGGCCGTGAAGGCCATTGTGAAGTACTCTTCAACCAATCCCGACGGTTGTTGGGGTGCCACTTTGCTAGTTCGCTGCGGCTGGGGTGGGTCAATAAAAACAATGGAGTCGGTTGGCTCTCTGAAAGCGGGATGCTACCTATAATTTCATCCGTCATTATAGTGTAGCCGGAAACTGGTATAATGATATACCTGAGGGAAAAAGGGGCTTAATTCCGTAAAGGAAAGCACCCGTGGCTCTGCAACATGGGCTGACTAAGCAGACCTAGTGCTCGTGTCGACGCACGGAGCCAGAAACTTGAAAACACTACCTCTCCCTTTGCAGGAACCTGGGTGAGTCATACAGCCCCGGAGCCCTGACACCCGATGTTCTGGGGTCCTCCACCCACTGACATTGACCTTACTATCAAAAAGCAAATTGAAATCTAAAAATGGCCAATGTCTCTCCCATAATAAAATCTGAAATTCAAAGGAACCGGAAATCTACTTACTCATTGGCCAGTCAGGCCATCGCGACCCTGGGAAAGAAAGTCTTCCTGAGCTTTCAGCCCAATAAGAAGGTCGAGGTTTACTTTTAACAACACATCATTAATTTATTTCTTCTTATCATATTGCATACTGTTCAATCGAAACAATTTAATTATGTAAAAAAATCTACTCAAAGTATGCAATTTTTTTTTTACCAGTATACATATTTGCTATCACAAATTTATTTCCACAGAATAACCAAAAGTAATCGTTATTTCAAATAAAACTGCCCCTTTAGAGTTGTATTGTGTATGAGCCGGTTTTTGATATTTCCACAAATGCTTACGTTTTTCTTGAACTGGAGACTCGTCCACTGATGGCAATCGTGTTTTCGAATTGCAGCGTGTAAACTTTCATGGGAACTTGTTATAATGAAGAGCCATCAAATCGCTTCCGCCACAACCACTACTGACTGCACTATTCCTAGAACTCGGACTACTATTCGTGATAAGTTCACTTTCGCCGAGGTAGCTGCAACCTTTTCTTCATTAATTTGAGCTCAATATATAAGCTAGTATTTATGCTTTGTACAATGTTAAGTCGAGTTTTGGTGCCATTATGGTGAGATGCTTTATTCTGAAAACTCTTGGCATCCAATTAAAACATCCAATCAAAACACTCACTGACATTGATGAGTTTATAAATTAGTCCCCCAATATGCCAGAGCTTGTGCATCTAATAAGCCCCAAATGAGCTGCATCATACATATCTCGATTCGCAAGTGTGCGCGATTGAGATACAGTACTCAAGTACTCATATCCAAAATAATACCGTTGTTTTGGCGCCGATACTATATTCATCGAACGGCAATTGTCGCGCATTTTTGCAAAAATTCAAAAAACAAACCTTTACTGAATTCAGCGACAACATCTGGTTCTCCAAAAAGCATCACTACTTCCCAGGTTTAGAATATTGTACGAAGCAAGTAGTCAGACTAAAGGGTCGGTATGGTAATATGCGATCATGGACATTTATCCACATATGTACCCGTACATGTCTAAGAATTAAATTGTTATCTCTGTAAACATCCTACAACGAGATCACGGTTTTGCGCTTTTCGCTTGTTGCACTTTGTTGAGTTGAGCACTTTATTTTATTATATGTCGCTGGAATCATTGATTCTAGGCTATATTGCACTGGAGAAACTTCACACAAAAACAAGTAATATGCCAATGCGCTTGCAAGTGCTTAAGACGTTTGTGGCTGCGGTGTCGCGTAAATATCGAAGACTTTGATTTCAGACTATGGGTTAAACTCACATTGAAAAATATGGCCAGGAATATAAATTTGGTCTTATGACGGATTATAGACCAGAGGAATTTGCGTTTCTAAAAAAATTTTGTGGTTTGTTGAGTGGATTCGAATTCGATTTCCGCGGCAGCAAACTTCTTGTTCGAAGCAACTTTATTCGTGGTTAGGCCAGAAATCATGATACTGAAGACGGAACACAAAGGTTAACGGCACACGACAAACGCGACGAGTTCAATCAAGCCACTGCGGGTAGTCAATTGGATTAGATCACAAGAATCTTCTATTGAACAAACGCCACTGAACAAACGAAGGGACAAAACCACCACCCACGCACGGTAATTTGACTCCAGCAATTCGCAATTACGATAATTCACGAAAATTCGCTTAGACCGCACAATATTTAACTTCAAAGATGACTAATTTGTCAATAAATTTGCGTTTTTTCTCTCATTCAATCGATTGGATTCTTTATGCAGTTAAAAGACCAATTGAACTCGCGTACTGAAATCCTTCTCCGGATACCAAACGCACCAAGCCACTGTTTTCAAGCTACTCCTCAAAGCAGCCTGCGCCAGTGATGGGCATTGGGTTGAATAAATGTGTAGCAGATATTGTTAAAAAAAGTAGCAGATTCGGAAAAAAAGTAGTAGAAATTAGACATATATGCATATAGTGTATAACAAAAACCAACAACTACTTTTTCTGAATTCTAAGAACTTAACCAGACGAACAGCGAAAACACTGCTCAGCATTTTTACAGTAGTTGCGACACGCTCGGCGTTTTCTTATCGCAGATGTGCTTCAGTTAATGCTTAATAGTTCATCGAAGTTTCATCAGTGCCATCTTCACTAAAAAGTAGTTCCTTGGGAAAAGTAGTTGATAGCATTTGCTACGTAGTAGAGTAGTATATTCAGAAAAAAGCAGAACAAAGTAGCAGATCTACTACAAATGTAGTAAATGCCCATCACTGGCCTGCGCGTTCCTTTTCTCGCAAACGCATCTCATATCCAGCATTTGATTGGTCGCCGACGGGCGAAACCATTTCGACTATTCCGGCGGGGCTGGCTGCTGATATATACTCGAAAGGGATGTGCCTTGGTATCGATACCTTGGTCGATAACATAGGCATCGAAGGGTTGTGAGCAATCGTTGGGAGTGAGTGAGTTTTGGGATGATGCTACACAGAATTACATATACGTATTATTACTCACCACTTTTCCGTTTACCCAGGTAGCATAATAAAATCAGACTTGATTTTCTGCCACCAAGCTCGTCACTTTGCAACGTTTATTATCTAGTAGCAAAACTAGCGCCGATACCTGGTTCGAACCTAAAGCCGAAATTACATTTTCGCCGAACAACTAGGGAAATTACTTCCCAGAACATTTGATGAGTATTCAAAGTCTTCACTCAGAAGTGTTTATTTAAGCGATATACCCTTTTTTATCTGTGTATTCCATACATCTCGTCCTGTCCGCAATGAGAAGATTTGAAGGGTGTGAAGTTTAAGTGCGCTGATATGCATGTGATTTAGGTAGGTAGCATTTTTTCTGTTCATAAATTTGTTCACAAAAATTCTAACAGTGTACCTCGTACCCATCCATACTCATGCGTCTTGTCCGGTATGATGCATCTTGTCCGATGTGATGCATCTTGCTCATGATTTCATGGGCAAACCAAGTAGGTTTGTAAATATCATCGGAGCCAGCATCAGACCTTTTTTCAAATCTCTTTGACTCGATACATAAAACCGACATCATTTTGAGTGACCTCCAGGCAGGACGAGACGCTCAAAAATCCTCAGACACCCTCATAAAACTCTCATTAAACCTCCATAAAACAGGCGAGAGCCGACGAAGAGACTATTTACACTCTCGTGCTTACCATGTTTTGGCATGTGACAAACAGGCGAGAATAGACGAGGTGACCATTTACATTCTCGGCTCGCTAACATTTGCCGAGAGTGTAATTTCGGCTTAAGGTCGATGAATCATGCTCCCATACCGGGTTTTAAATTTACCTGTGAGTAACTAGTCGTCGTCATCGTGACAATGATTTCATTTGGTATTCAAACTTTCTGAATGTATTGACCCCACGTATCTCAACTCTCTGAATGCGTTCCAAAATTTCTGAAAGTAAACAGTGATAAACATTTATCAAGTCTTTCTAGCGGTATCTACTTTGCACATCCTTCTGTGCTCGATCTTCCTTTTAGCTATGCTTTTGGTTGTTCGATATCCTTTATTGAAATGTACGTAATAAGCATATTTTACTGTTTGAGTTTTCCGCTTTTGAAGATTTTGACACTCTTACAGCTTGCTGATCCACCAAGGCTACCATCACTATTCATCTCTAATGCTCTGATGAAACCTTTTGAAATATTTGAAAGAGGCGATCTAATTTGAGTCGCGATTTTAATCATTTCATATTCTCTGGTGATTTAAAAAAATAGGAATCTGGCAACTAAGCCGAATACCAGTCAAGCCAACTATCAAGAAGGCAAAAAGCCCACCGCAAAAGTAGAGTACCCTAGATGTAGCCGTGAATGCCCCTGGTCCGCTCTTCTATCCATACCCGACGGATGCTGGCTTGCCACTTAGCTGGCTCTACGCGGCCGAACTGGATTCTTGAAGATGGGGTGGATAAGCTTCTGTAAGGGCTGCTACGTGTTATTAATTCACCATAAAAGCACAATAGCTGCAATCTAAAAAAAAATACAGGCAAGGGAGGAAATGCCTCCATCTTCGAGTCAGATCTAATTGTAGGCAGACAGCCTCAGGCCCTAGATGGTGGAAGCCTACACCGCCTTATGACTCTGGCCTAAAATATTCGCTATATTGATATAGCTGGCGTAAGGGATACATGAAAAGAAAATTCCTACGGGTTTTCGGCTAATAATTAGGCCAAAGATTTAAATTTGAGTTATTCATTATTTTTAAAACTTTTTTTTCTGATCATTTTCATTTAACCAAAATATATATCAACTGCATAATTTTCTCTTTGTAAATCTGTTTCCAAATCTAAATCATTTGGTTTTTAATCCTTTTGGTGTATAAAATATACAATAATAACTTGACGAAATGAACGGATAATAACTAAGAAACTGATCACCTTCGATAACTCTACATAAGACCGTATGAATGCAATATTGTTTAAATTGTGTTTATTTTAGTTGCGCTACATAAAATTATTCTTACTTTGAAAAAACCGCTTTTTATTGTTTTTTTTTTTTTTAAATATTTACACTAAATGATAGTCTTTGTATGAAATTTACCTTCCTTCGACTAAACACTTGAATTTGAAAAATCAATCACTTCGAAAAATGTCTTTGCTGAGACAATAGTGTAGTCAAAAATATTTTTTAATCTTCTCATATTGAATCAAACCACATGTGACACCAACTACTTGGTGAACGATTCATGGCTAACAATTAAAATAACAGGAGTGAAAGTTTTATTTCTTTTATGTATACAATCCTGTATCTCTTTCTCGAATTTCTTTCGATTTTCACAATTCTGCATCATTTTGAAATCTATGAATTCGAAAAATTTTGGTATTGAATATTCTTCTGCCAATTTATTTTGATTGTCAACTATAGCACCACAAATGTGAATATCGTACTTTTACGTGCTCGAGACTAGATTGAGCAAAGTACACACATCAACCATATATTGATAAAACAGGTTCGGTTAAAAACCGCTATTACTACCGGACTTCAAAGCTCTAATTGGAATTATTTTCCGAATTGAAATATATTTCTCAATTTTAAAAATCCAGCTCTTCCCTTTCACTTTAAGCCATCAGAATAGCGTCATCCAATACCCTTCTTCCCATGCGCGCACACTCAACTTCTCTCCAGGGTGTTGAGGGTGGTTAAATGATTCTGTTCACTTTTGAACCATCAAAATCTAGTCCATCAAAATCTAGTCCCGCCCCCACTGTAATACCGTCCCCTCGCGTAGGGCCTGAAGGAGATCAAATGACTTCATTAGTTTTTAGCCCTCAGAACTTAGTCCATCAAATTGGAGTTACTCGACTTCAGTCCGCCTCTTTAGCCTGTATATCTCTGTTCTCTTCGCCTTCATATCCCCGCTCTCTTCGCTTTCATATCCCCTCTCTCTTCGCCTTCATATCGCCGCCCTCTTCGCCTCCATCCCCAGCCCTCTTCGTGCTCATTTCCTCGTCCTTTTCGTCTTCATCTCTCGGCCCTCTTCGTCTTCATCTCTCGGCCCTCTTCGTCTTCATCTCTCGGCCCTCTTCGTCTTCATCCCCCTGTCCTCTTCGTCTTCACTCCCTGTCCTCTTCGTCTTCATCTCCCTGTCTTTTTCGTCTTCATCTCCCTGTCCTCTTCGTCTTCATCTCTCTGCCCTCTTCGTCTTCATCTCCCTCCCTCTGCGTCTTCATCTCCCCCTCTTCGTCTTCATCTCCCCTCTCTTCGTCTTTATTTCCCTCTTCGTCTTTATATCCCGCCTCTTCAGCTCTCCTCTTTTCGTCTTCATTTCCCCTCTTTTCATTTCCATCTCCACCCTCTTCGTCTTCATCTCCACTCTCTTCGTCTTCATCTCCCCCTCTTCGTCTTCATCTCCACTCTCTTCGTCTTCATCTCCCCCTCTTCGTCTTCATCTCCCCCCTCTTCGTCTTTATTTCCCTCCTATTCGCCTTTATATCCCTTCTCTTCGTCTTCATCTTCCCGCTCTCTTCGTTTTCATCTCCAGGCCCTCTGCGCCTCCATTTCCCCGCCCTCTGCGCCTTCATATCTCCGCCTTCTGCGCATTCATTTCTCCGCCCTGTTCGTCTTCATCTCCCTCCTCTTCGTCTTCATCTCCTCGCCGTCTTCATCTCCCCGCCGTCTTCATCTCCTCACCATCTTTGCCTTAATCTCCTTGTCCCCCTCACCTTCATCTCCCCGTTCTCATTGCCTCCATATCCCCGCCTTCTTCGCTTTCATCTCCCCGTCCCATTTTAAACCATCAGAATGGCAATATTTTCTCTGATAGCTGCGAATAAAGTTTTACTGTCATGTGTATTTACGGGAACTACAAATACATCTCTTGTTTCACAGCAAATACCTCTACAAACTCATTGGCTGTTTTTTTTGTTGACCAGGCACCCTACGATCGATGGTCCCACCATCTAGATATTTACCGAAATTATTATCGCTTCCTGTCTTTAGTGCTACATATATTGTTGCCATTCGAGACACATTCGAATTTGTCGAGAATACAGTTATTATCATACAATGCACGTAGGTTAGCTCGTAAATATTCAAACACCGGATACGTTTCACATAGTTTCGTCACCATATGTAAAATCCTACACCTTCACGCTCAGATAATTCCTAGATATCTTGCTCCGGGCGCTGGATACAATGAATCTATAATATGCATCAGGACATCCGCCTCCAAGGACGAAAGCAGTCCATGCAGCCGAGTCTGCCCGATACTATATTGTAGTATTGGCCCCATGGTTTCGGTTTACCTCTTCGTAAAGAATTTGCCACATTTGCCTTTCTCGCATCGGTAGCATACTTCTCCGCTCTCCCCAAACACCAAGAAACCTCGACTTTGTGCTCCTGTTCCTACTTATTGGATGTGGTTGATTATCGCTACCCTTGTCCATATTGCCCGTTTTATGTAACTATCTTTGCTTATTTTTGAAAACATTAACTCTTGCCACCTTGTGACAACTTTCATATTTTTGGGCGATTTCTAATGCTTTCGTCGTTGACAAATTTTCATCTTCTTCACAGTCCATCAAAGACTTTGTCTGTGAGCTCAGAAAAAAAATTATCTTTGATGATTTCTTCGAGCGTTGGCCCGAATTTGCGTGTACTAGCCAATCTTCTTAGCCTAGCATGCCATTGCACAGCAGTTTTTCCATGGTTTTTCCGAGTTGCGTAGAATGCTTTGCGCTCTTTGTATATGATCACAGTCGGCAGAAAATACAGCGAAATATTTTCTACTAGAATTTTCCATTCCACTACACCTGGACTTTTCGGGAAACACAAATCCTTCATTAATTTGTATGTGCTTGAGCCTACACTTTTTTTTTTTTAACAATGTTGCCCGTTTTTGATGATGAACGTTGATTTTTGATGCGTCAAAGATGTGATTAAGACGTTCATAATAAATTTGCACACTCTTCCGCACTGTGATCAAATTCTTCTATGGCGAAATTCACTGCCATTTCTACACTTTTTGAACCAGAACACTTTCCACTTTTTGCTTCGTTTCGATTGCTTCTTGGGACATTCTTTCAGCTCACTTAGGTAACTAATTTCACATCCTTATTCTCATCGCCAGTATCCTCGTCGCTATTTGTGATATACCGGTCTCTTTTAAATCCAAATTGAAAGACTGAAGTCTTTATATGAAATAACAGCTCACTAGCTACGACGACTACTACAACTACTACTACTACAATTCAATTCCGTATTTTCTGTACTATATTCATTGTTTCTGTGCACTATAGGAGAATCAAACATTACACTCCGCTTTATAGCCATATGTAGCGAATTGTAAATTTAGAGGCACCTTAGCACAACTCAGAACCAGACCGAAGTCCAGAACCAAGAGTGCTAAGGTTCAAAAAGTGTAATGGCTAATGCCATTCAAGAGGCAAATTCCAATTAAAAAAAAAAAAGAATTGCCCCGAGAGCAGGGTACCCTAGAAATGGCCGTGAAGGCCCCTCGTCCGCATGAGCGGAGTACCCTTCAACCAACTCCGACGGATGCTGGGGTGCCGCTTTGCTAGCTCGCTGCGGCTGGGGTGGGTTCTTTAAAACAAAAGGAGTCGGTTGGCTCTCCGAAGATGGGGATGCTACTTATAATTCATCCGTATTATAATGTAGCCGCAAACTAGTATATAAAATACTCCAGGACCAAAAAGGGGCATCGTTCCGTACAGGAAACCACCCAGGCTCTGCAACATGGGCTGACTAGGCAGACCCAGTGCTCGTGACGAAACACGGAGCCACAACATGAAAATTTAAACACGGGAAAAACGGGAAAACGCGCTACCTCTCTCCTCAGAGGAACCCGGGTGAAGCAGACAGTCCCGGGCTCGCGATGGTGGCGGAGCCCTGACCCCGATGGTCTGGGGTTCTCCACCCTCTGATACTGGCCATAATACAAACAAATTCAAAAAAAACTAATCGAAAATACCCGAACTATAGTTTTGGATGGCCAGTATCCCTCCCTTTATAAAAGCTGAAAGAATATGAAAACTATTTCATTTTATTTGGGCCAGCCAGGCCTCGCGAACCTGCAACGAGAAAGTCCCCCTAGGCTTTCGCCCAGTAAGAAGGCCAATGATTTAAATTTTTAATAGAACATAGTTACTTTATTGAAAGTGTCAAAAATCCAATTATACACAAAATTTTTACTTAATTTTCAAGTAAGAAACAATTGTTTCTTCTCGTCATATTAAAAACTTTAAGATAGATTACAATATCCTTACAGATTTTTACAACTGTCCGTTGTTGAATTATCTTATGTTTACAAATTCATTAAATTTTCTTTGCCTTTATTTTAGAAGTATATCTCCAAAGTTTTCTTCTTATTTATGTTATCTAGCTTGATGAATTTTCATCATTGGATTTCATCTATTCGAAAAATTATTGTTTCTTTGAGCGTATGTCAAACATCAAATATATATTCGAACAATTAAATTTTTGATGTTTATTTTTCGAAATAATGTGCCAGTTATAGGTGGGTACTTTCACTAAATTTTTCGTATTTCCATACATTGAAAGTTTCAAATATGTCTCTAACGTTTCACTTACTCAGGTTTATTCTCCAAAACCTGTTTCAATACAATGTATATTTTTGATTTTCGCACATTATTATTTGATCACATATTTTTATAAAACTTTCGATCAACTAACTGTAACTGTAAAGATTATAGTTATTATTATTTTTTTTTTTTTTTTTCTCCACTGAATTTCACGAATTAATCTTTTACGTTATATTTTATTGAGCTTATCTAAACATGTGTATGCTGTATGGTTCAGATAATTTTAAGGCACATAACCCCTTCTTTCTTCACAAAAGGGTGTCATAAATTCAGATTTTTAGCATAAAACTTATTCTTAATTAATTCAAGCCCAAGGAAATCCAGATTAAGTAAGGTTTTCATAAATATTTCCATTGGTGCTTAAGTGAATTAAAACTGTAAAACATTTGCTTCGATTTTCGGAAATATCCTACTTCGACAGAGGTTGCTTTATGCTATCATTGTTTGTATATATACTTTTATATGAAATTGTTCATTTAATTGATAAGAATGAATTGTTTTGCATTTATTCAGAAGATGTGTCGATCAGGCAAATACAGTTTGTAGAAATCTGTCTGGTGAGTAATACAATCGACATAAAAAGCGGATTGCATGTATGAACAACACTTTTCTTTTATAGAATCGACACTTCGATTGCACAACTATGAAAATCGAAGATGATTTAATTAGTGTCGTCAGGCCGTTCAGTCTCATCCAGCATTTCGACACGTTCGATTCGCTGTCTTTCAGATGGCGAGAGGCTTTGATAGACCGGAACCGTATCCCACGATCTGCATCCGTGCCAGCCATATTCCACGAATCCATCGACTTGTGGGTATAATGATTCGCAGGCATCTATACAATATATAAAAAAATTTTGAATGACTTACATGGACATCTAATTGGCGTTTGGTTCGCCGTTAGGGGAAGTGTACTCACACAATTCTTCACCCAGATACCGAGCGCAGGAGGATACACAAACTTTTCGGGGTCGTGAAACGTATGCGGAAAGTCTGGGAAAACACAGACGTCGACGGCGGCAGCAGAGTGCTTTCGCAATAAAACCAACACGCGTTGACAGATTCGCTCTTCTCGAAATTGCACAATCGTCACGAATTGGTCTCGCGCTAATCGTTTTACTCTCGAAAGAACGTTTTAAGCAGCGAATAATGCAAGCCAAGGCCACTCAAGGGAGGTTCATCAACACTTTTCGCGAAGGCCCTTTCAAATCAGTGCCATCGTCGCGTAACCAGGAACAAAGCAAAACACTATTCCATTTGTTTTATAGGTTTGGCGTTATTATATTAAACAGTCGCCAAACTTCCAAAACTCAATATCGATACCTCGAAATGACAGACACTCGTTCTGTATTCCTAAATGTCAAAGCACTCCTATTATGAATATCACTAGGGGAACTTTCGAACGGCTTCGCTCTTGAGACACAACATTGATGTATCTTGTGGTTAACTTAATTGATCATTCACTAGTAGATGGATCGATCGGAGAAGGGTACGTAGCACCGAACACAAATCACAAATATTTAAAAGGGATGTAAGTTTTTACGATACTGTTGATGAATCGCCAATCCACAACCTCCTCTCATCACGTCTGAACAGCCACTGACGAGTCAGATCTCGCCTGCCGTTCTCAGGCCCGAACAAACCCCCCCTCCCCCCAGAAAACCACCGCCGCCACACACAATGCCCATGCTAGTGGACATTGTACGCGGCAACAACAAATCTCCTAGAACAAAGAAAAACCCCGCATCGAAACACAAAGCGTGCGAAGATTTTTCCAATCGCAAAAACATGATTCACACGCTCGCATTTGCGATGCGGGGTGATATGCTTTGCTCTGCTTTTGTTGTTAGTGCTTGACACCAACAAAATTGCCGTCGCGAGAAGATTGCATTGCGATGATTCGAAAATTTTTCTTTGTTGTTAGTGTTTGACACTAACAAAATCGCCGTCGCGAGAAGTTTGCATTGCTACGGCTCGAAAATTTTTCTTTGTTGTTAGTGTTTGACACTAACAAAATCGCCGTCGCGAGAAGTTTGCATTGCTACGGCTCGAAAATTTTTCTTTGTTGTTAGTGTTTGACACTAACAAAATCGCCGTCGCGAGAAGTTTGCATTGCTACGACTCGAAAATCTTCCCAATTCCTACAACAACAATTTCGGGGTTCCGAGCCCATTGCCAGCAATTAATATTGATGGGAATGAGCTCCGGAAATACCAGAGGATTGTTGCTATCGGAATTGGACAAATTCTCGAGCCGATGCATTTTGGTATTCAATATGAAAATTGATTGCAAATGGATACGGAAAGAAGGTTAAGGGGGTCGTCACACGTAACCATGCGCATGACATAGAGGCGAGTATGGTAGGCAAATGCTACAACACAGCTATTTCCTCAAGGAACACCGCGAGGAAAGAGCTGAAGGATTTATATCCCGAAGGAATCTTAAAGAGTTTGAAGAGTAGGTCTCTGAATTAAGAGAAGGGGATGTAGATGAGAAATTGTATATTCCACCTGAATATACAGATATTATATATTCCTATAGCTAAGCAGGCACGATCGTTCAAGAACCGGTCAGCCATCCCATGCACATCCCCAGGAAATGCCGCCGAGAACACGAGTGCCCGCCGACGCTGCACAGCCACCATCGTCGGATGACTCATGACCCTCGCCGCAGAAGGCACAAATCCCATGTCAAGCACTCGATCCGCCTCATCGAGAACCATAACACGAACGTAGTCAAATCGGATGCTTGACATGGGATTTATGCCTTCTGCTACGAAAGCCATGAAGCATCCGACAATGGCTACCGCGGAACGCCACCAAACACTCATGCTCTCGGCAACACCCCCCGAGGATACACAAAGGTCGGCTGGCCAGTTCTTAAACAATCATGCCCTCTCAGCTACAGGAATAGTTGGAGGTGCTTGGGCCGATGTCGAACAGACATTTTATCAAATTGAAAAGAGTATGTTGGACGTATGTCTTGAACTACGTGGAATGGCTCAAGGGTGGAAGTATCTTTGACAGAGGAAATGGTGAACAATATGAACATCTCTAGATACTTTCACATCAGGGCAGGAGTGACACCTGAAATAGGCGCACATGAACGATCTCCAAATAGACTTTGGGAACAAATCGTGAACGGGTGAGCTTAGTGGGTTTCTCACTTAGTGATGTCTTTCGCATGAAAGACGCCCACTGATCGTCCATTTTGATCGGCGAGCTGGTAATATGCTCCTCCGATCTTCTTCATTACCTTACTAGGTAAGATCATCAGTGGATGAACGGGGCTTCGTCAATTTGTGTGGGACAACGTAAGCTTCTGCGTGAAAGTAGGTGACAAAGGATCAAGGTGATCGGACTGTACAATTGATACAGTAATGCAAAATAGATGTTCAAGTGGATCAAGCAAGGGAAGTGAGTTTAAAGCGAAGTGAACGAATGAAGGGTGGATCCAATTCTCTCGAAGAATGCATGTCCGGGAGCCTCCTAGTAAATAAAATTAGTGGGTTTTGGGGAGTGCCGGCCGTACCACATGGAGGACCGCACCCTACTTTTTCCCAGCCTCAGGACCAACGTACGCTCCACACTCACGCATCCGCCTACGAATGTATGCACATGCGTAAGTGCGTGCGCACAACACCTCGTGAGATGCTACCCAGGGTACAGGACAGCAGGATTGCTCCTCTGACCTGAATGAGGGGTGGGGGCTACCCTTTCAGCCGGGGTCCGTAGCGGAAGCTCTTGGCTCCTCCATGTCTCCTCTGCACGCACCGGGGCTCCCACATCGGAAGGTCAGGGGCTGTGGCGTCGAAAGACGTATTAACGAGAAGGTTGAAGGAGGCAGAATCGACAAAAACTCGATTCACAAAAAAACAAAAGAAGTAACCCAGGACATTCACTTTCGAGAGTTAGCTATTGCAAGTAGTGAGAGTAGCAGAGGAATTATTAATAACATTCAGTAGTAATAAAAGTTTCTGTTCCCCTTCTCAGACCGAACCATAAAGCTATTGTTGACCGCTCCAAAGCGTCGAGGGATCTCAGAATACGAGTAAACATTCGAAACGTAGAATAAGTGACACCTTTGCGGGGACCCAAAGGTAAGTTAATCAATTACAACGAAGATGTAAATGCCCAAAAATTTGAAGGTCAGGTTTCCATAACTTTAACACCGTACAGGTTTATAGGTCTCAAGAAATTTTTAAGAGAATAATAACGCAGTATGATTACTTTAGTGCTTTGGAGGTTAACGAATGGTGGTTTCCCAAAATATTGACATTATTGAGTAATATCCTTAGCGTGAAAAACACCTACGGTGCGACCTTTCATATCTGAGAGTTGATAATATGCTCCACCAATTTTCTTTAGCACTTTACTTTGAATAAACTTATGATCCAGTTTTGCATTATAGTGAGCAGCCGCATCACTGTGCCGGAAGTTGCGCCTGTATACTATCTCGCCAGGTTGGTAGGAGACCAATCTGGAGCGAAGATTGTACGATTTTGCATTTCGAGCTTGAGCTCGAGTGGTAAGATGCCGGATCTGTTGGCGGATGAGGGCAAGGTGGTCATCCGTCGGCAAACTGAGATTAGGCTCATCCAGGAGCTGAAGTTGCTTTAGGAGGACGTAGATTTTCCCGTGGGTTACCATGGGTTGACCAAAAACAGCATGGTAGGGTGAAGTGCCAATGGTGGCATGAGGAGCGGAGCGCAGTGCAGAAGTGATCTCCGTCAGCTTAGCGTCCCAGTTGTTCTGAGAAGGGTCTATGTAGGCTCGAATGGCAGCGATAAGCGAGCGATTCAGTCGCTCAGAGGCATTGGCCTGCGGAGAGTACACAGCAGTATAAGTATGGGAGATCCCAAATTCTTCCAACAAGGAACGAAATACGTTGGACCGAAACTGAACTCCGTTGTCCGAAACAATAGTCTCCGGAACTCCGACCAGGGAGAATATCCGCTTCCTCAAAATTTCCGTTACGGCCCCTGCGGTGAATTTTCGCAAAGGTTCGATAAACGGGAAACGCGATAGGTGGTCAAGAACGATGAAAGCTCCAGTGTGTCCGGACTTGGACCTAGGATAGGGGCCAATGATGTCGATATACAAGCGCTGGAATATGCGCTCGGGAACGCACTGAGTCGTCATTGGTGGACGAAGGGTGTGTGAAGGGGCTTTTGTGGTTTTACAACTAATGCATGAGTCCACGTAAGCTTTCACCTGAGCGGCCATTTTGGGCCAGAAAAACCATTGCCGTAGTCGGCCGAGGGTTTTTGCCACGCCTCCGTGTGCGCTCAGAGGTGGATCATGTGCCAACTTCACTACTTCTGCCGTCATTTCTGATGGCACCCACAACTTCCAGGCCAATTCTTCTTGTAGTACGTTTCCGGTCGCATACTCCATACGCTTGTACACGTACCCATCTATTACTTTTAGGTCCGGCAGTTGATGTTGTTCTGCATTGACTTTCGCCGCTAGTTCCATATAGGAAGGGCTTTTGAAATGTGGCGAAGCCAGGTCCAGCTCCACCGGAGTCTCATCGCTCTCCGCTGGCGTCAGCGCATCGGCAGAGAACATGCGCGACAAGGAGTCCGGCACTACATTTTGGCTTCCCTTTCGGTGGACGATGGTAAAGTTAAACCCTTGAAGTTTAAGGGCCCACCGAGCTAAGCGACCATTTAGATCTGGTTGGTGCATTAGCCATTTTAGGGAAGCATGGTCGGTCACGATTTCGAATTCATGACCTTCCACGTAGGCACGGAACTTCTTGATTGCCAGCACCGCTGCCAGACATTCTTGCTCAGTTACTGTGTAATTTCGCTGAGCGGGATTCAGCTTGTGTGACATGTAGGCGATGGGGGCTTCAGCTCCGTCTTCAGTACGTTGCACCAGCACAGCACCTACTCCATGTTGACTTGCGTCACATTGGATGGAGAAGGGCTTGTTGAAATCAGGGCTGTGCAACACTGGGGCTGAAACAAGGCTTAGTTTCAATTGCTTGAAAGCGTTTAGCCTCTCATCGGTCCACACAAACTGACTCCGCTTTGAAAGCATGTCTGTCAGCGGTGTCGACAAAGACGCATACTCTCTGACGAAACGCCGATACCAGCCACAGATTCCCAGAAATCTACGAATCTGTTTCGTCGTTGTGGGAAGCGGGAAGTCCATGATGGACTTCACCTTGTCGGGATCCGTTCTAATCGTGCCCTCACCAACAATGTGGCCAAGATACCTCACTTCTCTCAAGAGAAATTTACTCTTTTCCACATTGATGGTGAGGCCACCCTGTCTCAAATGAAATGCGACCTGATGGAGCACCCTCACGTGCTCGTCGAATGTTTCCGTAATCACCAGCAAGTCGTCCAAATATACGAATACTTGGTGCTTTAGATGCGGAGGAATTATTTTGTCCATAAGTCGAGACATCGTTTGGGGCGCATTGCACAACCCAAACGGCATCACGACAAATTGGTACAAGGGTCGCCCGGGCACAGTGAAAGCCGTCCGCTCCCGAGACTTCTCTTCCAAAGGGATCTGCCAGAAGGCATCTTTTAGATCCAGGCCCGTGATGTAAGTGGCCTTTGGAAGTCTGCTTAATATGCCATCTATAAGAGGCAAGGGGTAGGCGTCTTTCACCGTGACCGAATTCACCTTTCTCGCATCCAGGCACAAACGTACTTTTGATGGTTTTACCACCAATGTCACAGGTGATGACCAAGCGCTCTTCGATTCTTCGATCACGCCCAGCGCTAGCATGCGGTCCAGCTCCTTGTATAGGAGCTTCTCGACAGCCAGCGAAACCGAGAAATGTCTCTGTTTTATTGGTTTCTGATTGCCAGTGTCAATCTCATGCTGGATTAGCGCGGTTTTTCCAAGACCCTCTACAGCGAACGACGGAAAACTAGCAATCACAGAGTTAAGTCTGCGACGCTGCTCCGGTGTTAGAGAATGGGCGTGATCGTCGAGTTCGTCGAGGCTGGTCACTGTGTCGACTTGCTGGGCCGGCGCGAACAGGTCTGCGGCCAATGCGAACAACCGGACGAAATCCACTCCCAGGTAGAGATTTTGGCTGAGAGTGGGAATTATCCAGAGAGTCAACGTCTTCGTGAGCCCCCGGAACGTAATGTCGGCTGACACGCGGCCTACGGCTTGGTGGTGAGTGCCATCTGCGGTCTTCAACCCGAGAGAAGCTCTTTTCCAGGGAAAAGAATTCCTCTCGAGGAAGGCTCTAGCCAAGTCAGCCGCCATCACGCTCACAGAAGCTCCCGTATCTATTAAACCTGATGTTGATTGCCCAAACAGCAAGACCTGCGCATACGGTCGGACGTCACCTGAGGGCACGTCCAACAAGGTCGCACAATTAAGTTCATAACGCCAACGTCGAAGGCGAGAATAATAATGTCTCATCCTCAACGTTGAGCGTTTTTTTCTGATCCTATCAGTGGAAAAATGTAGAGTTTCGTTTTTAAAAATTCGGTCCCTTACCGCTGTGTACTTTCGCAGTCGCAGATGATAAGGCAGAAATGCAAGCGAGCAGGGATGTCCAGTGGTGAAATTAGTATTTTGGTGAGGATGGTGAAAGTGAGCCGTCCGAAGGTTGCCGGGGCAGGTGACAAAGATGTCCCTGCTTGAGGTTGTTGCTGCTTCACTACCTACCTGCCGGAACGTGGTGGAGGAGTTCTGCGAATCGGGAGGCTCGAGGTCTTGTTCGGCGCTCCCGGTGATCTGTTTTTTTGTAGGCAGTTGGTACAGCTTGGCTTATATGTGTCCGCTTTACCACAGCCGTAGCAGAACACCGTCCGCTCCTCCAGACAGTCATCAAATTTATGCCCCACCTTTCTGCAGTTCCAGCAGATAGGCAGAGCTGCAGCCGCAGAAATTCCGAGCGCTCCAGGGCAAGTCTCAGCTGGATCCAGCGGTCCTTCATCCAACTCACTGCGAATCCGTCAGCCCCGACAGATGGCGACGAGTCCCATAAACTCTCTCTGGCTGTCCTAAAGCCCTCGCCAAACGCTCCCTCCGTTTTACATGCTCACGGAGTTGCTGTGTGCTGGCGAAATGCCGATCCACCAACTGCCACTGCAACTCCGGGAGCATGTTCCCCTGCACGATATCTAGCAGATCGTGATCATTCAAGGGGAAAGGGAGGCTGCCGGCCAAACGACGAACATCCTGATAAAAGTCGTCGAAGGACTCACCAACCTTCTGTCGGCGCTGGCGGATTCGCCTCATCACCTCACTGTTGGATGCAAAGTCCTTGAACTCTCGCCGCATGGCATCTCTCAGGGAATACCAATCGAAATGTTCCGCTTCCCGGTGGAACTGCCAGAACCATTCTTCGGCAACACCTTTCAACAGGCTGTCGATGTGTCTGGTGACCGCCCGGAAATCGCCTTGAAGTTGCTGGCGAGTGAGCGCGTTAACCCGGTAGAGAAACGTCTCTACAGGCATGCTTCCACCCTGTCCGCTAAATGTCAGATTCCATCCTGCCATGATGGTAGTTATGCGGTCGGATGACATTCTGTCATCACGACCATTTCGAGGGCCTCCTCGAGGTGCTGCACCATCTCGGGAGTCTCGTTGCGGAGGGCTGAGGTTTGAAGGCCTCTGGGGCGCCACGAAGGAGCGCGCCCTCGGATTCAATCGGGGCGATGCGCCATCAGTGGTTGACGAAGGAAGGATCCGGTCAGCCCCTCGATCCAACAACAGCCGCATGCTATGCTGGAGTTCGATCAGCTGTCGCTGAAAAGTGCTCAACTCCTCCTGCACTATGGACCGAACTCCTAAGGCTGAAGCGGAATCGTTGCTTGTTGGCAGAGCTTTCGCGGTTGGATCGGGCGAACGACCCAATCCATCCTCTCCGCCTTGACCTCGACGGACGCCTTCGCAGCTCACTTCCTCGTGGCGATCCATCCTCCGCGTTCTTACGCCACCTTTAGTGGGCTTGGGCCGTGCTCCCTTCGACGCCGTCTCTCCCGTCGGTTGAATTTGTCCAGCCACCAGGGGGAGGCGCAGTGCTCCACGGCACAACGGACATTCTGGGCTCTCCGTCAGCCATTGCTCAATGCAATGCCGATGGAACTGATGCCCACACGACGTCGTTACCGCTGGGTTGTCACGTACAAACCCCTGCCGGCAAATGGAGCACTCCTCCTCCACTCGGACGCCGGACAAATCCTCTAAACTTCTGGCTAGAGGCATTTCGACCTTGGAGTGGCACGTAAGCACGTGACTAAAGATGGATTAATCGGTATTTGGCACGTCAAAACGTGTCAAAGATAAAAATTTAGTGATTTCTTAGCACGTCAAAACGTGTCAAAGAGAAAAAAGTTGATATTTTTGCACGTAAACACGTGACTAACTATATATTATTTTGCACGTCAAAACGTGTCAAAAGTGAAATATTGAAATTTTGCACGTAAAAAAAACGTGTCAAAAATGGAAAACTAAATTACTCTGCACGTCAAAACGTGTCAAAGTGTAAAGTTGGAAATTCGATTTCACGTCAGAACGTGTCGAATTGGAAAAAGTTTAGTTTAGAACAAAAACTTTAAATTGCACGTCAAAACGTGACAATAAGTGAAAACTTTATTATAAAGTTTGAAATATAAAAAAGTTTAGGGAAATTCGATTTCACGTCAAAACGTGTCGAATTTGAAAAAAATTCAAAGTTTACTGAAATGTTTGGCCCTCCCATTGGGTTTCACCCAGGAAGACCCTCCCACGGGTTCGCAAGCTGGCTGGCTTATTCGGTTCAAAAACGCAAGAATGTTGAAATTTTTAATTATTTGGAAATGTAATGAAATGTTAAATATTTTTAACGCCGAAATTGTAGAAAGTTAAAATTTTGTTTAAGTGTGAGAAATTTATGTAGAAACTGAAATGAAACTAGGCCGATTCCTGAAGGGAATCGCCCTGTATGGGGACTGTTCACCCACCCGAAATTCCTGAGAAAAGAGAGGAGCAAAGGATCAAAAACAATTATTTTGTTGCTTGACTCAGCCTCAGCAAATGGTTCAAGTCTGGCCAAGCTGCAGGGACGTGTAGGCGGCACCACGCCTACCCCACGTAATCCACCACAGCCTGAACCAAACCCAAGCCAAAAGCCGAAGCCGGGTCAAGACAACAAGGAAACAAAGTTTGGGACAGCTTCCCAACATAAAGTGGGGCAGGGGCCCTTCGGATGACCGGGACAGGAATGGCGATAAACTACCAAAACCTGTTATCCGCGGCCATCCTCCAGGTTGCACCCAGAGCCAAAAAGCTCAACGGACAAACACAACAGGAAGCTGCCCAAGAGGTAAACTATAAGGAATGATTTTAAAGGGATAGGATTGGGAAGGATGTTTGCGGCTAAAGGAAAGAGCGAGCAATGCAGGTCTTAATAAAGAGGGTTTTGTTCTCTCGAACGAAGTAATGTTGAATCGCAAAGGAGGCGATTCTAAGACCTGCTAGTGAGAATGGATATTTTGGGATTGAAGACGTAAAGTCTTGAGGGGAGTATGAGACGAAGCTCATAATTTTTTCTCACTTTGGTGTGGGTTGCCCAAAAACAAGTTTTCGGGCCCCACGTTGGGCGCCATTTGTAGCGAATTGTAAATTTAGAGGCACCTTAGCACAACTCAGAACCAGACCGAAGTCCAGAACCAAGAGTGCTAAGGTTCAAAAAGTGTAATGGCTAATGCCATTCAAGAGGCAAATTCCAATTAAAAAAAAAAAAGAATTGCCCCGAGAGCAGGGTACCCTAGAAATGGCCGTGAAGGCCCCTCGTCCGCATGAGCGGAGTACCCTTCAACCAACTCCGACGGATGCTGGGGTGCCGCTTTGCTAGCTCGCTGCGGCTGGGGTGGGTTCTTTAAAACAAAAGGAGTCGGTTGGCTCTCCGAAGATGGGGATGCTACTTATAATTCATCCGTATTATAATGTAGCCGCAAACTAGTATATAAAATACTCCAGGACCAAAAAGGGGCATCGTTCCGTACAGGAAACCACCCAGGCTCTGCAACATGGGCTGACTAGGCAGACCCAGTGCTCGTGACGAAACACGGAGCCACAACATGAAAATTTAAACACGGGAAAAACGGGAAAACGCGCTACCTCTCTCCTCAGAGGAACCCGGGTGAAGCAGACAGTCCCGGGCTCGCGATGGTGGCGGAGCCCTGACCCCGATGGTCTGGGGTTCTCCACCCTCTGATACTGGCCATAATACAAACAAATTCAAAAAAAACTAATCGAAAATACCCGAACTATAGTTTTGGATGGCCAGTATCCCTCCCTTTATAAAAGCTGAAAGAATATGAAAACTATTTCATTTTTTTTGGGCCAGCCAGGCCTCGCGAACCTGCAACGAGAAAGTCCCCCTAGGCTTTCGCCCAGTAAGAAGGCCAATGATTTAAATTTTTAATAGAACATAGTTACTTTATTGAAAGTGTCAAAAATCCAATTATACACAAAATTTTTACTTAATTTTCAAGTAAGAAACAATTGTTTCTTCTCGTCATATTAAAAACTTTAAGATAGATTACAATATCCTTACAGATTTTTACAACTGTCCGTTGTTGAATTATCTTATGTTTACAAATTCATTAAATTTTCTTTGCCTTTATTTTAGAAGTATATCTCCAAAGTTTTCTTCTTATTTATGTTATCTAGCTTGATGAATTTTCATCATTGGATTTCATCTATTCGAAAAATTATTGTTTCTTTGAGCGTATGTCAAACATCAAATATATATTCGAACAATTAAATTTTTGATGTTTATTTTTCGAAATAATGTGCCAGTTATAGGTGGGTACTTTCACTAAATTTTTCGTATTTCCATACATTGAAAGTTTCAAATATGTCTCTAACGTTTCACTTACTCAGGTTTATTCTCCAAAACCTGTTTCAATACAATGTATATTTTTGATTTTCGCACATTATTATTTGATCACATATTTTTATAAAACTTTCGATCAACTAACTGTAACTGTAAAGATTATAGTTATTATTATTTTTTTTTTTTTTTCTCCACTGAATTTCACGAATTAATCTTTTACGTTATATTTTATTGAGCTTATCTAAACATGTGTATGCTGTATGGTTCAGATAATTTTAAGGCACATAACCCCTTCTTTCTTCACAAAAGGGTGTCATAAATTCAGATTTTTAGCATAAAACTTATTCTTAATTAATTCAAGCCCAAGGAAATCCAGATTAAGTAAGGTTTTCATAAATATTTCCATTGGTGCTTAAGTGAATTAAAACTGTAAAACATTTGCTTCGATTTTCGGAAATATCCTACTTCGACAGAGGTTGCTTTATGCTATCATTGTTTGTATATATACTTTTATATGAAATTGTTCATTTAATTGATAAGAATGAATTGTTTTGCATTTATTCAGAAGATGTGTCGATCAGGCAAATACAGTTTGTAGAAATCTGTCTGGTGAGTAATACAATCGACATAAAAAGCGGATTGCATGTATGAACAACACTTTTCTTTTATAGAATCGACACTTCGATTGCACAACTATGAAAATCGAAGATGATTTAATTAGTGTCGTCAGGCCGTTCAGTCTCATCCAGCATTTCGACACGTTCGATTCGCTGTCTTTCAGATGGCGAGAGGCTTTGATAGACCGGAACCGTATCCCACGATCTGCATCCGTGCCAGCCATATTCCACGAATCCATCGACTTGTGGGTATAATGATTCGCAGGCATCTATACAATATATAAAAAAATTTTGAATGACTTACATGGACATCTAATTGGCGTTTGGTTCGCCGTTAGGGGAAGTGTACTCACACAATTCTTCACCCAGATACCGAGCGCAGGAGGATACACAAACTTTTCGGGGTCGTGAAACGTATGCGGAAAGTCTGGGAAAACACAGACGTCGACGGCGGCAGCAGAGTGCTTTCGCAATAAAACCAACACGCGTTGACAGATTCGCTCTTCTCGAAATTGCACAATCGTCACGAATTGGTCTCGCGCTAATCGTTTTACTCTCGAAAGAACGTTTTAAGCAGCGAATAATGCAAGCCAAGGCCACTCAAGGGAGGTTCATCAACACTTTTCGCGAAGGCCCTTTCAAATCAGTGCCATCGTCGCGTAACCAGGAACAAAGCAAAACACTATTCCATTTGTTTTATAGGTTTGGCGTTATTATATTAAACAGTCGCCAAACTTCCAAAACTCAATATCGATACCTCGAAATGACAGACACTCGTTCTGTATTCCTAAATGTCAAAGCACTCCTATTATGAATATCACTAGGGGAACTTTCGAACGGCTTCGCTCTTGAGACACAACATTGATGTATCTTGTGGTTAACTTAATTGATCATTCACTAGTAGATGGATCGATCGGAGAAGGGTACGTAGCACCGAACACAAATCACAAATATTTAAAAGGGATGTAAGTTTTTACGATACTGTTGATGAATCGCCAATCCACAACCTCCTCTCATCACGTCTGAACAGCCACTGACGAGTCAGATCTCGCCTGCCGTTCTCAGGCCCGAACAAACCCCCCCTCCCCCCAGAAAACCACCGCCGCCACACACAATGCCCATGCTAGTGGACATTGTACGCGGCAACAACAAATCTCCTAGAACAAAGAAAAACCCCGCATCGAAACACAAAGCGTGCGAAGATTTTTCCAATCGCAAAAACATGATTCACACGCTCGCATTTGCGATGCGGGGTGATATGCTTTGCTCTGCTTTTGTTGTTAGTGCTTGACACCAACAAAATTGCCGTCGCGAGAAGATTGCATTGCGATGATTCGAAAATTTTTCTTTGTTGTTAGTGTTTGACACTAACAAAATCGCCGTCGCGAGAAGTTTGCATTGCTACGGCTCGAAAATTTTTCTTTGTTGTTAGTGTTTGACACTAACAAAATCGCCGTCGCGAGAAGTTTGCATTGCTACGGCTCGAAAATTTTTCTTTGTTGTTAGTGTTTGACACTAACAAAATCGCCGTCGCGAGAAGTTTGCATTGCTACGACTCGAAAATCTTCCCAATTCCTACAACAACAATTTCGGGGTTCCGAGCCCATTGCCAGCAATTAATATTGATGGGAATGAGCTCCGGAAATACCAGAGGATTGTTGCTATCGGAATTGGACAAATTCTCGAGCCGATGCATTTTGGTATTCAATATGAAAATTGATTGCAAATGGATACGGAAAGAAGGTTAAGGGGGTCGTCACACGTAACCATGCGCATGACATAGAGGCGAGTATGGTAGGCAAATGCTACACATACGGGGTTCCTTTTTTCCTTTTTTATAGTTCGCAGCATCTCGCCCCACCAATTGATCGCTGTAAACTGCGCCTGCACGTTAGAGTTCATTGGCTTATTTTGGCTATCCCCTCAGTCCACCAATAAGTCTTCTAGCCCGTCCAGACTACAGATACTTATGTATCCGCATACATAAGTATGGTCCACACTGCAGAGAAATATGTACAATTAGCGCATACTTTTCATTGATTTTCATGGCAAGGGTAAAATGTATCTGCAGATGTCGCTGCAGTGTGGACCATACTTATGTATGCGGATACATAAGTATCTGTAGTCTGGACGGGCTATTCTGTTTCCCCGGTAGAGACTTTCGATGTGCTACTGAGGTATCGCACGCTCGCTGAATTTCGCCCATGGTGAAATTAATTTGCGTACTTATAAACTCGGAGTCCATCGCTAACCCTATTTGGCCTTCACTGACCTCACCAACGAAACTGCTATCAAGTAACTCCAACAAGTTCATCCCATCCAACTTCAAAATATTCTACCCAAGTATGTTCCAGCTAGGATGATGATGAATAATATAAGAATAATATAAGAACTAAATACTTTCGCCAGTGAAATCATTAGATGCTTCACTAATGATTTCTTTCAAAATACATTTCTTTATTCTATCGAATTCATAAAAAAATGTATAGGTATGCTAAATGTGTATATTTAGTTTTGTTTTGTTGAACAATGTTTGTAACATCAAGAGTTGAATCAAGTTTATGTATATATATATACCTTTTCCTTTGTATTTTCTATCCTCTTTGTCTTTTGTCAAATCAACTAGATTTAACTGTTCCTCTGAGTTTTTAATTTATCATCTAAAATTATTTTAAATCTAATTTTTCATCCAAACTAATCTATGGAAAAATTACAAAACACTTAATAGCAATATTGCAAAATATTCATGATTAGATGATATGTAAATGTTAAAACCAAAGTGCGTTCAAATGACCCTAATGATAAAAATAATAAATTTGAAATACTCAAACAATTCAATTGATTGATAAATGTATACTAGACCGTCGATAAATTAATGCGAATCTTTCCAATTCTTACAGTTCCAGTCAAATAGTCAATAAAATGCAACAAATATGGCGGCAAAGTTCCATAAAACTAGGGGTCCAAAGCCGATTTTTACTAGTCATAATTTAAATTTAACCTAAGCGAATTGATATAAGCTCTACTCATACAGATAAAATACTTTAAGAGTAATGAAAATTGCATGAAAATCCGAATTCCGAATTGATAGATCAAAAACATATTGTACTACTGTTTGTTACTACAATCTACATACATTTAATTTATTATGTTAATATACTTGTTAAAGACATAAGATACAAATAAGATAATGTTTAGAAAGAAGTATGTGCCAATATTGTCATTAGGAAAATAAAATAACTAAAATAATGTTTAAAAAACTCGTCAATTGCAAGAAGTACTTTAATTGTAATGTATAGAATTAAAAATAGTATGAAAAAAATTAATTTAAGAAATGGATGAGAATTTAATATACACTTCCGTTACGAGAGCTGGATTTTTTGATTGCAGGATGCTGGTTTGCTCATGAATACTATTAACAATTATTAATATTCATTTTCTTATTTTGAGCTACATCTATCTATTCCAAATATATATGCAAGTCAATCCGATTAAAATAACATGTATTGTTATTTTAATCTAGTTTTTTTGTTGACTGGAAAAATAATTGGATCTGAAAAGGTCCATTGATGTGCTAAGTTGTTGTAGCACAAGTAGTTTGTAGTTATTCTCTATTTCTAAAGCAAATTGACACCAAATTAAGTTGACATGTGACCAATCCACATCATCGGCGCTACAACCGGAGTGTCTGGTCCTGGCCTGAGTAAACAAAATTTTCAAAACGAGCCAATGTCATCTAATTAGGTAATCCCTCTAGCGCAACCAAAAACCCGGCGATTGTCTTCCATCAAATCTACCGCAAAAGGCTTCTCGAGCAGATTCCTCTTCGCTCATATGAGCTAGGTGCCCTGCCCACCGTAATCTACCTTGACGTATGGGGCCAACGATATGTTTTGCAAAATTTCCCTCTCAAACGAAGAGGTTAGAGTACCAAACTTCCCTCTTGAGTGAAGAGGTCAGAGTGAATTTTGCTGGACACGCAAGTCTCGAATCCATACGTGAGTACTGGCCAGACCATTGTCTTATACAGCAGAAGTTTTGATGTTCGGGTGAGATTTAGGGATTTGAAGAGTCTTGACAGACTCTAGCAGGCTTTGTTGTATTTGAGTCATGCTTAAATTGACCCAAGGCAGTTGAAGAATTGCACTACTTCAAATGCATGCTCCAGTAGCCTGTTGGGTTGACCAACTCTAGGTGTTCTTCCTGTCGCCATGTATTTGGCCTTTCTTATTTATATATTTCCATATATTTCGCCTTTCCTTCATTTAAGTGCAGCCTCAGTTTTTGTGCCAACCGCTCAATCTGAATGTACGATTCTTGTACTGCTAGTTTAAATCTCCCAAAGATCTCAGTATCATCTGCATAAGGCAGTATCTGGCTGGACTTGGTGTCTTCTTCCCGCTCGTTGACGCGCGAGAGTCTCGGATTGTTCCAGAGCCTCGGATTGCAAATCACCAGCTTCAAGAGGAGACAAGCCAGAGTATTCCCTTGTATTCCCATTAAAGATATTGAATGGCCTGGATATTAATCCGACTACTTTTACTTGGCTTGTTAAATTGCTCACGGCCAACCCAGAAAATCGTGTCAGTTTGCTTAGTATGCCGAATTTTTTCATGGCTTTATACAGTTTTACCCTGGCTATGCCATATAAATATATGGTTCAGTGGTCTTGTAGACTACAGTCTATTGAAGATCACACATATTTCATCGCCTGTCTTTGGGTAAAAAACTTTTGAATTGCTGATTTGCCTTAGACGCTATTGTCCGATTATAGAAAGCTCATGAAAGAAAGATTGCTCACATTTACCGCGAGGGAATTAACATCAGACTTCCATCAGTCGAAATAGTTACGGAACGTGCATATATTCATATGCTAAAAGTTATTCCGTCGATTCAACTGATAACTTTAGCTCACAGGCCTGCAAATTTTAACTCTTATTTTCCCTTTTTTGATTTGAATGCTGATCTTAGGGTATTTTGGTGCGTAGATTACGAATAAGTACTTGGAATTTTCCTATCACTCTCAGTTTTTGAAAAATCCCTTTGTGTGAATTCGAAAAAAAGGCAACTTTACTTAAGTATTTTTTTTATTACAATTAAGAAACAATTACATGACTTTAAAACATTAGAATTACATTTAAGAGACAGTAATAAATAAATTAAAAAAATTACCTAAATACTTTTTTGGTATCTTGCTTTTTTTTCACCAAAGCTCCGATTGTGAGATTTTCGCTTGAAATTCCGACTTGGATCATCTCGCTTTAACAGCCAACAATAGTCTGCCATCATTCTTTTATTCCTCATTCCCTGATAGCAACGTTCCAGTTCTTTCAAATCCTGGTGAAATCTTTCGCCTTGCTCTTCACTTACAGCTCCCAAGCTATCAGGAAAGTAGTCCAAATGCAAATTAAGGAAATGAAGTTTAATGCTTATCGAACATCCCATTTTTCCGAAATTTTTAATCATTTTCTTCACAATTTTCTCATAATTTGGATTTTGGTGGTTTCCTAGAAAATGTTTCACTACTTTCCAGGCTTCAAACTTAATTTCACTCAATTTTTCATCCAAGTTGTATCTTTCATCAATTTTCTTAAATCCGGACCAACGAAAATATTTTCTGTCAGCTTAGCTTCAGACAGAGATGGAAAAATTTGGTGTAGATATGTATTTCAAACCTTCCCCTTTTTTTTCAGCGCATTTACAAATTGTTTCATCATCCGCAGTTTTATGTGTAAAGGGGGTAGCAAAACTTTTTCTTGGGGGACTAAATTGTCTCCCACAACATTTTTTTGTTCCAGGGACACAACATTTTTGTGTTCCAGTTCAGTCCTCGGTGGCCACATTTTCTTCGTCCAATGTTGTCCTCTATTTCGACTATCCCACTCGCAGAGAAAGCAAGAATACTTCGTATAGCCACCTTGTTGACCAAGCAGTATACTTATAACTTTCAGATCTCCACAGACCATCCAACCGTTTTCTTCGTACTTTATTTTACACATTTTTCAAGCTGTCGTAGCATTTCTTCAAATGTACAGAATGGGCGACTGGCAGTTATTGCGATTATGCAAAAAGACTGCTTTCAAATTTCGTTTTGATGAGTCTATGAACAATCTCCATTCGTTCACGTCATATTCGATGTTAAACATTTTCACTAAGCCAGGAATTTTTTCACAATACACTAAATCACGATCTTCAGCAAAATGTGGTACAAACTATTTTTCTCTGTTCCGATACCAAGAAAATGAAGTGCCAGGAGCAAGCATATTATTTTCAGATAGTCTTGATCCGAGGAGCTCAGCTGCATCTTTTGGTATTTTTAGATCTCTCGTTAAGTCGTTCAGCTCTGATTGTGAAAATAGAGTTCCACTTGTACTTGGTTAAAATTTAGCATCAAGTTGGGATACCTCTTCGACATCACTGTCACTGTCTTCAGCTTGCAATGATTTCCAGTATGGCGTTGCAACGTTCTTGTCGCGATGCACAGCGGGTGTTACTGATTGCAATGTTGGATACACCTAGTCCGTTTTTGTTTTTGAATTGTAGCTAGTAGTTTTGCAGCAGCATAAATAACAATCTTCAGTGTGATTCTGAGGTTACATCACACAGGCGATATGCGATCAAAAGTATTGCTCTTCGCTTTTGACAACTTTCGAAGTTCACGAACGCACGCCGTACAAACTTTATACGGGACCCACTGTTTATCTTGATTGGCGATTGTTAGGCTGAAATACATATTGTAAACGTTACTTATGAATCCGGTAATGCTAAGCTGCTGTTTTCTTTGCATAAACTGCCCACAAATGTAGCAAAAATTGTCCGGAGAGTTTAAACACTTGCGCGATGATATTTTTCAAGTAGGCGTTACGAATTGCACGGAAGTACTGATTTTGTAAAAACAATTGTAGTGCTATTTATACAAAAAAAAATCATCTGCCTTCATTAACCCTCTTCTTACGATTTAAGTTAATTTATATAAAAAAGAAGTCTACTAGAAATGAGGTCTTTAGCAAATGACTCAAAACTCCACATTTTTTGATAATAAGGATATGTCACTTGGTTTATTAAGTTATATTTAACCATGGCCTTCATATAAAAGGCCTATCGCAGAAGCAATTAACGTACAAGATGGTGGACCTAAGCTACTTTTCCCAACCAGTCCATACAGTGATGTTTTTTTTATGGTTATAAAGAAATTCACGAGATCCACCTACAGGAGATATGAGAAAACTCATATGTCATATTAATCAATGTTTTTTTGGGATCTTTCTCAAGCAATTTAGATATAAAAAGTGTTTAACATCAGACCTCAATTCATCGGGACACTTATCCGAAATATCGTTTGTATGTAAGAATTTGCAGATTATCAAAATTTGAAGATTTTCAAAGTGGAATAAATCCTACCAACCACAAACGGCAATTGTTTACAATTCAAATTGCCGAGAGTAGGTGGCAGGTATTTCATATTGCAAAGTTCTCGCGTATACAACAAAATAAACGCACCACTTTCACGACACTTAGCCGAAATATCTTTTACGCGACAAAAACTTCGAAAGCAGTCTCCGGACAATAGGAAAATAGTACCGGTTTACACCAGTCGGACCAAAAGTGACCTGACCTAAAGCGCGGACTAAATGAACTTAGTCCTCAGGTGTTTACAACGAACCCGACCTAAAATTTGCTTAGGTGGAATTTAGTCCTCGTCCGTATATGACAGCTGTCATTTAGTTTAATTTTCCTTCATGCACTGTATTTATCGTTTCATTTGTCTCTCAAACATGTTTATTTCAATGATTTTGTGTCAAAGGGGAATGTTATGAGCTTATATTCAACATACATACATTATTAATAGTCGCACAGAAATCAATGTTTAGGTCGCGTGTGTTTACAACGATTATAGTCCACGACCTATATTTAGGTCAGGTCGCTTGAAATCGTGGACCGACCTAAATTTAGGTCGGTCCACGAGTGTCTACAGCACGTGGACTAAAAAATTTAGGTGGAATTTGGTGTTTAGTCCGCGGACTAAACGTCCGCTGTAGACGATACTATAGACTCTATTCCCTGATTCAACCGAGCAGCACCATTCACATTGTTAATTGTCAGAGAAATGTCAAACAATTGTCATTGTGCAATTCCGAATAAATCTTAATAACGAGAGGAATACAAAATTTTAAAAAGTAGCTTAATACCTGTCAGATTGCAAGTCGCGATAGGCCTTTTATAAGAAGGCCATGATTTAACGAATTATATTCGAGGACTTATTCGTTAGTGTCTAATGTAACCATTCAGTGCGTTTTTTGTTAATTAAGAAACGACTTAAATGAAATATATTAATTAAAAACTAGGAAGGCCTAGGTAATTTTGGCAAAAAAAAACTATGCTATATAACTAAACAGCCTGAAGTGGTGGAAAATTTTAAATCAAATAAAATACGTTATTTCATTCCCACTAGGCAATATACATATACTTTGCAAATACACCTTTTTAACGATTGGCGTTTTACACCATATTAATTTTCTTAGATAATTGACGCGGAACACTATTTCCGATACTGTATTGAGAATAAGAAGAACATCTCTGTTACGTTTATGCCATCCACTAACGACAATGTTGGTTGTTGACAGCGAATGTTCGCCGCGTTTATTATTTCTTGATGGGATCTCATCCCATTGGTCGATTGTCAGGGCCGAGAATATGCTTTTTTTACTTTTGTATATAGAAAAACGTACTTTTTTTGTGCAGCCTCTTTTCAGGCACCAGCTGATCTGTAAACCCTTAACATCATATCCTTCTCACCCATCGGAAAATATCGCGCTTTCCGTGTTATTTATTAGTCTATAAGCTCTGCCAACGCCGGAATGCCTGACTCCATTACTGGCGGCAGCGTTGTTGACAGCATCCGCGGCAGGCCACGACTGCACATTATGTTTCAGCAGTTATTCCAATTTATTTGATCAGTCAGCGACCTCATAGAACTATAGTTTTCTGAAACCATATAGTAAATTTTATATACATATGCCTATCACGTTTTAAACCCACGTAATCTTAATATCTTCGTCCCAATGACAAAATATTTCTAATTTTCCCTAAAACTGAGAATATTTCAAACCGAACTCTTTTTGCTGATTTTGATCATTTGTTGCAACAATAAAATTTAAATAATCACTCACACCGTTCTATCCGTTCCCACCGCTCAGTCGGATGAATACCATTGAAATGTTAGTTACTATTTGGCTCAATTGCAGTCCATGCACAGAGGGGAGCAAAATACTTGTCTAATATTGTAACCAACAGAGTTCTGGTAAATAACAGAACTATATCCGCTGTTATAAAGCTTTTCAGTTGCAGCAGCAGACTAATTTGAGCTCTGGGTGGAAAATGGTTTGCACATAAGTGTGTTTCCTATAGTCGAGGCAAAAACCGTTTGGCTTTTTTCCGATTCTCCGAGCTCACGTGGTGCGGAGATTTAATATGCTAATGGCTTAGGTAGACAACGAGCGATTCAGCGATTCAGGCTACGAAAAATCTGAAAAATCCCCGTGTGTTTTGGTTCTAAAGGTGTTATGACACTACATTAATAATGCCATTAATAATCCGAGTAGAGACAGACAATGAATAAACATGGATATGTGCATTTTGTATGAGCGAATAGGCCTCACTAGCCAATAATGTTAAACTGTTAAATATTAATGCCATAATTAATGTGGTGTGCTATAATAATGCGGCCGGCTTCGCATTATTCAGCTGCTAGCAGCTGAAATTTTGACAAGTCGGAAATTGAATGTGTCATATTAGAATATTATGTGTCGTATTAGAAAATACCTTCGACATTTCGATAACAGTTAATCGTCACTGTCAAAACGAACAATTGTTTTGACTGCACTCACCTACTTGTCTCTTTCACCAATGCCTTCTAGATGTACGGGCCGTAATGCAGAATGATGGCGTCAGAGCATCGGGACAAATGTCGCGAAAAACACACGTAGTCTTATGGGACGTCTGCGGGAAAATGTTAATTATACGGGTTGTGTTAAAGTGAGTGAAATGAAAACTAAAGTAGTTTCTGTAGAACAGTGCTAGTGAACAGCTAAAACACAAATTAATGCGGTGCGTGCGGTATAATGTGGAAAATTCGCTACGAAATGTTTATCGGTTGGTGTTAGGTTATGTGATGGTTCGTGTCGATTTACTGTCGCGATACAATTAATTGGTACAAAGTGTACGTTATGACTAAATATTATTGTTATAACGCGTCCACGCACAAAAAACTAACGTTTTATTCATATTTTAACCAAAAAACCGCAAGTGAAATCTCCGTGTACATCGGCACTGCCTCGTGGAAATGTCAAATTTCCTAAACTTATGACGTCACGGCGAGAACGATTACGTAGCCTGGCGGCCCGTACTTCTAGAAGGCATTGCTTTCACACTAAATATTTCGGTCTCTTTTCTTTTCGGAATAATAATGAGATGATTAATGCGCAAAATAATGTAGTGTCATAACACCTTAAAAGATTATAGTCTCTGATTAGATGTAGCTTCTAAAAATGTGTCTAAAAATGGTTGAGTAAACGACGTGAAACCTACGAAAAGGAGGGACCGATTGGCCAATAATTGCCGAAAATGGCGAGAAGAAATTTTTGTTTTAATTTTAAATTAATTAGTTTAAAAAAGACACCCCCAAAAACAAGCGCAGCTCAAGGCATTGAACAGTTGCTTTAAAAATCGTAAAAGAACTTTGCACTTTGTACCAAATCGCCCACTCCCAAAACCACTCAAAACTGAATGATTGAATCTTCATTTCCGTTTTCGTAGTTCGCGTCGTTTACTCAACCATTATTATACACATTTTCAGAAGCTATATCTAATCAGAGACTATAATCTTTTAGAACGAAAACACACGGGGATTTTTCAGATTTTTCGTAGCCAAAAACCAACACGTGAAATGTGCGAAAATGGCGAGAATGGAGGAATCGAAGAAGCTTACTGAAAATCAATTTAATTTTAATTTAATTTCATTTAATATCATTACATGTTGTAAGAATGTAGAGTATTAAATTGCAGTAGATTTTTCTATACAATATTTTGCATTTAAAATAATAATTGCATGCATTTAAATAATAATTGCTATTTGAAGTAGCAACAAAAAACCATATTCAACAAAATATATATATTTTTTTTTAAAAGATATCAAGTTGGGTCCGTTTGGTGTTTTCAGTTTTTCCATATTAAAGAAAATAAATTGCAATATACAGTTATATCTCCAGGATTAAGAATTGTTGAAATTACTATTAATACTTTTTTCAAAATGGTTAGCAGTTGCATATATAATAACTAAACAGAGCGAACTAACTTACTAAATAAGCTAGCTATTAAAAAAATGTATGGGTAATCAGGTAGATTTAAGTTGATTTAGCTCTAAAGCGATCAGCTGATCGAAATCGCCTGATATAGAGTGTAGTGTGAACGGCATATTAGGTAGACAACGAGCGACTGATATTTGATCGAATTTAATGAATTAGTTCATAAGACTTCGAAGTGCGTGGGCTAAATAAAAAGTAAGAAGTTTCGGACAGTTATTTTTTGTGAAAAATTGTGTGGACTAAGTGAAATTGTAGGAAGTTGTATCAGGAGCGGATTTACCGTATTAGCCGCCATAGGCTTGAAAAAAATTACCACCATTACTTTGCAAGTAAAATTACAGTTACAATTAAAAGAACGTGAAAAGCTCTAGAAGAATGCACAAAGTAGCTAAAAAGAATCTATAAAACACCTAAATGACCTATAAAGAACGTAAGAATTACCTTAAATAACCTAAAAGAACCTAAACAGTACCCAAAAATCTTAAAAAAGCCGCCTTAAGGTTGGAAAAAATTGATGCCATTTTCAAAACTTTCGGCTAGCAAAAATTTTCGGCTAGCCCTAGGCTCTCCAGCCTATTCAGCCTAGTGAGTAATCTGCCCCTGAATTGTGTAATTGAAGAATAATAGTGAAACTAGTGACTGAGTTGATATTGGCAGAATTGAAAATAAAGTGTTGAAATCGAGATCTTTTGACAACAGCAATTAGACAGTCAAGTGGCAGAAGTGAAACAACAGTTCCAAAGACAAGAGCGAAAACTGGCAGGCCCAAAAGAGAAAATGGATGTGCTGACACCGAATTTGCAGCGCGTTAAAACTGTAAGACAATTAAGGTAGTAAAACGGTCACTAGTCAACACTCGACGGACAAACTTCTTTGGCCATCTACAAGAAGCAGTATAAGCAGTTGCAGAGTCTAGCCACTGGAGCCATAGAGAACGTGCGGTACAACTAATGGGTTCTCTAAGAGGTGCTACGGCGGAAGTACTTCTAAAAAAATCCAGTGTACAATAGCTTCAGCTATTTAACAGGCCTGTCATAAAAATCGACTCGTGCGAAATACTCACATTTGCGTATAATGAAATTCGCCTTTGTGAGTTGCAAGCTGACTGTTTCGAAATTTGTGTGAATGAGAGACAAAATGCTTATCATAAGAGTTGAATAGGTGATAGATTGCTCGACCAAAATGTCAAATTTACTCGAGCGCCATGTTTAGTGTGAGATTTTTTCGGAAGTGATTTTTTTGAGGCGTGTTGCGTCGATGTTTTTTTTATTTGTCTGCAAGCTGAAAGTGAGTAAAATGGTGTAAGTCAAATAGCTAAATAAAATTTCTTCTGATTATTTTAAATAAAAATATTTATAATTGATTTTCTTTTCTCTGTGTTAATATTACATGCTGTACTGAATGTTTGTTGAAACCCTCTGCGGGCACATATGGTCTCTTTGTCACTTCCATCAGCTTGTGGGTACACTTCCACAAATACACTTCACATACATACATTCCACAACTGTTCCCAAACATTATACACTAATTGAAATGTTAAAACACAAGTAGCCTAAGTTGAAAAATGTAATGTCACGGAGAAAAATAAAATATTAGTATGAGTTGTCAATGTTTTGTAATTAGCTTTGAAGTTAAAAAAAAAAAAACAAATGTTATAAAATGAATTACTTAGCATTAAATAATTCCATTTATAAATAAATAATATTATTGCTTACAGCATTTTATTAATTTTTAGTATTTAGTTTTGGGAAATTTAATCCTAAATTGGTGACCCTGCCAGGGGCACGTCGAAGCCACCGAGATTTGACTGACGACAAGACGGTTTGAATAGAAGATTTTTCTACAAAAAACACTACCGACAAGGGGCTGCTTACAACCGAAGGCCCCTAACGACGAGAAGTACTTGAACAATTTCAGCAGCTGATTGAAGGCGTTGACGCAGACAATCCCTCGTAGGACGTCCAATTGGTGCTGGCTTGATTGATTTGCTTGAGAGATTTTCAATTGATTTCCAATCCAGTAGTGAAAACCTGTGTAGTTTTTCTCGTGAGAATTTCAAACGCGCTTCAGATACTGCCGCTGCTACTCCAAGTGCTTAGTACGGACTACACTGCCGATCGCCCACTTGTCCGGAGAATCAGAGTAACGAATTAAATGGAATCGTACTATGAAGGTATGTTCATGTTTCGTTGAGGCTAAGTGCAAGCATTCCGCAGTCGATTATGTCATTAGTGATCATATTGGTGAATTGAAGCTGTTAAAGCAAGAACAAACTACAACGAAAACTCCGATTCGAATCATTGCAGAACAGCTACAAGGAACTCTTAATCGTTTTAACAGAAAACGCAAGCCGTATCGATCAGTGTCCAAGCGAAGTTTTATTGACTTCTATTCCCAAATAGTTGCAGCCAGTCAATTGGTATACAATATAAGAGCGATAGTAAACATCAACGAATTGCTGTCAAATTTGAAGGAGGACATTAGCACTGTGAGGATTTTAAAGAACCGAAGCACGACTCGAAGACGAAGATGAAGTGCGCAGAGAACCTGTACAACAAGAAGAAGAACGATTGCTGCGGCTACTAAAAGACAAGCAAAAGAATAACTGCACAGGTCTCGTGAGTAGCTCGATTTTGTAAATTTCGTAGCTTTTAAACAATGTTAGAATACTTTTCATTCATCAATTACACGGTGTGCATAGCTCAAAAATTCAAAATGCATCTTAAAAAGAATTGCTCAGTGTGTGGCATCGTGGTGTTTCGAAGCGCCAATATCAAATAAAATACAAACTATAAGGAGATTTCAGCCATCATACTTTTCTGTCGCGTTTCGTCCATTCCGTCGCGTATTTCGTTAAAAATATAATTAAAAAAAGAGGATGCGGTTTCCTCAGGCGCGTCGGCGGTACCGCAACTTAGTGCGACGTCCGTCAAATTACCCGCGTTTTGGTAAGAAAAGCCAGGTTTGTGGTCCAGCTTATTGGAGAGCCAGTTCGCAGAGGCGCGCAATAAAAGCTCAGAGACAAAATACCATTATGTGGTCTCCTCACTAGGTTCGACGGAGCTGAAGGTGTTCAGGGACGTAGTTGCGAGCCCGGGCCCTGAAAAACCGTACGAGATCCTGAAGAGGGCGCTTATATCGCGGCTTCCAGAAAGCGATACGGCCAAACTAAAGTACTTCTTGGGGAATCTCTCGCTGGGTGATAGGAGGTCTTCCCAATTGCTTCGTGATATGAGGACCCTCTGGCTGCAGTGGCTTCCAGAACAGAGTCAGGCTATTTTAGCCTGCTCTTCGGAAGCCAGCCTGAACAAATTGGCGGGAACGGCAGACAACATAGCCGAAGTTTTGTCCAGCCACAAGTAAGCTTAGTCGCCGTTTCCCTCCAGCAGTAAGAGGTGGCTGCTTTAACAAAGCAGGTCACTGCATTAACGCGACTGGTCTACCAACAACTACAAACACGATCGCGTTCAAGGTCCCACGGGAGCCAATTGGTATCACAACAAATTTGGCTCAAAGGCACTAAAGTGCATCCCTCCATGCGTCTACAGGGCTGATTCATCAGAACCATAAAATTAAGTCGCCTTTCTCTTGGGACGGTAAGACAACGCAACTCATCACCTAGCCGTCGTCTAATAATTCACGACAACTTGTCTAAACGAGACTACTTTGTCGATACGGGCGCAGATATTTCGTATCTTCCAGCACCTGCAACCGGAAAACTGCCACCTTTTGGATTGCGGCTTACTATGGCAAACCAGTCAACCATTAACACCTACGAATAAAAGGTGAATTAACTAGAACTGGGACTCCGTCGTGAGCTTTCATGGCACTTCATAATTGCCGATGCCTCTAGACCCATTTTAGGCGCAGACTTCCACTGCCACTATGGACTGGTCGTCGACTTGACAAATGCTATCCTTGTGGATCCCTTTACTTAGCTTTCATCGAAAGGCACGTACACTTCGTAAAAATGTCCAAAACTTAGTGTTTTGATGGAGAAATGAAATAATCCAAGGATAGATGCCCTTCTCACCAAATACCATGCCATCACGGTCAACACAGGGCTCTCACAACCCTGTAAACACAAAGTGACACACTACATCTTGACCACAGGCCCTCCAATAGTCTCGAGACCACGTCGACTTGCACCTGATAAGTTCGCGGTGGCCAAAAAAGAATTCGATTTCCTGCTACAGCAGGGAATATGCCACCCCTCAAATAGCAGCTGGTCTTCTCTGCTACACATGGCACGCAAGACTAATGGGGAATGGCAACATTGCGGCGATTACAGATGCCTTAACACCATAACCGTCCCAGATAGATATCTGGTCCCCATTATTCAAGACTTCTGTCATGAACTACATGGCAAAAATATCTTTTCCACCATAGACCTGACTCAGGCCTACCATCAAATTTTAGTCGATTCGAACAATATTCCAAAGACCGCCATCTGCACATCTTTCGGACTCTTTGAGCTCACCGGAATGACTTTCGGACTTTGCAATGCGGCACAATCGTTCCCACGCCTCATCCATGAAGTCCTGCACGGATTAAAATTTTGTTTTATTTATCTCGACGACATTTTGGTAGCTTCGACTTCCGAAGAAGAACATCTCGTTCACTTGGAACAAATTTTCAAACGATTAGCGGACCATGGTCTTATAATCAACATGGAGAAATGTCATTTTCTTCGACCTTGAATTAAATTTTTGGGTCATGCGGTTTCCAGATTGGATTGAAGCAATATCTTCAGCTAATCCCCCCAAGACGGTTAAATATCTAAGAAGATTTTTGGGGATGGTCAATATCTATCGTCGCTTTCTTCCTCACATAGCTGAGATGCAGCAATCACTCAACGCCTATTTTTGTGACTCCAAGAAAGATGGTGCTAAGACAATCGATTGGTCAATAGAAGCCAGCAAAGCTTTCGATGAAGTCAAGACTGGTTTAACAGAAGCCACTCTATTGTCCTTCCCGGACTCAAATGCCGAGCTTGGTCTATTCGTAGACGCATCAAATACCGCCATCGGAGCTGCTCTGCAGTGAAAATATCAAGGCTCTTGGCAACCTCTTGGTTTTTACTCGGCCAAACTTAACGACGCACTAACAAAGTATAGTGCATAGGACCCCGAACTCTTAGCGGCTTATTAGGGCGTTCGTTACTTCCGATATTTTTTGGAGGCCCAGGGGTTCACACTATACACTGATTACAAACCACTGACTTTGCTTTCAAACAAAAGCCAGAAAAGACTACACCTCGTCAACTTAGGCATCTACGTTATTTAAGTGAGTTCACTTCTGACATTCGGCATGTCTCTGGTTGCATCGACGTTGTTGCTGACGCACTCTCTCGCCTAGAAGAAATCATTCTTCCTAGTACCTTCGAATTTGCAGCAATCGCCTCGTCCTAAGCATCAGACGTAGAGTTTCAGAAGATTCTAAACGACTCAAAATTCGTTTAAAAGAAACAACCGATCTTTGGCACCAACGTCGTACCATTTGACCTAATATTCCTCTTTCCTTCAGGAAATAGATGTTCAACTCAGAGCTCAATAATGCTCATCCTGGCATTCGTGCTTCAAGAAAGCACATTGCAACCGAATTCTTCTAGCCTTCGATGTGCAATGACATTGCCACTTGGGCCCGAGAATGTCTATTTTGTCAAAAATGAAAGATAACCAGACATGTGAGCAAACCTGTATCGACCTTTTCCTACGGTCTCCGAACGCTTTAAAGCCATTCACATCGACCTAGTTGGTCCTCTAACACACTCGCAGGGATGCACTTATTGTCTCACAATTATTAAGCAATTCCTTGAGCCAGCATTACTGCCAATGACTGTGCTACTATTTTACTTAGCACCTGGATTACTAGATTTGGAGTTGTCCTATACATTCTCACCGACCAGAGCAGACAATTCGAGTCAGCGCTCCATGCTTGGTCGACTCTTGGGCTTCGAACGCAATCGTACCACAGCGGATCACAATCAGGCTGACGATTTTCTAGAAAAATGGCATTGTACTCTAAAATCGCCTATCAAGGTTCACAACTATGTGTCTTGGACTAAAACACTACCCATAATTCTTCTTGGCTTAAGATCACTTATCCAAGAAAAATCCTCAGCATCACCGGCACAACTCCTATATGGAGAAAACTTGCGTCTTCCTTGTGATTTTCTTAAGGAGAAAGTAGCAAAAACGAGGGTACGAAAATTATACGATCAATATATGATGAAATTCGATTGTGTCATTTTAGATGACCAGACTTATGTCAAAGCGGACTTCAGGCAGATTTCTGGCCAGAAATTTCACATCACTAAAGCAAATAATGTAGTGAAAAAAGTATTTAAGTCTAAGATAACCATCAAATTCCCTAAACAGTACATGGTATGGTCCAGGCGATTTGTCGACGTGGTCTAAGGAGCAATAGCTTTATAGCGCAAGGTAAAATCAAAACGCGGGTTTGCGTTGAGGAATGTCTGCAGAAGCAAGTGTTGCCTTTAATTAATAAGCATGCAGAGTTCGTGTTGTTTTGGTCATACGTAGCATCAAGTCATTATACTAAAAAAATGCTGGAGTGGCATGAGAGCAAGCATGTCACTTTTGCTCTCAAGGAAGCCAAACCACCAAATTGTCCTGAATTAAGGCAAATAGAACGATAATGGGCTTATATGAAATGAGTATGGAAGGAAAGTTATACAGTTAAAAATATATCTGACTTTAAAAACATGGAAAATGGATACGAAACCGTTAATGAGGCCTCTGGGAAAAAAAAGAGTGTCGGGCCTCAATAGAAAAATTCAAAGTTTGAATTCTAAGTGACACTAGCGTTTACAAATCTAGTTTCTGTATATTATCAGGAGATAAACCAAAGTAAAAAATAGCCCCATTTGCCTAAGCTCAAAAGGTTTCATATCATGAAGTTTAGTATACAAGGGTCAAATTTTTCTGGGGACAGTCCGTATCATTAATACAAAGTGCAAGGAAGCCTATACTGCTTCCGCATGAAGCGGAATTGTGTTTGCTTGTCTACCTGAGCTCTTCAATCCATTCCATCCACAAACTAACCCGCTGCCGTCTAGGAAGTAACTATCGGCGTGGCGTCCAGAATTCCTATGCTTCCTGATTTATACTCATGTTGAAGTTTTCCAACGTACCCAGCTATATTTGATATGTGGCTGCTTTTACTCCGCCTAGCTATCAAAGCTGCTATGTAGTGACTTCAAGGGGTTTTTCCCCTTTTAGGAATATTCCAAGAATACATTTTTAGACTAGAATATATTTTCAGTTTTGGCTTAGGTGCATTTTTTGGTTAAGTTAGTTCTAATTAGGTTAGTAGCATCGAAAATAAAATTCTGTCACAGTCGCCTAGGCTTGCACAATATTTATTCGTCACATTGGACTTTCAGTGTATTCTTCTGAGAGGTTGGTAGCTCTGCTCGTTTAGGCGCTAGTCCAAAGGATCTACTGGCCGCAGGCTGGAATCTTGCCGTAAGCTCACGGTTGTATTGGTTTGTCTTGTGTTTTCTAAATTGCTGGCGACTGAGCAAAATAACAGCGCTTCAGTGTCACATCAAAGCTTTAGCGGTGACTGGGCATAGCACCAGCACTTCACAAGAATAAAGTGTAGCACTTAAAGAATAGTGGAATTAATTGTAATTGGTTTCTCCCTTGTGTGTCTCTCTACCGCCATAGCTACGCATTCGCTTCATAGGATAATCCCGAGAATTTTGGCATCACCATAGAAAAAAAAATCACCCTAGAGTCACTCGCAAAATCGAACAAGACCCCGAGCTAATTTTGGCTTTCTTTCGGAAGTCAAATGGTAGCATAGGCCACGAGGGCGTCATCGGGTGTTGGTTACTGAAGAAGCAATTGAAATCCCGACAAATGCCTGCCGGAAACAACATCTACAGCTCTGCTGCTGAATCCTACCTTCGACCTCCTCGAAGATGTGATTGTACAATTTCACATCGGGTGGCTGCCGGGAGCCTTCATGACATTTCAGATCATAAATGTTGCCAACAAAGGAGGGTGAGGGCGAGTTTCCCGCGCCTTAACATTGGAACATTAACCAGACTGGCCCTCCAGATTGGGGGCTGGGCAATGGGCCAATAACCCGTTCCCGTAAAACTTTTCTTATTGAGGAACCTGATACTTTGCCTCGGAAACTTGGATTGGATCAACAGAAACGACCACGCAAACGAAATATGGACTACTCTATTAGAACCTTCAAAATCTTCAAAAGCGGAACGCCATCAAGAAGTCACGAATTTGGAGTGGCCTTCATCGTGGACAAAAAAATGAAACCGCAAGTAATCGACTTCAAGCCTGTCAACGAAAGATTGTATGCGATCCGCATTCGTGCAAAGTTTTTTAACGTTCGGCTCATCAACGGTCATATCCCTACTGAAGATAAGGATGAAGCAGTGAAAGATAATTTTTATAACCTTCTGGAAAGGCTATATGATTATCTGCCATCAAATGACGTAAAAAACCTGCTGGACGACTCCAACGTAAAGGTTAGAGAGGATTAAACACATCGTGGAACCACCGGCCAATTAAGTTTTCACGACCCATGCAACGACAATGGGCAACGACAAATCTCATCATAAGCTCCATGTGTTTCCCGCATCGCGACATTCACAAAAGGACATGGGCATCCCCGGACGGCCGCACCTTTAATCAGATTGATCATATTCTGATTCAGAAAACGTGGGCCGCCAGTATTTTAGATGTGTGAGCCTTCCGTGGGGCCAACTGCGACTCCGACCACTACTTAGTCGCATGAAACCAGATAAAATTCAAGACGCAAGTTCGATGTCGAGAAGCTTCAAAACAAGACAATGGAAGCCGAATATAGATCTGCTCTGGAAATGGAACTAGCTTCCACGACTAACACCACGTCTATCAACGAAGTTTGGACTACTATCAAAAGCGCAGTGAACGCAGCAGCCAAAAAAGTAGTAGGATATACAGGCGGGCAACGCAGAAATAAACGGTTCAACGAGGAATGTCAAGCCACGTTGGACTAAAAAGAATGCGGCCTACAAAATCCAAATTGAACGGCCGACTAGAGCCTAGAAAGAAAAATATGACGATCTTAGGAGAGTAGCTAATAGAATCATTAGACGTTAGACACGAAAGCATTTTGATACCATGCTGAATAACATGAATGACAAATTGATGCCTAACTACACTCGACAAGTGTACAAAGTAGTGAGACACTTAAAACAAGGCTTTAAACTACTAACTAGCCCATGTAGGGCTGCCGATGGAAGCATAATAAATGGCTCAGAACAGATGAAGGAAAGATGGGCGTCCTATTTTTACCAATTACTGAACAGAAATGTCCCCGCACCCGATGAATCGCCATCACTAATTGGTACATACATAGACAGTGTCTCATCTCACCCTTCTACGCTAGATGAAGTTCGACAGGCCAAGGACCTCTTGAAACCCAACAAAGCACCGGGCATCGATGGAATCTCCGCGGAGCTCCTGAAGACAGGCGGGATTTCCATTTTAAGGGCAATCTATGGAGTGGTGACAGGCATCTGGCAACAAAAAACGATGCCGGATGAGTCGCGAAAAAGTGTTATATGTCCCATTCACAAGAAAGGAGATAAATTACTATGCGAAAACTACAGGGGCATGTCACTACTTTGTACGTCGTACAAGCTCTTGACAAAGATTTTAGAGTTAAGGATTTCCCATCACGCTGAGAAAATTCTTGGTGAATATCAAGGTGGAAGATCGACAACTGACCAAACATTTACGGTAAAAAAAAACAACATTGATGTCCATCAAATATTTGTCGACTTCAAACAAGCGTACGACAGCATCAACCGAACTGCATTATATAACATCATGCTGCAGCTCGTAATCTCAGCAAAGTTGGTTCGACTGGTGAAAATGACCATGACCGACTCCACGTCACAAGTCCTGATTCAGAATAATATGACTAACTCGTTTCCGACGAATACAGGGCTAAACCAAGTGAATGGATTAGCTCCAGTACTCTTTAACTTAGCGCTTGAGTATGTAATCAGAAAAATTCCCGTTGACACGAGGGGAACTCTTTTATTTAGGTCAACACAGCTAGCAGCTTAGGCTGATGATATCAACATTTTGTCACTTTCGTTCAACGACGCCAAGGAAGTATTTGTAGCTCTGCACGAAACCGCCAAAAAAGTTGGTCTTCAAATTGATGAACAAAAAACAAAAGCTATGACTCAATCAAGAAAAAGGACGCCTTTAAGACAAAACATAACGATATGGGACTATAACCTTGAAAACGTAGACAACTTCGTGTACCTAGGGATGAACCTCTCGAAGGATGGGAATAAGAGTGACGAAATCAAACGACGGACTCAATTAGCCAATAAGACATTCTTTTCGGTGCTTCCCATTTTGAAATCTCGATGCGTACACAGGAATACGTAATATGTAATACGTATTGCTCGATCCAATACGGGAAGAAGATGGATGGCGAATCCGATACAACAACGAGCTGTATACCATATATGACGAGCCGGAAGTCTCTACCGTCATACGGCTATAAAAACTACAATGGGCTGGCCACGTCGAACGAATGAGCGACAATCGAATCCCCAATCGATCTCTCAAGGGGCGAACGAGCGGAGAGGATTCTATAGATGCGGACAGCAGGCCACTTTTGGGAGCATCGAACTGGGGGACGCGATCACTGAGCCAAGACGATTGGAGGCGAAGCATTAAGGAGGCTAAGGCTCGATTCGGGTGATGATATGTTCTTTCATTCAACAAGTTACTAAAGCAGACGTAATCTATCAACTTATGGTCAATTTAATTCTGAGCTGTCCTTTTCGGAATCTTCCTGGCTCTTGTGGGTGCTTTATGGGTTTCCTCCCAAATGAACCACCTATTATTGCAACTCATTTCTAAATTGGCAAGTTTTTTTGCGCTTCTATCGAGAGTTGAATAGGGTAGATAGCAATGAAAATAACAAAAATCTTGCCCCAGTTGTTTTCAATATTCCTTTCCGTAATCAGCCCACGAGAGAGGCGTCAAACACGCAGCTCGTATGTGTGTATGTCATGCAAATTTGAGTACATTTGTTCAAAAAGTAAAATTTCACTCTACTTTCTATTGATTTTCGCTAAACAGCAAACGCAAATCACTACATTCATAATCTTAAACACTTCAAATTGAAATCGTAACTTGTGACAAAGTTGAAAATTAAAACGGCTAAACTTTATCATACGGCGGGAATTCCGCTAATGTTCGCTCTAATTGCTTCCATGGATGCAAACTTTAGCCATGAATGCGGTAAGGAATTGCAACTTGTAGCGAATAAAGATAGCATTGGTCGTCGTAATATCACAGTTGAACCATAATCGCGGATGACTGTGCAAATACAACATTCAGCTGGTGTGTATGTTTCTTATTCGCTTCTTGGACATTGAGATTCCAGTTATTTGACGCGAAACTCGATGTCTTTGGTGAATTGAAATTTCTAAAGGCCGAGACAGATGTCTGAGATAGTGTTTTGATGACTCTAATAGCTAAAGTTTGATTTTAAGTTTGACTGGTTGGAGTCCAATCCCTTTTGCTTTAGCTTGAAAGCAATCTTAAAGGAAAAATATTTGAAAATTATCTTATTTAAGTGAAATTTCAAACAAGAGTTCTTTAAGCTAAGTGAAAAACGCTAGAATTAATTAGAATTAATTCTCTCTAAATGCGAGTAACTATCTCTCTTAGGAGTATAAAGGATGACTCTTGTCGGAAATTTTTATCCATATTATGAAAAAAGTTCTTGCCAAAATATAATTGAATTTATAAATATCAGAATGTTCAAATTACTACAGCCAAATGTGGATATTTTGTTTAAAATCAGTTTTTAATTTTTGTCGTGTTTCGATTAATTTTTATGAGTTTAAACTTTTGTAAAGTCCATTTTTTTCATAATTTTCATAATTTTCATTCTTAGTAGTAAAGATTATAAAAGATTTATATGTGTATAGATTTAACCTAAATAACACCTTGCAACGGCATCTGGTAGTAGAGGTCTTGCCACCGCGGAGATAGAGCATCGAGGTAAAAAATGTCTCTTTTTATCGCCTCTAAAAATTCAGAAGATATTTTGGAATTCACTTATTCCCAAAGATTTGGAATTCACTTATTCCAAAATATGCTTATATATATCACCTTTCGAGTTAAGTAAATCACAGCACTTGAATGGTATAAAAAATTGAAAACTGATTTTGCTTTGACACTAAAAAATAATTATGGCTGTGCTTAGTGACTCCAAAAACAGAGTAAAGCATCTCAAAGCAAATTATAGTAGCGCAGCTGTAAAAAAAGTAGAAAAAGTTGGAACAATTGAGAAGCAAAAAAATGAGCAAGTTAGAACAATTGAGAGATGATTCTCAAAGTTGGTTGCTTGTCAGAAGTTCAACCTGTCAATGCACCAGAGCCGCCTGACGAGCCGCCACTGAGCTAAAGTAGAGTAAATATTTCTTGTTGGTATCCGCGTATACCTTATAATAGTGTTTTTGTGTCGAGTGGGCCCAGTGGCGGCTCGTCAGGGTGGGCCAGGCGGGCCGGGCCCACCCTGACGAGCCGCCACTGCAATGCACTATTATAAAACTCAATTTCAGTCACATTTTTTTATTGAAGGCTGGTTCCGTGACAGTTAAAAAAAAGTTGGCTGCTTGCCCGAACTTCTTATACCAAAAAAAGTGGAGTAGATATCGTGCTCTAAATTGCTCTAGTTAAACTTAGAGCAGGCTCATGAAACACAAATCAGAGTAATTCTGAGCAAGTTTGAGCAGCCGAATTCCTCATTAAGCACATTTTGCTGTGATATCTAAACCTAGCTCAACCTAGAGCAGCAGCTGACAAAACCCATTTACGCTTATTAAATAATTTGAAGATTCAAGATTCTTTTATTCACAATTTCAGTACTTTTAGAGTTTAGACCTGAAATATGTCTCTACTACTATGATATTAGTTATAATTATATACTGACAACGGCTTCAGAATAGTAAATATGATATAAGAGGAAAAAGTTTAAAATTAAAAGTTTAAAATTAAAATACCTCAATGTGTAATTAGGACATAAGTAGAAAAACTAAGGCTTTATCTTAGTCTGTTTTAAACTATATTGCACTCGCTTACCGTCGTTTATCAAACCAAGTTGGTAATTAAGAGGTTGCCGTTATTTCATCATTTAGAAAAACATTTTTCTTTCAGTTTTGTCACTGATGTGATCAGATCTGAGACTGAGATCGAGGTGAGAAATGCCATGGAACTTTCAGGATTAGTTTAAGAGTTTTGTTTTGAGCTCTTTGCAATTTTGCGATGTGACATTTGGCACAATCACCCCATAGAAAAGCAGCATAGCAAGTTACAGGCTGAAAGATGGATTTGAATATAAGCATTTTGTTGTCATAGCTTAGCTCAGACTGTTTGTTAATGAAAGGGTACGCGGATAAGTAAGTTGGTTTTGTCAACTACATTTGAAACGTGTAAATTGATCAAAAAACCCTCCGAGTTACTTGCAAGATGTGCACCATTCAATGTCGATGTTAGGTACCGACAGTTTGGCGTCAGGTTAATATTTGGAAGCTCTTTTCCGAGTAAAGTAAACTGCTATCGACTTTCCAGCATTAACTTTAATTTTCCATCTATAAAAATATTTTGAGCGTTCAGAGATGTTAACACGCCGGGAATGATAGCATTCAGAGTTTCACCTGACGTAAACTATGCACTGTCGTCTGCAAACATTGCCAGCTGGCGATTTCTGGCTAGAGACGGGAAACCGGATACAGAAATATTGAATAAGATGGGACCAAGGACAGATCATTGCGGTACGCCAGCGGTTATGGTACGTGAAGATGACAGATTTACCCAGATATGCAGTTAAAAATCAACCATTCAAGAAACTTTGAATAGTTCTAACGAGAGAGAATAGGATATTCAACTTGATTAGTTTGTGAGTGAAACTGTCATGCGAAACAGTATCGAAAGCATTTTCTATATCAAGCAGAATCAGAGCAATGGAAATTTTATTATTTAAACTAGAGTGAATGTGATTTCTTATCTTAAGTATCTGATGCGTCGTAGAGTGCTGCTCCCTGAAGCCAAATTGTTCATTTGGAATAATATTGTTTGAATTTATGAATGCACCCAGTTTGGTTTTAATCATTTTTTCAAGTAATATACTTAGGACACTTAGGAGGCTTATTGGTCGGAAGGTGGCCTATCATTCGGATTACCTGCTTTTAGGATGAGTATTATTTTAAGAGTACTTTACACAAACGTTATAGATATGAAATAAAACTTCTAAGGATTTTTTTGGCAAATTTTTAATAAGTAAGTTGTGAATATTGTCAGGACAAAGGGATTTTTTGCTTTTAAGAGATGCAATCAAGCTGTTAAGGTTTGAGATAGAAACAGGTTCACATGGAATATTTTGATTATTGCATAGTGACTTCCTCAGCGGAGGATTTAACAATTCCTTCGGTTTCTGGTTAGAAATGTCTTGAGATAAAATTTGTTTATCATAGAAGATATCTGCAAGAGCAATTGCTTTTTTTTCGGGGATGCTACACATGGCCGGAATTGAAGTATTTCTTTTTTTTAATGATTTTAGTAACTTTCTAAAAAGGTTTAGAAGACTAAGGAAAGGAAAATAGTGGGTGATTAGGTGATAGACAACATCCAAATTCGTATCCTTCAACACATGCCAGTGAACAATCCGTCAGTAAAGTGCACGCAAACTCTTCTGAATTCCTGACCATTTTCGCGTACCATAATTTACCACACTCGTTGCCGTGGAGAATCTTCGATTAAGGTCTTGAATTGCGGTAGCTTATCAATGTCGATTTTCAGTACTCGCTCCAAATACAATTGCTTTATTTCTCGTACAAGTCCTAGCTCATAATTCCACATACAAGTCCTTTCCTTACCAGGTCACAATTCAAAGGGAACCTTCTGTCACTTTACCACTCTGCAGTATAACTTTTTCTTTTTGGTAGACGATTCGATGGAGCCGTTGGGTTTGGCCACCCAAACTGTGACTCGTACAATCCACAACATGGTTATATTTCCATTATTTCCCGTACCGGGTCGTTCTTTTGTGGGACGGCGGCCCGTCCCTTCCATAGTTGATTGTCAGGTGACAATTTAAACTGCCAAATTTTGTGTCAACATCAGGCATCAGTACGTACTTTTATGTATTATTTTTGTCTGCATATTATACTATTAGGTTAGGTTAGGTTAGTGAAGAGGACTGCCGGGAACGCGGCCATTTTTGGCTCATTTGCCTCGCGCATAAAAAATCACACGCATTCACACTTACAGCCATGTCACTGGCGGGATTCGAACCCGTAGGCCCCGTAACATGCCGCTTTTTGACCTGACGCCTTTAGCGAGCAGAGCTACCGGGCCCCCTATACTATTAAGAGTATTGTTAAACCAATATATTCATTCGTGTGCTGTGTGTTGTGTTGTCCGATTATTCACTGTTGCGATTTCGTAAGTGTCGCTAGTGATTGTAGTGCTGTTTCTATGTCCAGTCCCAAATTCGTTGTCAATGCTCATGCTTCAAATACATACTGGCCCAATGTTGGTCCAGCATATTGGCCAAAAATCCACTCAGGCTGGGAACGAGCTCAACATCAGCCCAGCTCGCACCAAGGGAGTGTACACATATTGGCCATAGCTTCTTTTGGTCTTGCTTGGGCTAATATGTATTTCCTACATCAGATGTGTTTTGTTTCAGATGTGCTCTGTTTAAATGTTAGTTTGAGTTAGTGTAGATTTTGCGATATTGTTTGTTGGTTTTCTGATCGTGACGTCTTGTTTTGTATCGTAGTTAGTTGTTTTACTTTACTGAGGTATTTTGTCGTTTTTTAATGTTGTTTTCCGTTTTCACTTCGTATGTTACTGTGTATTTTGTAATTGATGTCGTAGCAACTACCCTGTAGCTTCAGTAAGTCATTCAGCAAACAATTCGTAGCTACTTCCAGGTAATAGGTCACTAATTACCAAGGTAAACACTTCCAATATAATTTTTGCATCACATTTACCTCACTATGTCATAGAAGGTAATTTGTTGCGATTGTGTTGTGTAATAGTTACGGTAACAGTTACGTTGAAGTGCTTTCAAAAGTGATGATAGAAAATCAGTTCAGTAAGTGACATGCTGTAATACATTACAGAAGTGGTCATATGGTACGTTGATATATGATGAAAACTACAAAAATTCTAAATAATCATATGGAAAGCATATGCGTGATGGAAATCAAAGTCTAATTTGGAGTGTAGCACACCAATGACGCTGATTTGTTTAGTTGAAAAATAGATAAATATAAAGTTTATCCACAATACACAGATTTCATGGATGAAAAAAGACGAATAAAACAGCAAATATCACTATAAAGTTGATAAATTTTATTTATTAAAACAACGATATAAAATAAAGGTATTCCAGCATTATTCAAAATATACTATTTTAAACCTATGAACATTTCAATAAAATAATCGAACGCGCGTTCACATCGCTTGCACAATATAACTTGCACTGTTGAAAAATACAATTTTTTTGGAACTGCGTGCATAAGTATTCTTATGCCCAGTATTTTAAGTAAAAATTGCGGCTACGCAGCCTCACCTGTTCGTAGAAATAAGCAACAAGTTACCTACTGCATTACTTTTGAAGAAACTTTCTAAGAAAGAAACCCAGTGCATTGGGCAAGTTGTTACTTGATCGCTTACTCGACAAACTCGATTACATTGTAAGTAATGGAGCTTCGTGAATAATTTAGTACTTCCAGAATGAATTCTCAAGTAACGTCAGGGTAGTTGCAAATCGTGTTTGGATATTACTTGTGCCGAAACCTAGTCCTATTCTATCTTAACCCAATTCTGCCTTAACGCCCGCTTAGTTGCCTGTTGGTCATTATAGTTAGCCTACACTGTTCTCCCATCTTGACAATGAGGTAGCCTTTTTTTGACTTCAACTTCACTTTTATAGGACGAGACCGTGACAAACCATAGCACAAAGTCCTAACGAGAGATAACGGCATTTGTAAGTTTGGAACAGCTGCACTTATGGACGAAACAAAGTTCTATCAGGAGTAAGTTAGGCTGAAGAAATCGGCCACCCAGAAGCTGGGAGTCAAACTACTGAGAGCAATAGCTTCAATATCGATACAGTTCTTGGTTCAGTCAACAAAAGCTAGTATGAAGGCATGCAAAATATTTAACATAACAATTTCTCAATATCTGAGTCATTCAATACCTTAGTGCAACCTAATCAATAATCGAGGTCAAACGTAATATGAAGTTTTGAATGTAATTAACAGTATAAAAACTATATCTCATTGTTTTGCAAGAACTGTGTCGAAACTCCAAAATAATATTTATTAACTTTTAATTTTGGTACACATATCTAAAATTCATCACTCAAGTATTTTTATCTATCAAAATGACTTCATTGTCGAAAGTTATAAAAAAAATTCTTGAAACTATTAAACGACCAAGCTTCTCCGTTAGCTGTTATTCAATCATTCAGAGCTTATATAATTACTTAAAATATCTTTGACCATACATAAACCAACCATTTCGTAAGTAACAATTGCCAGTAAGCATTTCTCTACTATATATAAATTTAATTTATTGTTTGGTGTTACTATTTCAATTTGGTTAATATAAATCAACATCGGGGATACATACATATGTGCATAAATTTACATAGTCGAATTTTACGAACGTACAAAAAACATTGCTTTTCTATGAAATTCTCTCTCTCTTGGAGTCTGTCTGGTTCCTGAACTAAATCCATCCTAGGAGGTTACTTCAAAATAAACAATATATCGATGCGATTCCATTATGGTTTTCCTTTCGGTTTGTGCCAAAGGAAATACCTAATCACACAATATCCACTACTTTCAATTCAAAGTTAGTAGTGCTGATGTCAATGGTGAAGTACTGAACGATGAGAAAAGTCTTGCGATGTTATTTTTGGATGGTATTCGAGTTCAATTAGCTGTTAGTCCGCTGATCTGCTGTTCCGTCGGTGTCCACCATTGTTATGTTAAGCTGCAATCGGTTTCTCTAACTCTATGCATCGCAGCCGCAGAAAGTAAGAAAACCTCGACGTGAAACCGATTTCATTGTTGTCTTAGTAGGACTTGGAATGCTTTCAGCTCAATATTATCAGAAATAAGCAATAAAATCCTACTTTACAGAACTGTGAATCAGAGTTGCCGGTTATATGATGACAATGCAAATGTAAAATTACACTTGTCTATTTATTTATTTCAGAATTCATTTAATAGATAGAAACCCAATTAAAAAATAGAAGTTGAAAAAATATTACATACCTACATTAAAAAAATTATATTAGGAAAAAAAAATGATGGAAACTTAGCAATGCAAATATGACTAGCTAACACTAGTGTAACATATAGTATATTATATATTAGCCAATAAAAATAGTATATGGTATATTTACAAATGTAAATACATGCGGAAAAGAGGGACTGAAAGCATACTTCATAAGGACTGTGAAGGAAATTAAACTTATTCAGAATACAACAGTAAACTTGCGTTGGACAGACTCGACTGCGTTAGACAAGTACACAATACGAGGAATCTTTACCTGGGAACAATATTCAATATGTTAAGTACTAGCGATGTGAATAGTGGACATGTGAGGCCTTACACCACCTTAAATGGGGAGAAAAAAAACATGATTGCTACTTTGATCTCGTCAAAAGATTCCTATACGATCCCCGTTTGATTCAAGTTGAAAACATGAAAACATTAAACTCGATGAGTGGCAAGCTTCACTCTGCAGTAACCACTACGGCCACCTTGCAGACCAAAACAATTCCTAAACCAATTCATTACCAAATATCTACGGGAGCAAAAAAGCAATAGCTTGTCAGCATGTTGGTGTAAATCGTACACTGAAAAAAAAACTCTTGGTTGGTTCAACTATTTTTAACAGTATTGCAACGATTCATTCAAAATCGTTAAACGAACTACGGAAAATAGTTATTTTTACTATGTTAATATAGTTAATTTAACGATATAAAAGTAGTTGGCTCTGGTTATTAAAAAAATATCGCAAGGTTCATGAAATCAACTGTTTTAATTGTTTCATAACCACGAAAAATAGTTCAAACTTCAACGTTTCGAATTATCAATAGTTTTTATGGTACTTAAACTACTTTGCAATAGTTGATTTCAACAAACGTAATTCAGTGAGCAACGTCTTTGGAATTATTCTACGCAAAGTAGAATGGTTTCAACATTTGGACGTTTTTCATGCTCCGAATGAAATTTTTTTTTGTTTATCAACCACGCGTCATGGTGCATAAAAGTAATCAACAATTTTCTTATGGTTGTTTTAACTATAGCCCTAGTTGATGCAAAAACAACTAAAGAAAACTGTTGATTTTCCATACTCCTCATACTCATACTCCTATTCTATTATAGAAGTTTCATATGCTACATACATGGCGAAACTGTGTTCGGTTTGCTGTTCGATATAATTCATATTCATGTTATGCTGTGAAGCCTTTATATTACGTTGTATGACGCTATTTTGTTCACAATACAGCGTTTTCCGCTGTAGCAAAACAGTGGGCTGCGGCAAAGCGCAGTCAAAAAATTAGAATGCACTGTTTTGTATGGTAACGCGCACAATGGCTGTGGCCAAATTTGCGGCAGCGGCAGAATTTGCCAAATTTCTAATTTTGCCGCACCGCTAGCGGTGCATAAAAGGTGCATAATGGTGCATAAAAGTAATCAACTATTTTTTTATGGTTGTTTTAACTATAGCCCGTAGTTGACGCAAAAGCAACTAAGGAAAATTGTTGATTTTACCAAGATTTTTCTTTCAGTGTAGGTAAAAACAACATCCAAGTTACATCGTCTCTGAGACCAAAATTCACGTTTGTACAGCAAATATGTTCAGGAAGATGCCCAAACAACTAAATTCCTAGCGTCATCAGTACTACGCCTATCAGTTAAAAAGTTGTATAGGACTGTTGACGATAATTAAAGTTACACAACCCTGTATTGATATTAAGGAGGTGATATTGACGGTCGAATCCTTTGGTTTTCGTGTGAAATTCATTATAAATATATTCTACAAATTCAAGCAGCCATATTCTTTCTTCAAATTAGAATTGGAGCCATAAGTCAGCAAACCAAAAGGTGTGAAAATTAAAAAAAATGGGTAACAGCCTGCGATAGCTTGTGCAAAATAAAAAAACCATGGAAGATTCGATCAAATATAAAACCCTATATAATATGCAAATTGTCAGAAAAATGCCAAGTTCAAAAACTTTTATTCACTCTCAAGGGTGTTTGTTATTTGTTATTTTATTGCAGCAAGAGTAAACAAGACCCTGCAATTAGTAAATATGGCGACTGTGGTAACAACCATACCGCTAATTACAAAGCCAGCACGGGATTTCAATCACTAAAAGTAAAGGTGATCCCACCTCAAAACCGTACCTCACTGACTCTGAATTAGTGATGGGCGATTGCGAGATATTTTAACAATCGAGATAATCGCAATCGGCGCCACAAAATAATCGAGATAATTGCAATCGAGAGAATCGCAATCGATGCGCCAAAACAATCGAGAGAATAATCGAGACAATCGAGATAATCGAGACAATCGGGATAATCGAGACAATCGAGCGATTCGAGATAATCGAGACAATCGAGCGATTCGAGATAATCGAGCGATGCGAGATAATCGAGACAATCGAGCGATTCGAGATAATCGGCCGATTCGAGATAATCGAGCGATTCGAGGCAATCGAGGCAATCGAGACAATCGAGACAATCGAACATCTCGCAATCGATCATTCGGTCGGTCAAGCCATCGACAATCGGTTGACGGCAATTGAGTGAGCCATAAAGCACGTTTCGTTGGCGCAGCCAATAAAAAAATGTTCAAATATTTCAGCAAAAATATTAAGTGTTATTATTTGATCAAACTGCAATTTTTTTGGGAAATATTGATGTATAAAAGGATAGATAGATAGATAGATATACTTTATTTATGACTGATCTTAGTTTGTACGTGGCCTAAAGTGGTAAAGTGGCCTAGTTTCGAAGATACGGCATAATGCACAGCCGGAGAAGCCAATCATCGAACCAAAAAGGATCTCAACCTTCTCTTATTTAGCACTTTTAGTGCTACTTTCAGTTTTTCCGGTCGGTTTTCCGGCGGATTTCATTTTGCCATATCTTCGAAACTAGGCCACTTTTTCACAGACTTGTATGGACATTTCGCCCGAAACAGCTCAGAAATGTCCCGGAACTCAAGCTACGCAAAAAAAAAATTTTGAAAAATTCGACGTTTTTGCCCAATTTTCCCCATAAAAATTTTTTTCATCCTTAAAATATCACTATTGTACTCCCCGACCACTTTCAATCATTGAAAGCGCGGTAAAGGCAGTTTTTGCCAAACTATGGCCAAAAAACCCCTTACTCCCCTACAAAACCGAAATCTTTGTATCACAGCAATAGGTCTTGGCCCGTTATGTCCGAAACCACTCTAACCCAAAATTGGCCGATTTCAGGTACTTTTGCCCTAAAAACTTTTTGAATATTGGAATAAAATACTCGCAAGTACGAAAATACTGGATAAATGATATGCTTTCAAACTGCACTATCTAAAAGCAGATTTTATTTTAACATACTTAACAGCATGACAAAACTCAACCTCATATAATATTTGATCATACACTTTTATCAGACTTAATAGTTTTAGCAAAACTACCAGCCATTTATACATGATAAATGCTAGCCATACAAATTTCCATGCATATCTGATCATTACATTCCATATGTATGCACACGTAAAAAAATCTACTAAATAGTATATCCAATCCATTCAAATCTATTCTTCACAAGCGGTTCTACAAGCGTACTGTGTATACTGGTGTGCTTAAACACTAACATGCCCACCGCCACCAAAGAGTTAAAGATATCTTAATTTTAACTTAACATAAACATATCCTTTTATGCAAGTATTTATAGGAAATTAGTCGTAGTTTATAAGTTCCCAAAGGTTTTTGTGAATTTTCCCTTGTAAGTTGACAACTTCTTTAAACATGTATGCATTTTTAAATAAATCAACTCCAATATAAACTAGTAAATACATATATAGATGTAAAGACATAGTCTGAACTCTAAATTAAGAAATTATCATTTGTATTTGTACAAACTAAGATCAGCCATAAATAAAGTATATCTATCTATCTATCTATCCTTTTATACATCAATATTTCCCAAAAAAATTGCAGTTTGATCAAATAATAACACTTAATATTTTTGCTGAAATATTTGAACATTTTTTTATTGGCTGCGCCAACGAAACGTGCTTTATGGCTCACTCAATTGCCGTCAACCGATTGTCGATGACTTGACCGACCGAATGATCGATTGCGAGATGTTCGATTGTCTCGATTGCCTCGATTGTCTCGAATCGCTCGATTATCTCGAATCGGCCGATTATCTCGAATCGCTCGATTGTCTCGATTATCTCGGATCGCTCGATTATCTCGAATCGCTCGATTGTCTCGATTATCTCGAATCGCTCGATTGTCTCGATTATCCCGATTGTCTCGATTATCTCGAAACGCTCGATTGTCTCGATTATCTCGAATCGCGCGATTGTCTCGATTATCTCGATTGCAACAATCGAGTCCAACTTAAATAATCGAGATGTTTCGAGATATTTGAACAATCGAAACAATCGATTTTAATATCTCGCAATCGCGCATCACTACTCTGAATATTACAACCAATACACCACTATTCAAAGCAGCTCAAACCATGAACTTTCTTTTATTTTGTCAATTCTATCAAATAATATGAATTGATTCACGATGAGGATGAGTAAAATGATGTTAGAGCTGTTTAAAAACCAGACTACGTTACTCGGTTTTCTTATCAGCAGCAAATGAATACATTCAAGGTAGCCCATTGGAATGTAAATGGCACTATCCAACATAAAACAGAAATATCTTGCTATGCATAAAGTCACCACAATAATGCGTTTCTCACATCGGAAACCCACTTGACAGCAAAAAAATAATAATTTTGACATCCCAGGCTACATCTTTTCCGATGAACACCCAGATGGCAAGGCTAGAGGTTTGTGTGAAATACTCATTCAAAGACATCTGTTTCATTATCCTGTAGAATCCAAGAAACATCAATTTATCTAGCTAGGAAAACAGTCGAGTGAGATTGTAATTTCGCCCATCTATTGTCCATCAAGATACAACATATCAATAGCAATGCTCGAAAATTTCTTCTCAATGCTAGAAACCAAATTCATCGTTGCTTGTGACTTCAACACGAAACACTGGTTTTTGGGGTCTTGACATATAGCTACATGGGTCAAAGCACTTCTCGAAACAAGACAAAACTACGGCCAGCCAAAGTATTAGCCCCCAGACATCAATAAAATTCTGGACCTCATAGACTCTCCATTTCGCGAAATCAGAAATAGTTTTTGATCCGACCACAAAAATAACTCTTCTATAACCGTTGCTCGGAGGGGAGTAAAAAAGAGTGGAGCTGATAGAGCTGACTCTGCTTAACAGTATAAAGGTGCCTTCGGGAGGAGGGAAAGGAGTAGAGCGCAGAGGGTGGGGATAAAAAATTGATGTTTTTTCTTAATATTTTTCAAATTTAAAACTTTACTTCACCACCCCGCTCCCGTTTTCAAACAATCAGCAGGAGATCTAGAGCCCAGAAATGTTAAAAGTACATCAAAAACGTAAAAAATGGAATTAATAGTGATAGTAATATATTGACAATCATAATAACTAATAAGGATAACAATTCTTTACTGTAACTAGTTTCAAATAGAGAGATCAAAATTTAAAATGAAAATTTAAAGATGAATAAATTTGCTTGGTATTCTCAAATAAGTGTGGCTTTATTACATTTTACGAAATGGTGGATGTTGAAGCAACATCAGCAAGCGGGTACATGACTGCCATGACATTGAAAAAGCCTTCGATTACGTTGTTATAGCCAAAATGACACTTAAATTAACATGTGGCTATGTAACCTGGCCAATTGGCTTCTTAGGAAAAAACCGAGGCACGCCACCTCGCAAATCCCCCCAGAACTTCTCGATGTTCTGATTGTGGGCGCCAGTGACCGGGTTGATAAAATTCATCGAGTGATACACTGTCAGATGTCAATAGCCTGTCTGTTCCAGACAGTCATATGCACACCAACAATCTGAATATATGGCCGTGCCATCAGCAATATTTTCTCTGATAGCTACCAATAACGTTTTCCTGTCACGCGTGTCAACGGCAACCACAAAAGCTTCTCTTGTCTCACGGCAAATACCTCCAAAAACCCATTAGCCCGTTACAAGCCGACCGCGATAATTTTACCGTTTGCCCAACGTGCATTCGTCGATCTCAAAAATAGTCTGGGACCGCGGATTTTGCTATTCTTCATGCTGATCCAAAAACATCATATATCCCGACAAAAACTTAGTCAATCAATGACTGTTTGTCTCAAAAGCATCAATTCTTTCTCGAGTCTGATGACATGTGGCAGAGGAGATGTAAGATAATTGCAACAAAACGCCAAAAATGTCCTCCAAACTTACGTGGGTACCTGAAAACCAAGTATCCGTCATCGTAGAAACTTTAAATTTGCACCAGATTTTTTGTCGCTTATGGTGTTCAACTTGCTTATAAATCGTTCCAGGACATCTTAAAATCAAGGTTTCGTGTTTTACACAGACATTTTTTCCGCACTTCCGGTACAAAACTGCTTCACCTAACACGCGAAAACGAAATAAAAAATCGACAAACTTGTCGCGATAGCAGATTATGCCCAAAAATACAAATATTCACATCTTGTTTAAACTCAAATCATTACTGATAAGCAAAGACAAATAACACACAAAATTTGTAATTCGAAATATTCTATCCCGTTAGGACCATTCGCCTGGTAACTTCAAAACATTGCCTAGAATGTTTCTGCATATATTAAACATTGGGAGCATTCCAGGAAACAGTGCTGTCTAGATGCAGGAGAAGGTTAAATGACACCATTTTGATCGCTTAAAAGTGATGTTAGGGAGGTGAAGGCGCAGGCAATGGAGTATGATCGGATTATTCCATTCTCATAAACTACATTTTGATGGCTAAAAAAAATTAAATGGAAATATCGGACTTACCTCCACCCCCCAGGAGGGAGGGTCGAGTGTTTGCGCACAGGGCGTGAAGAGGCTCGAAAGTGGTCGAATGACTTCATTCAGTTTGTTTAAAAGTGAAGATACATTTCATATTTTTCAAATATGGATTTTTATCCCAGCCTACTTCGCCTCCACCCGTCCGCCCCCACCTAAAATCACTTTTGTACTGTTAAGCAAGGTCAGTTCTACCAGCTTCATCCTTTTTCACCTCCGTCCGGCCGATGGTCCCACCATCTACGCATTTACCCAAAAAAATTGTTACTAGATAAATAAAATAGATAAATAACTTTTTTATTAGCAAATTGCGTGATTAGGTTTTCAAAGTCTAAAGAAAGGGGTAACTCAGATTTAATGCACAAAACTGCTGAGTTGTTGAGCAATCTTCTGCCATCGTGGAGCGTAAATAGTTTTTTTTGATTTTCAAAAAACGCACAATTGATTCAGCTTTTGCTGATTTTCTAAGAGTAGAATTATATTTTTGCAGCAAAGCTTGAAAGTCTTAGATAATATGAAATTTTTTGAAAATTGGCCGCACTTCCGCTCCTCCCAAATATTTGCCGCCCTGGCAGTTGCTCATAAGTGCCCATACTTAAATCCGGCTGTTATAAAATATCTACGTACATACTTGCCTAAATTTATGCCGTATATTCACCTAAGTCTTATTAAAGATCTATACCGATACGCACATACTTACCCATTCGTTTATTTACCAAATATCTGTTTGCATACGTACATGCAATTTAAATGTAGATACAAAATATCTGTACAACATACTCATATCACGTGCATGTAATTTCTTGTCTGTATTGCTAACACAGCATTTATATCATATGATATCTTGCCGATCGGTCCCAAGTTTTAAAGTTCAATTAATTGTATTATGCACACGCTGCAATTTTCTAAACTCAGCATTCTGAAAGTCAGTCAACTTGGTAAAATTGGAGCTGAGTAAAACCGACCACTTTGCTATGTCAACAAAATGTATCTAAATTTCCATAATATTACAAATTAGCATTTTATCTATTATAAAAGAAGGCTGTAATTGAAAATAAAGTCAGAACTAATGATAGTATTCATGAGTTCACCACACAGCTAAGTGTTTACTTTTTTGTGAGTTTTATCGATTTTGCGACACAACCAAGTTTTTACTTTTTTATGTATCTTCGAACATAGATTTGTCGTCAAACAATCAAGTATTGACTTTTTTGTAGCGACAAATTATACACCGGCCCTGACCATTAGCTCCCATCAGATATTAAATTAGAAAGGTAAGAAGGTAAGTTAAGAGGTACTATTAAACAGCCTTTTTAAACGCAAATGACAAAATACGACGGAGTGTTGCATGAAGGGCTAATGAAATACTTTCCTGATACTTAACCGAGCACACATTCCAGGTTAGATTCAAAAGTTTTTCTACTGGTAAATACTATGCGCACGCTGGTGTGCCTTAGGGAAGTGCATTGTGACCTGTACTCTATGCCACCTTCATATCTGGTCTCTCAAACAGAGGCGAAACAACTACAGTTGCATTTACAGACGACGTTGCCATTTTATGCACTGATTCAGATCCAGCTACGGCACCCCAAACTCTGCAAGCACACAGCTCATTTCTTGAAGATTCAACAATGGCTGGCAAAATGGAGAATCTGAATGAACAAAACTAAATGCAATCAAGTTGCTTTCACATTGCTACAAACAACTTACGCCAAGATTATATCAACAATTTACCAGCTCCTTAAAGTAATAAAGAAAAATATATAGATAAAGAACGCATCTTGATAGGAGATTTACCTGGAGAAGGAAGGAAACGGAATTGAAGCAACTGGGAATATGGTGAACAATGCCAAAAAAAGCGGTCCGAAGGTGGAGTTATGGGAAGCACCAGATGAGGATGAAAAGTAAAAGAAATACAGCCAGTGAAAGCAGGATGACAAGTATGATTTACAAAATAGGGGAGGAAGCAGGAATGAAGAATGTTAGACATATATAAAATTGCGCAGGTGACAAAACAGTACAGTATGATAAACTCTGGCAAATGCGTTAGCCAAATCCGTGTAGGTAACGGCAAATTCTTATCTATTATCTAACAAACTCCCTGGGAAGCAAATGGTTCAAAGCGCCACATATTTTGATATGGATGACTGCCTACAGCAATTTCTGAAAACAGACAAGAAGCGAAATTGATCGGCAGTTGAAACATTTTCAGCATTTGGAACAATTGCCATTTTTTAAAAATATGAAAAAAATACCGGTCGATAAGCTTATATTAAAAACTCTAGCAAGTATGTATGAACTACAAGAAACACTTGTTTTCGAAGAAAAGTAGGGAAATTGGTTGGATTTTGAATACATGATCTACCAAACGTGCTCCTTATTAGAACCAATCTGTAATAAGGTAATATACAACTTTCATCCAATAACTGCATTGAAAGCTATAGAGTAGATAGACTTCCAGACCTACCAGTTCTATGAGTTTTACAATTAAGGAATGTAAAATACTTGTTATTAATTCTTATTGTAGGATGATTATCACATTAAAATTTAATGGCGGCATCTCCTAGTAGAAAAACGATGACAATACTCTGTATCTAACCATGAACCAGAAGAAGTCTACCACAATTTTCCCATACCAGGATCAAATTACTCTGTGAATTTTGTTTTAATTCATTGACTGCATCGGAAGCTATACGGATGGAAAGATTTTTGGGGTTGCTATATTGCGAAAACTTGGAAAATCTAACATTTGCCACTTATTTTCATTGTAGATGCTCATAAGATGAAAATTTAATGGCAGCATCAATGGAACAAATAACGACAAACATGTTTGGTGCTGGCCATCATTTGCTGGCGCTTAAACCTAAAGCATACCAAATTCGCTTCATACTGAGGCCTTTTGAATTTTGTTTTGGTCCGGCGATTGGGTTGAATGTTACATCTTCGGTTGTTAGGTTACATCTTCGTAGGGTCACAACCCCTCTCAGATACTGGCTTCTAGTAGACGACGCCATCAACTCGATTCAACGACTGCATCTTCCAGTTACAAAATCCAAGCAGCGATGTGCAGTTTTCGTCGATAGAGTCGGGCTTTTTGACTGGCCTTTGACCCTCAGCTTTTCCATCGATTATCTTTTTAGGTACTCGATGGCCGTTCATTTGCTGCATGTGACCAGCCCGTTCCAGCTTCCGCATACAAATATTATGGTGACCTCTAGATTGCCAAATATTTCATACAGATCGTAGTTGTACTTCATTTGCCATTGGTCGCTTCAGGTCGCTTTCGGATTCGGATCCATTTCTTCAAGTTTATCTTTATTTTTTTCTAAATTAATGACAAACTGCAATTTTTTTGGGAAATATTGATGTATAAAAGGATAGATAGATAGATAGATATACTTTATTTATGACTGATCTTAGTTTGTACGTGGCCTAAAGTGGTAAAGTGGCCTAGTTTCGAAGATACGGCATAATGCACAGCCGGAGAAGCCAATCATCGAACCAAAAAGGATCTCAACCTTCTCTTATTTAGCACTTTTAGTGCTACTTTCAGTTTTTCCGGTCGGTTTTCCGGCGGATTTCATTTTGCCATATCTTCGAAACTAGGCCACTTTTTCACAGACTTGTATGGACATTTCGCCCGAAACAGCTCAGAAATGTCCCGGAACTCAAGCTACGCAAAAAAAAAAATTTTGAAAAATTCGACGTTTTTGCCCAATTTTCCCCATAAAAATTTTTTTCATCCTTAAAATATCACTATTGTACTCCCCGACCACTTTCAATCATTGAAAGCGCGGTAAAGGCAGTTTTTGCCAAACTATGGCCAAAAAACCCCTTACTCCCCTACAAAACCGAAATCTTTGTATCACAGCAATAGGTCTTGGCCCGTTATGTCCGAAACCACTCTAACCCAAAATTGGCCGATTTCAGGTACTTTTGCCCTAAAAACTTTTTGAATATTGGAATAAAATACTCGCAAGTACGAAAATACTGGATAAATGATATGCTTTCAAACTGCACTATCTAAAAGCAGATTTTATTTTAACATACTTAACAGCATGACAAAACTCAACCTCATATAATATTTGATCATACACTTTTATCAGACTTAATAGTTTTAGCAAAACTACCAGCCATTTATACATGATAAATGCTAGCCATACAAATTTCCATGCATATCTGATCATTACATTCCATATGTATGCACACGTAAAAAAATCTACTAAATAGTATATCCAATCCATTCAAATCTATTCTTCACAAGCGGTTCTACAAGCGTACTGTGTATACTGGTGTGCTTAAACACTAACATGCCCACCGCCACCAAAGAGTTAAAGATATCTTAATTTTAACTTAACATAAACATATCCTTTTATGCAAGTATTTATAGGAAATTAGTCGTAGTTTATAAGTTCCCAAAGGTTTTTGTGAATTTTCCCTTGTAAGTTGACAACTTCTTTAAACATGTATGCATTTTTAAATAAATCAACTCCAATATAAACTAGTAAATACATATATAGATGTAAAGACATAGTCTGAACTCTAAATTAAGAAATTATCATTTGTATTTGTACAAACTAAGATCAGCCATAAATAAAGTATATCTATCTATCTATCTATCCTTTTATACATCAATATTTCCCAAAAAAATTGCAGTTTGATCAAATAATAACACTTAATATTTTTGCTGAAATATTTGAACATTTTTTTATTGGCTGCGCCAACGAAACGTGCTTTATGGCTCACTCAATTGCCGTCAACCGATTGTCGATGACTTGACCGACCGAATGATCGATTGCGAGATGTTCGATTGTCTCGATTGCCTCGATTGTCTCGAATCGCTCGATTATCTCGAATCGGCCGATTATCTCGAATCGCTCGATTGTCTCGATTATCTCGGATCGCTCGATTATCTCGAATCGCTCGATTGTCTCGATTATCTCGAATCGCTCGATTGTCTCGATTATCCCGATTGTCTCGATTATCTCGAAACGCTCGATTGTCTCGATTATCTCGAATCGCGCGATTGTCTCGATTATCTCGATTGCAACAATCGAGTCCAACTTAAATAATCGAGATGTTTCGAGATATTTGAACAATCGAAACAATCGATTTTAATATCTCGCAATCGCGCATCACTACTCTGAATATTACAACCAATACACCACTATTCAAAGCAGCTCAAACCATGAACTTTCTTTTATTTTGTCAATTCTATCAAATAATATGAATTGATTCACGATGAGGATGAGTAAAATGATGTTAGAGCTGTTTAAAAACCAGACTATGTTACTCGGTTTTCTTATCAGCAGCAAATGAATACATTCAAGGTAGCCCATTGGAATGTAAATGGCACTATCCAACATAAAACAGAAATATCTTGCTATGCATAAAGTCACCACAATAATGCGTTTCTCACATCGGAAACCCACTTGACAGCAAAAAAATAATAATTTTGACATCCCAGGCTACATCTTTTCCGATGAACACCCAGATGGCAAGGCTAGAGGTTTGTGTGAAATACTCATTCAAAGACATCTGTTTCATTATCCTGTAGAATCCAAGAAACATCAATTTATCTAGCTAGGAAAACAGTCGAGTGAGATTGTAATTTCGCCCATCTATTGTCCATCAAGATACAACATATCAATAGCAATGCTCGAAAATTTCTTCTCAATGCTAGAAACCAAATTCATCGTTGCTTGTGACTTCAACACGAAACACTGGTTTTTGGGGTCTTGACATATAGCTACATGGGTCAAAGCACTTCTCGAAACAAGACAAAACTACGGCCAGCCAAAGTATTAGCCCCCAGACATCAATAAAATTCTGGACCTCATAGACTCTCCATTTCGCGAAATCAGAAATAGTTTTTGATCCGACCACAAAAATAACTCTTCTATAACCGTTGCTCGGAGGGGAGTAAAAAAGAGTGGAGCTGATAGAGCTGACTCTGCTTAACAGTATAAAGGTGCCTTCGGGAGGAGGGAAAGGAGTAGAGCGCAGAGGGTGGGGATAAAAAATTGATGTTTTTTCTTAATATTTTTCAAATTTAAAACTTTACTTCACCACCCCGCTCCCGTTTTCAAACAATCAGCAGGAGATCTAGAGCCCAGAAATGTTAAAAGTACATCAAAAACGTAAAAAATGGAATTAATAGTGATAGTAATATATTGACAATCATAATAACTAATAAGGATAACAATTCTTTACTGTAACTAGTTTCAAATAGAGAGATCAAAATTTAAAATGAAAATTTAAAGATGAATAAATTTGCTTGGTATTCTCAAATAAGTGTGGCTTTATTACATTTTACGAAATGGTGGATGTTGAAGCAACATCAGCAAGCGGGTACATGACTGCCATGACATTGAAAAAGCCTTCGATTACGTTGTTATAGCCAAAATGACACTTAAATTAACATGTGGCTATGTAACCTGGCCAATTGGCTTCTTAGGAAAAAACCGAGGCACGCCACCTCGCAAATCCCCCCAGAACTTCTCGATGTTCTGATTGTGGGCGCCAGTGACCGGGTTGATAAAATTCATCGAGTGATACACTGTCAGATGTCAATAGCCTGTCTGTTCCAGACAGTCATATGCACACCAACAATCTGAATATATGGCCGTGCCATCAGCAATATTTTCTCTGATAGCTACCAATAACGTTTTCCTGTCACGCGTGTCAACGGCAACCACAAAAGCTTCTCTTGTCTCACGGCAAATACCTCCAAAAACCCATTAGCCCGTTACAAGCCGACCGCGATAATTTTACCGTTTGCCCAACGTGCATTCGTCGATCTCAAAAATAGTCTGGGACCGCGGATTTTGCTATTCTTCATGCTGATCCAAAAACATCATATATCCCGACAAAAACTTAGTCAATCAATGACTGTTTGTCTCAAAAGCATCAATTCTTTCTCGAGTCTGATGACATGTGGCAGAGGAGATGTAAGATAATTGCAACAAAACGCCAAAAATGTCCTCCAAACTTACGTGGGTACCTGAAAACCAAGTATCCGTCATCGTAGAAACTTTAAATTTGCACCAGATTTTTTGTCGCTTATGGTGTTCAACTTGCTTATAAATCGTTCCAGGACATCTTAAAATCAAGGTTTCGTGTTTTACACAGACATTTTTTCCGCACTTCCGGTACAAAACTGCTTCACCTAACACGCGAAAACGAAATAAAAAATCGACAAACTTGTCGCGATAGCAGATTATGCCCAAAAATACAAATATTCACATCTTGTTTAAACTCAAATCATTACTGATAAGCAAAGACAAATAACACACAAAATTTGTAATTCGAAATATTCTATCCCGTTAGGACCATTCGCCTGGTAACTTCAAAACATTGCCTAGAATGTTTCTGCATATATTAAACATTGGGAGCATTCCAGGAAACAGTGCTGTCTAGATGCAGGAGAAGGTTAAATGACACCATTTTGATCGCTTAAAAGTGATGTTAGGGAGGTGAAGGCGCAGGCAATGGAGTATGATCGGATTATTCCATTCTCATAAACTACATTTTGATGGCTAAAAAAAATTAAATGGAAATATCGGACTTACCTCCACCCCCCAGGAGGGAGGGTCGAGTGTTTGCGCACAGGGCGTGAAGAGGCTCGAAAGTGGTCGAATGACTTCATTCAGTTTGTTTAAAAGTGAAGATACATTTCATATTTTTCAAATATGGATTTTTATCCCAGCCTACTTCGCCTCCACCCGTCCGCCCCCACCTAAAATCACTTTTGTACTGTTAAGCAAGGTCAGTTCTACCAGCTTCATCCTTTTTCACCTCCGTCCGGCCGATGGTCCCACCATCTACGCATTTACCCAAAAAAATTGTTACTAGATAAATAAAATAGATAAATAACTTTTTTATTAGCAAATTGCGTGATTAGGTTTTCAAAGTCTAAAGAAAGGGGTAACTCAGATTTAATGCACAAAACTGCTGAGTTGTTGAGCAATCTTCTGCCATCGTGGAGCGTAAATAGTTTTTTTTGATTTTCAAAAAACGCACAATTGATTCAGCTTTTGCTGATTTTCTAAGAGTAGAATTATATTTTTGCAGCAAAGCTTGAAAGTCTTAGATAATATGAAATTTTTTGAAAATTGGCCGCACTTCCGCTCCTCCCAAATATTTGCCGCCCTGGCAGTTGCTCATAAGTGCCCATACTTAAATCCGGCTGTTATAAAATATCTACGTACATACTTGCCTAAATTTATGCCGTATATTCACCTAAGTCTTATTAAAGATCTATACCGATACGCACATACTTACCCATTCGTTTATTTACCAAATATCTGTTTGCATACGTACATGCAATTTAAATGTAGATACAAAATATCTGTACAACATACTCATATCACGTGCATGTAATTTCTTGTCTGTATTGCTAACACAGCATTTATATCATATGATATCTTGCCGATCGGTCCCAAGTTTTAAAGTTCAATTAATTGTATTATGCACACGCTGCAATTTTCTAAACTCAGCATTCTGAAAGTCAGTCAACTTGGTAAAATTGGAGCTGAGTAAAACCGACCACTTTGCTATGTCAACAAAATGTATCTAAATTTCCATAATATTACAAATTAGCATTTTATCTATTATAAAAGAAGGCTGTAATTGAAAATAAAGTCAGAACTAATGATAGTATTCATGAGTTCACCACACAGCTAAGTGTTTACTTTTTTGTGAGTTTTATCGATTTTGCGACACAACCAAGTTTTTACTTTTTTATGTATCTTCGAACATAGATTTGTCGTCAAACAATCAAGTATTGACTTTTTTGTAGCGACAAATTATACACCGGCCCTGACCATTAGCTCCCATCAGATATTAAATTAGAAAGGTAAGAAGGTAAGTTAAGAGGTACTATTAAATAGCCTTTTTAAACGCAAATGACAAAATACGACGAAGTGTTGCATGAAGGGCTAATGAAATACTTTCCTGATACTTAACCGAGCACACATTCCAGGTTAGATTCAAAAGTTTTTCTACTGGTAAATACTATGCGCACGCTGGTGTGCCTTAGGGAAGTGCATTGTGACCTGTACTCTATGCCACCTTCATATCTGGTCTCTCAAACAGAGGCGAAACAACTACAGTTGCATTTACAGACGACGTTGCCATTTTATGCACTGATTCAGATCCAGCTACGGCACCCCAAACTCTGCAAGCACACAGCTCATTTCTTGAAGATTCAACAATGGCTGGCAAAATGGAGAATCTGAATGAACAAAACTAAATGCAATCAAGTTGCTTTCACATTGCTACAAACAACTTACGCCAAGATTATATCAACAATTTACCAGCTCCTTAAAGTAATAAAGAAAAATATATAGATAAAGAACGCATCTTGATAGGAGATTTACCTGGAGAAGGAAGGAAACGGAATTGAAGCAACTGGGAATATGGTGAACAATGCCAAAAAAAGCGGTCTGAAGGTGGAGTTATGGGAAGCACCAGATGAGGATGAAAAGTAAAAGAAATACAGCCAGTGAAAGCAGGATGACAAGTATGATTTACAAAATAGGGGAGGAAGCAGGAATGAAGAATGTTAGACATATATAAAATTGCGCAGGTGACAAAACAGTACAGTATGATAAACTCTGGCAAATGCGTTAGCCAAATCCGTGTAGGTAACGGCAAATTCTTATCTATTATCTAACAAACTCCCTGGGAAGCAAATGGTTCAAAGCGCCACATATTTTGATATGGATGACTGCCTACAGCAATTTCTGAAAATAGACAAGAAGCGAAATTGATCGGCAGTTGAAACATTTTCAGCATTTGGAACAATTGCCATTTTTTAAAAATATGAAAAAAATACCGGTCGATAAGCTTAGAACCAATCTGTAATAAGGTAATATACAACTTTCATCCAATAACTGCATTGAAAGCTATAGAGTAGATAGACTTCCAGACCTACCAGTTCTATGAGTTTTACAATTAAGGAATGTAAAATACTTGTTATTAATTCTTATTGTAGGATGATTATCACATTAAAATTTAATGGCGGCATCTCCTAGTAGAAAAACGATGACAATACTCTGTATCTAACCATGAACCAGAAGAAGTCTACCACAATTTTCCCATACCAGGATCAAATTACTCTGTGAATTTTGTTTTAATTCATTGACTGCATCGGAAGCTATACGGATGGAAAGATTTTTGGGGTTGCTATATTGCGAAAACTTGGAAAATCTAACATTTGCCACTTATTTTCATTGTAGATGCTCATAAGATGAAAATTTAATGGCAGCATCAATGGAACAAATAACGACAAACATGTTTGGTGCTGGCCATCATTTGCTGGCGCTTAAACCTAAAGCATACCAAATTCGCTTCATACTGAGGCCTTTTGAATTTTGTTTTGGTCCGGCGATTGGGTTGAATGTTACATCTTCGGTTGTTAGGTTACATCTTCGTAGGGTCACAACCCCTCTCAGATACTGGCTTCTAGTAGACGACGCCATCAACTCGATTCAACGACTGCATCTTCCAGTTACAAAATCCAAGCAGCGATGTGCAGTTTTCGTCGATAGAGTCGGGCTTTTTGACTGGCCTTTGACCCTCAGCTTTTCCATCGATTATCTTTTTAGGTACTCGATGGCCGTTCATTTGCTGCATGTGACCAGCCCGTTCCAGCTTCCGCATACAAATATTATGGTGACCTCTAGATTGCCAAATATTTCATACAGATCGTAGTTGTACTTCATTTGCCATTGGTCGCTTCAGGTCGCTTTCGGATTCGGATCCATTTCTTCAAGTTTATCTTTATTTTTTTCTAAATTAATGACAGAAAATGGAATGGACTGACTGGATCGAGGCTCTATCGTGAGTGGCGAGCTAAATTGGACTTAAACCGAACGGACTCAAGCCAAATGGACTCAGGCCATTTAGACTATTCGTGAATGGAGGCCTTTACGGCGGCTACTCTATTTGGCTAGATTTATATAAAAGTGTACGTTTTGTGCTGACAGACAGATTCCTTATCACATACTAAAGTGCTAAGCTGAACAGCAGAGGGGCCAGACCATCATCTTGCTTTAGTACGCCATTTGTGTCAAAGGCCTCAGTCAGATAATTGTTAATTCTGACTTAAACTATAGTCGATGTCATTGATATTTTGGTCAGTCTAACTTTGTTGAAATGTCAAGGTGCAGCATTATTTTGTACAGTAATTTTCGGTCGATACTGTCATATGCATGCTTTAAGTCCACGAAAATCTTATAGACGTCAATGTTAAACTTTTGAGCACTTGTTTTACCGTGAACAACTGATCAGTCGTCGTTCGTCTGCATCAAAAGCCTCCATGGAACTCTCCAATTTATTTTCTTACATTTTCTTCAAGATTTTAGTGGACGTAAAAATTAATGATATGCTTCTGTGATTTTCGCACTGTAGTTTGTTTTCTTTTTTGTGGATAGGGAATATGATAGATTTGCACCAATTATTCATGGCTCAGCTTCCACCGCAATACAATTGAATTCAATTTATTGTTTCCATTCACCAGGTATTTGTCTATCGTTGTCATGTAGATGATTTAAAATTTGTGTTTAAATTTAGTCAAACTGTCAGTCTGTGAAATTTTATTGGTTGGTGGAACTACTACAGGTAGTGGTCACATCGACACTTACAAGCAATTCCTCTCAATTTTTCTTTCTATTGTGAACCTTATAGTTTTTACTCAAACGGTTTTGTTGCCCACAAAATCCACCTTAGTGAGAGAGGTGAGAGGTGTCGGATATCAATTTTTTTTCCACTAAAGCTGAACTACATATTTGCCGCGATACTCTTTTTATTCGACATTCTTATGCTATGGTCTTGCAAGTATCACCGATTGCAATATTCCATATTTTTTATAGAAGACAGCGAAATCTTCTCTTTTAATTGACGGTTATCCCGCGATTTGGTATTTAGAAAATAATGCACTCCACTTCATGCTGGCAACACACAAACAAAGCTCTTGATAAAAGAACAGAGGACTGAAGTTGGTGAAATTAAAATAAACTTGAAATAAGCATGAAAGGATTGTCGACTGCATTGGACTCGACTCATGCCCGTCAGTCAGCAGGATCGGTTCCGACGAGAGCAATATCTTCGAATCATTTGTGTGTACATGCTTCTATCCCATTCTCGTTACTTACGTCCCTTTTCTTTGCTTCACTCGTTCCTTAGCACATGTTTGCATTCAGATCAACTCAAATCGAGAAACACTTCTGTTTTTAAAAGGCAACTCGCGGATGGTGGCAATCGTCTAACAGTACAATTCACAATATAGGAGAAGCTGGCAGGACTTGAAGGGTTGCTTTCGCGAAGGGCTTTTTATTTCATTGTTGCGTCTTTCAATTTGCAGATTTAATTTATTAATCCGACACACATAGAGTGGCATCGTTTTCTGTGTAAACACTCGTCGTGAGTGCTTTGCATACAGAGGAACAAATGGAAATTGTGGTGTAATTGGATTTTGTGTTTATTGCAGTGGCATTTACTTAATCCAATATCAGGCGAGCCGCAAAAAGTTGTACAGTACTTATGGTTGAAAATTAGCTGCAAGGCGGTGGAAAATTAGCATCTGACCGATTGTAAGTTGTAGAAGAAGAACAGATGCGGTGATCTGTAGTGAATTTTCAATTTTCGGATTTAGATGCAGTTCTTTTTATTGTTCTTCAAGGAACATTAAAACGGTTTTAGTTTGAATTCAATTTATTGTTTCTTGTTGTTTTTCATTTACATTGGAAATTGAAATATGAATGTACCAAGCTTTTGCAATCAGTTAGCTTAAATAAGTCTTTTTAGTCTACTTATATTTACTTTGAGCAGTAATGAATTTGTTTTAATTTGCTCACCATGAATAATTATTATCTTAAATTCGTTAGCTGCAGGTCTGGTTAGTGCTTCTATAAGCTTCCCAAAGAAGAAATACGCGGATGGTTGCTAATATCTACTAAAATCTGTCACGGCTCTTTCAATTCCGAAATTCAACCAGAGCCTCAAAGATTCTATTGTATAAAATCATTATCTTGCTGGTACTTACGTATGGTTCCGAGACTAGGGTGCTCAGCAGAAAGCATTCTGAGCTCTTAGTCACGTTCGAGAGAAACATCTTGCGGAGAATCGTTGACCCTATATAAAAAAACTCTAGCGCACCTGAACCGCTAGAAAACTAATTTTCGAAGAAATTGTCTTTGAGTGACAATGTGGAAAGACGTTATACACTTTTTTGTAGAATCATATCAACCATTCCTCGTTCAAAGCAACAGAACTCAACTATAACACAAATGATGAAAATGTTCAGTGCTGGCAACATTTTCCCAACGAAGCAGCAATAAGTTTACCTTCACAAGCTCATACTTAAATCAACTTATCCTTTGAATTTCGTTCTCATCGGAGGATTTCGTCGAAAGCTTTAGCGGTTAACGTTGTTTGAAGCTGCCATCCAAAAAATGTTCAAAACTCAGAAAATTTAATAATTGGTTTCCTAGTTTTATTGCAAATGTTTTGCATATGTATATGTAATTTGAAGCACCTGTTGATGCAATAGTTACGAAAATGGCTAAAGCTCGTTACCCTGTGTCAGCAGCAAAGCAAAATATATACCAAATCTGCTTCACGTTAAACTAAACCCAACCAATAAATTTCGTTTCGATTGAATCACTGCGCTAGAAGTTATACGGGTGAAAAAATTTTTAGGGTTACCACCCTCAAAACTTTTCAAATTTTTAAAGCGTTAATATTTGTTGTTAATTTTCATTGCTGGATCGTTCCCATTTGCAAATCTAATGACATAATCGCGCAGTAAAGAAATTCCAAAAAATTACAAAAATGGACAACGCTGGCAGCACTTTCACGATTTTTGTACGAAATTCCTATGACATTTGGCTTACATCAAAATCTATTTACTGCATTAACTTCATTTTGATATCATGACTGCACCGGAAGTTATAGGGAAAAAAGCTTTATTTTGCTGAGCAAATTTGCAAGATTTTGGAGACAAAAATCACCATAGCTGGCAACCCTATTCTAATTTTTCAGCCAAATTTTCATCAAATGTTATCTTAAGTAAGATCCAAATATTGTGTGAATTTCGTTTACATCTGATGGCTGAATCGGAAGTTATAGGCCAAAGACCGGTTTTTTTTCTCATTGATTTTTCAAGATGGCACCACTGCCACAGGATTGCCCGGATTTCAAAATTATTTCTATCAGACCTGGTCCTAGCTGATACCAACATGTCTTGTAAATTTCATTATGATCGGATAATCCGGTCTTCAGTTCTTGTGAACAGAACTTTCGAGTGCTGGAAATAGAGGTAATTTAGTGATGGGTTGCCGTTCTTGTGCAAATCGGAATTTTAAAAATTTCAAGTTGACATGATGCACAAACGTTAAAATTTATCAATGATTTGAATTTTTTGTCAAAAATCAAAAATTTTTCAGGAGGTTCAATGATATGAAGGATTTTTTTTTCAAGAGCCTGCCGCAGCTACGGGGTTATGCGCACTACCTTGGAAATCCATGTGTATTAAACTTTAGTCAACATCAATACGCTCTGCAAATTTCACGATGATCCAATGTTTTTGTTAGAAGTAATGACAAATCAAAATTTGAAAAAAAATCTTTGCCTACTTTTAGGTACGCTGCACCCACACACGGCTCAAAATTTCCAATTCTTTACCATAAACAAACTCAAAACATAATAAGTTTTCATTCCCAATACTTTTTTTGAACAAAAATTCATGCAGCTTGGAAATATAGGAGTACCTCAAAATTCACAAAAACGCTCGCCGCCGCCAAACGGTTTAGGATATCTGAATTTAAGCAAGTCGTGGACCTACCTACTATATACATCTACGTTCTCCGAAAGTTTCAGCTCAATCGGATTGGCCACTCCAGAGATTATCTCCCTTAATCATTTTGATGATATATATATATATATAAAGAAATATGAATTTTCGGCGAAACGAGTTTAATACTACTTTTCTTCGAAAATTAGTAAAAACCCTAGCGCATCAGAACCGCTAGAAACACTAATGTTCGAAGAACAGTAGAGGGTTTGTACAGAGTTTGGGTGTGTATTCTGCCACTACTTACTTTTCCTACTTAAAACTAATACACCGTAAGTGATAATAGAATCCAAGCTTATTTTAATTTCGGTGATTTCATCGAAATTTACAGCGATAGAAATGTGTTTGGGGCTGTCATCCGAAAAATGTGCAGATCTTAGAAAATTTTAACATAATTTACTTATTTTCATTGCAAATGTTTGCGATGAAAATACTTCATGCAAGCATTAATTGGAACGAAAATAACAAAAAGGCCTAGTACTGGCAGCCCTTTTTTCACTATGAGTTCATTATAATTTGAAAATTCTTTGATAAAATCGCTTAATACAGGTTTGCCAAAAAAATACAAAAATTACCATAGCTGGCAACCCTATCATTGTTTTAAATTTAAATTTCTACTGAATATTGCCTACATTAAGCTTTATTTGCCATTTGAATTTTGTTATGATTAAATGACTGTACTGGAAGCTATAAGGCAAAGAGCTTTATTTTCCTCAGGAATTTTTCAAATTTAAGACACCAAAATTACCATAGCTGGCAGTTCCAACCGAATTTTGCAACCAAATTCCTACCAAACGTGGTTTAAAGTAAGGTTCAGGTACTGTGTGAAATCGAATGACTGAATCAGAATTTATAGGGCTAAAAGCAGTTATTTTTCTTAGTAATTTTTCAAAATAGCACCACTGGCACAAAATTGCCCGCACTTCAAAATCACTTCTAGCAGACCTGGTCCTACTTAAGACCAATAGATTTTGTGAATTTCAATAAAATCTAATTATCGGATCGTGAGTTTCCGTGAACATAAGTTTTTGATGCTAAAAATATAGTTGAATTGGGAAAGGGTTTATGGGCGTACCCGTTGTAAAATTTCAAATTTTTTACTTTGGCTGTGTAGACAAAGCATAAGATTTATATACGAGTGGCTTTTTTCCAAGAAACGACATTTTTTCCGGAGAGTCGATGATTTGAAGGTTTTCACTTTCAGCGCCTGCCCTAGCTACAGAGCTGTCAACATGCTCATCAAACACAAATTTACGACTAAATAATACCAAGATATTCTAAAAGTTTCATAATGGTTGAATAGCGCTGTCAAAAGTTATCGCAATTTAAAAATTTTTAAATTTTCCCGTTCTCTTTTTAGGCACCTAGCTCACACATGGGGTTAAAAAATTCCAAAACACTGCCCGATTCAAATTTAAAACACGTTCGAAATTCATTCTGCTACCTTAATTTTTGCACAAATTATTGGTGTACGGAATACTAGGTATATTAAATATATCACTAAAATGGCCGCCGGCGCCAAAGAAATAAAGATAACTGACATTTGGTGAGACTTGGACCTATTCTGCATGTACACCAATGTATCATCAGCGTGATACAGCGGGCATGTGATGTCTCCATGCCACGGCGTTCTCTCCACAAGGCCAGGAAGGCAAATTATTGGTGGAATGCAGAAATCCAGGAGCTTCGGAAAAAATGTCTTAAAGCTAGACGACGTAGCCAGCGCCGCAGGAATACTCCAGACTACGAAGACTTGCACAACCAATACAAATACGCCCGGAAGAACCTACAACTTGCGATCGCTAAGAGCAAGAGAGAGCACTTCAGAAAGCTGTGTAACGAGGCCGATTCCGATCCATGGGGTGGAGCGTACAAAGCCGTTATGACTAAAATAAAGCAAAAGAGTTCTCCTCAAATAAAGTGTCCGAAGATGCTCCAGGAAATAGTCACAACGTTATTCCCACAGAACCGAGACGATAGCCTACCGGTAATACAGGTAGACCCTCAAAACGTGCCGGCGGTAAGCAGAGAAGAAGTATTGGCAGCCATACGCAAAATCGGTGACGAAAAAGCACCCGGATTGGATGCGATACCGAACAAAGCACTTAAACAAATATAATCAAACAAAAAATTGTTTGGCGAGCGTTTAGGTAGAAATTATACAATAAAATGAAAAGTCGAACTTGTTTCCTTTATTTCTACCAATTTATTTTTCAAAATCCGTATACCAGTATTTAAGCTGGCGGTAAAAGGGATGCCAAATGTCTTCGCTGATACTTTCACAACGTGCCTACGGGAAGGCGTTTTTCCCAAGCAATGGAAGCAGCAGAAACTGGTGCTCCTGCCCAAGCAGGATAAACCTATTAGGGAGGCATCATCTTATAGGCCAATATGCCTGCTGAATACGATGGGGAAGATTTTCGAGCGAGTGATATACGAACGATTGCTGTCAGAAATCGAAAGCAAAAACGGACTATCGGATCGACAATTCGGTTTTCGGAAAGGGCGATCAACTGTGGACGCTGTCAGAATGGTGTCAGACATGGCAATGAACGCGAGGAGTAAAGGAGGATGCTGCGCCGTGGTCACGTTAGACGTAAAGAACGCCTTTAACTCCGCGAGGTGGAGCCGTATTGGCTTGGCTTATCGACCGCTCTGGTCGATAATGGAGTGTCACGCTATTTGGCATCTATAATCGTCAACTACTTCAAGGAAAGAACAGTACGCTACGACTCAGACGAAGGACCAAAACTCTACCTAGTAATGGCGGGAGTACCACAGGGATCTGTTCTTGGCCCCCTACTCTGGAACGTAATGTACGACGGGATACTAAGGCTACGAGTACCCAGAAACGTGGTGGTGGTAGACTTCGCCGACGATATTGGCATCGTGATTCCAACCCGTCACCTTGAAGAGGTCGAAATTTACGCAACCGAAGCAATCTGGGCTGTTAAATCATGGCTTAGTTGCGCTGGGCTCAAACTAGCCGACCATAAGACGGAAATGGTACTAATCACGAAGCGGGGGAAACTACCAGTAGTACGAATAAAGGTTGGTGACTGTATAATTACC
>OX376374.1:68653051-68668592 GCA_947369275.1 Nemotelus nigrinus
ACAAATTCATCAATTGTCACCACAATCTCGTGGCTGTTATATTTACCAAAGAGCAAATTTATTTCATGTCGGGGCCTGGTTGAATGTCGCCCAGCCGCTGCACAAGCCACTCACTGCAAAATTTACCAACCATTTCAGCAATTCGCAAGTAATGACTTGTGCAACGGGAGATCCCTCCCATGTCTGTGGAAAATTCGCTTTAACTTGCAGCGTTTAATATGTCTTACTTTCATGCTTAACAGCTTCCGGCGGCAGTGCATGATTCTGATACTCATTAAGAGTGAGCAAGAGCGTATTCCGGACAACGGTTTCATTTATAATGCCATTGAAGGACTCTATAAGATTATCAACCTGACGGTTTGCTAAATTTTCCGTCCCATAAACATCAAAATTTCCTACCGCAACGACTACGTTGCGTTGAAAATTGAGCCAATCGGTATTTTTAAAAGACCTAGTTGTCCTTGGGGGTATTTTCATTAAGCTGAAAAATGAGCGAAATAGAAGTCGGAGCTTCACGGCAAAGTGATCAGACATACCTGCATGCGTCCAACAGTGTGGAGGATCCATACTGTTGAGCAGGCTGTCTGACAGGAGAAAAAAATCAATCTATTGTTGAGTTACTACTTGGCCTGGTTAGCAAGTTCGGAGCAACTATTTGCGTGGAAACGGGAGGACTGCTTAGCTGCAGCCGTTCAAGCAACACCCTGCCGTTTCCGTTCGCCACGAAATCCCCCAGGTTGGATATCTCGAGTTCAGATCGATAGTCTGTAAAGGGTAAAATATACCAATATTATTGACAAAACAAGACCTTATAATTATTTTATTCAAAAATTAAAATGTTCTATTTTTTTATATCACCAAGTAATATTCGAAATCGAATGAAATGTTTTTTGCTCTCTCACAAAAATAGTTTCGCATGCACAAACCTGAAACAGTTATGGATTACAAAATCTTTCTGTGACAAATCCCCCACATTTTGATTAAGATTTCCCAAAATGATTTGATTGGGGAAAATCTGGTGCATTATCTGTTTAAATAAGATAGAAGATACTTTACAGCATAATATAAATTTCATGTTTTTCAGTACTACTCTCTATCCAAGGTAGTAAAAATTTCATAGCCCGCATCAGAAAATTCGTTAGCTTCAAGTATTTTGTAATTTCGGATTTATTTATAAAAATATAAATCGAAAATATAAATGCATTTGTGTTTCCAGTATAAATTAATAAATGGTAGATTCGTTTCTAGGTTATGGATTACGGGTAACCAAACCTGCGGGTCCACTACCAAGTTTAAACTGATTGCTAGTTCTGAGTGGCTCGAATCCAAGTTCTTCTTTCGGGATTCCAAATTGAACCATTTTAGCCTCGTACGTTGCCAATAGATCATCATGTGCTTTTGCGACTCGAGCCAATTCATAGCTCAAATCTTGTATTTTATCACTCTTACTTTGCAATAATTGCTCGACACCCACTCCTAGCTGACCTGCCTTCATACCAGATATCGCCAGGGCCTCGCTTAGGACTGCCTCTCTCTGCTCAGCTTCATCTTTCAATATGTTCACTCTCCTTTCTAGAAGTACGTTACGAACCCCACATCTCTGTTGGAGCTCGAAAACGGCATCTTCAAATTTCTTCTTTAGTTGGTCACGCTGTTCAGTCAAAGTAAGCGTTTTCATATGAAGGGCTTCTGTTTCCCATTTCAAACCATGAAGTTCTTTTACAGCTGCCGAGTATTTCACCTTAGTTCGAGCTAGTTGCTCTCGATCCTTGTTGTAGTGCTCCAGCTTTTTGCGTAAATCAACAAGCTCCGTTTGAGCCTCTTTGAAGGGTTCAGAGAGTTTTTTGTTCTCAGCCTTAGTTTCCAATGCTATTCGTTCGTTTCTTGAAGATTGCTTCCGTAGCTCCTCCATTTGTTCTTTTAGACTACTAATTAGTGCTAAATTATTCAACGTGATATCGTTGTAATAGTTTTTCATTTCATTAAAAGCCTTGTCATGTGCATCGATCAGCTTCGAGATTTGAGAATTTTTCCTTTCTTCTACTTCGAACATCTCCATGCGGTGTTTAATTTCGGCTTCTTCTTTGAACTTTTGTATCTTTTCGTCGTACAGAGCAGTCATTTCACGGCTTTCACGATCGAATTTTTCTCTCTCGCGGCTGAAAAAAGTGTAAATTCCTATTGATGATGGGAAGGACTTAACTTTCAAAATGTTACCTCAGCATTTCACTATGTTGCATCTTCAACTCTTGAGCTTGGAGCTCAGTCATTTCTTCTTTCTCCCGTAGTTGCCGGCGCAGCTCACGCTTATCTCTAAGCAACTCTTGTTCTTGCTGCCCGTGATCCTCTTGGGCTAGTTTCAGCTGTGTCATACCTTCCGCTCGTATCTCGCCAATTTTCGTTTGATTTTCATATTGAAGATGCTTCATTTGCTGGACAACATGTTTAACGTCAACCTCAGCAGTTTCGTGAGCGATCTCCACTTCGCGGTTTTTATTGCGTGTAGTGGCTTTTGCATCCTCTGTTAGAAGAAAATTGACATCATATGCAGTGTAGTGGATCATTTTATTTTCAAAATGTAATAGCCCAAGTAGAGTTTAGTGAAACTTACCTAGCTGATTTCTGGTTATGTCCCAAAAAGTGCGCAGCTTATCACGTTCTAATTGAAAGAAGTTACGTTCTTCACGTTCACGTTCTAATTCACTTTTAAGACGATGTGCAAAAGCTTCGAGTTGTTCTCGTGTCATAGACGATGTATCGACGCCATCGATTAAGGCTAGAAAGAAAGTGAGTTGGGAAGTGAAGGAAATTGGAGGAATACGTTAGAATTTAGAGTGAGGAACAAAAGTGATTTAATTTAATACAGCTGTTTCCAAGCAGTTCGTTATTGTTTTGAGTTTTTAATAAAATTATTATGTAAGTATGAAACTTAAGAGATAAAAAAATATGGGCCACATAGGCTATCTACGCATTTATTAATTTATGGAATTTTTAACAAAAACAAAAAGTTCAATATTGTGGTTAATTTATTTATATATTTATTTGGTGCGTATTCAATACAACAGACAAACTGCCCACTTACAGATTGGATACAACGAAACAAAATAAAATGACAAGCAAATGAGAATATATAAATATAAAATATATAAAAAAAATACAATAAATTATTTAAGTATTAAATAATAAAGTAAAATTAAGTAGAGTAAAAAAGAAAAGAAAGGATCCATTATAAACAAGAATAGAAAATAAAATTAATTAATAAGAATCAAAAATTTTGCTTTGAACCATATTTTTGAAAATGGCAATAGATTGTGGAAGAGGACTAAGTTGAAGACTATTGTAAGTGCGTAAGGCCAATGACAGACACCTCGGTTTCGCCGAAGAGTTTAACGCTTCGGTTTGGCACGTCGCCTGTCACGCACAGCGGTTTTCAGAAGCGTTTATCGAGTCGGTTCAGTTACAAATTATGTCGGAGTATCATATAAATGCTTGTGAAAAAAGTAGTCGTGTATGCATACATATGTGTACATATATATATGGCATACATATATATGTTAGTATATATGTGCATATGAAATTTGGGCAAAGTGATTCTAATACTAATTTTCTTTGAAAATCTGTAATTGCCAACTTTTAGAAACCAAGTGCCCACAAATGTTTCATTTTCCAATACTGTATCCTAACCACTCTTCAAAAATCTGTTTTCTTATCAGATTTTCCTTCCCCTATCCCATGCATTCATCAATGCATCCTGAAAATTTCAGCTCGATCGGACTACGCAGCAATGAACAAATCGAAAAACGCTCGAAGAACCGAGTCGGTGGGTCATTTTTCTCGTAAACTGACTCGGTTCCGAAACCCAGAGGCGGTTCGCACCGCGGTGTGTTGCATCACAATGCTAAAGTAATGCACGAGTATACCGACCCGGTTTTCCTCTCGGGAAACGCCTCGCTGGAACCGCCGTCGTAAAACGGAAGAGTAGAAGAAAGTGTCAGTACGAGCAGACGGCACTTCAAATAGAATGGAGGACCTGATTGGCCTTACGTATTCCTGCTCAATGAACAAAAATGCTAATGAGGAAGATAGGTAGCCGTGACAGATTTTAAACAGGAAACTCTCATCCAAGTAAACTCTGCGCTGCTCAAGGAGAGGAATGTTAAGAAGAGATAGACGTTCACTATAGGGTAAATACGGCCAACTATATTTAAAAATTTATAAATACTTCATTGACGTCGTTGAACGAGACATAATATTGATGTTATCATTGTATTTGACCATAAATATTTGGCCTGTTATCGATCTTCCACGTTTAAACATCGACAAAGGATTCTTTCAGAGTGATGGGAAATCCTATACTTTAAAGAATTTTTTGGTAATAAGATGTCCAGATTATTTTCCCACCTAAATTTCTCTCCTTTTTCTGAATGAGACACATAGTATCAGAATATTTCACATTCATCTGATATTGTTTGTCATTTTTCTATGGTAATGCCAAAGCTTAAAGGATTACCCTTTGAAGTAAATGCTTAGCTATAGTGGTGTAGAGACACATATGGGATTCGATTAATTCCATTATTCTTTAATTCTATTCTTCTTACTGGAGCGCTCATTTTATACTTAGCCATGGCCAAAGCTATGGTGTGACATTGCTGGTGTTACGCCCAGTCACTGGGTTTTAGGTCAACAAAATACAGCAATCAGTATACGCCTGCGGGCAGTAGATCGCTGCTTCGGACTGGTGTCTTAGCGAGCAGAACTACCAACGTTTCACGACCTAGATGCTTACTATCAACTCATGGACTACCTTGAAGGCCTGATCCTGCGTGCCCTCAGAGTCCCCCCGATACCCGGTGCTTTATTGAGTTTGAAGCGATCACTGACCTGTTGGTCTTCATCTGATTTCACAAGTTCGGCGAGGTACTGCCATCATAAGAGTTGTGTCATTGTCAATTTGTAGGGTATGGAGACACTTCCGTTTCGTTATTGCTAAAAATAGGACGCTCATCTCTTCTTTGTTCGTGTTCTGCAAAATATAGTCAAAATATTTTCGTTTCTAACGTCTTCTCATTTCATTAGCTATTTTTCGAAAATTTCCATTTTGGTTCTTGTTGGTCGTTTCAGGCGCAGCCTAAAAAATGCCGTCTACAAAAGCATGTAGTCTACAATATACATAATTAAAGGACTGTTAAGCGGCCCCTAAATGATCAATATTATTGTAAAATAATATTGATCGTCTATGGATCGTATTGAAGCATTGTGCAATATATTGAGTGAATCAGAAAGGTTTTGATTTTTATTGTGCAATATGGAATATAATGCATCGTTTTTTTTTAGTTTTTTTTAGTTTTGCGCAATATTGGTTCAAGTTGTATATCGTCATTAGTGGCATAAACAACGTTTCGAGTAATAGAGTCAAAAATGTCGAATGCTACTGAAAGATCGAACGACAACTAAATATTGCCCAAAAATATTGCATAGTCTGGGGCGCCCAGCAATAATATTGTGCAATATATAGTCACAATAATATTGATCGTCTAAGAGCCGCTTTACACTTGCTTTATTTCGTAAAATCCTCCACTTTCAATTTGGTTATAGGAGAAGAGAGGTTTTGAGGGTCAAAGTGTAGGAAGTTCAAAGAAAGTTGCTTATAATGATTAAAGAATGATTATCATACTACAAGTTAAATTTGAAAGTGACTAAAATGCTTTTTGCCTGCAATCTTTCGTTATCAATGGTACCAATCAATCAGACTGGACTCACTACTTTACGGAGATATGGTCGAGCTCAGAAGTTTGGAAGCTATGCTCGACGTTACTCGCCTGTTTGATGCCATCGGAAAACTTCCCCAAATTCCCGGGGAGACATTCGGCCAGTGTGTGGTTCCAGCTTAAGATTAACCTACTCTGTGATTTTTGACCGATAACTGCATTGGAAGTTAAAGAGGTAGAAAGATTTTATGTAGTGAAGGATTGATTACATAAACAACTTTGCTGCTACGTACCTACATATTTGTTTTTGAATATCTTTTGTTTTTCGAAGAAATTTCATTAGTATATCTGCATATTGATATTTCGGTCGAGAGTTCAGAAATTTTTCGGTACTCTTTTCACTAAATAAGAAACGTGTTGCACGGTTATCGCTTATGTAACATGTTAAATATTCAAAAGTTCAAACTGGCAGTATGAAAAAAGCAATAAATGTTGTTCCTAAATTTTTTTAGGAGTTTTGATGGCTTAAAGGAATTTGAAGCCTTCAAAAGTAGCAACAAATTTTTTCGCACTTTAAGCTTAGTACCGTTTTCGAATTTGCACGAAATTTTCATATAAAGCTTAGTACTGTCTTTGATTTAACGTGAAATTTTCATACAAAATTTCACGTGAAATTTGTTCAACGAAAATTTAGCATGGAAATAAGCAAGAGTTTTACTCAGCTCTTAGAGTGAACAATTGCTTGGAAGTTGCTTTTGCTTTGAAAATGCAATTAAGAATGACCAGATAATGGAGACGTGTCAAAATTTAGCTTCACAATTAACTCAGTACCAGCCTCACAACAATTTCAATTTCTTAGAAAAAACGCAATGCATTCTGCAAAATGTTTAATAATTAATGACTTTCTCAAAAGCTTTCTTAGCTTGAACGTCGAAAACACACGAGATTGAATAATTTATCATAACATTTTGATCCATAATTCCCCTTTCAAAATTGGTAGACTCAAAAATCATTATTAAGATTTTGTTACATTATGATTTATATACTCACGATTTCCTTTTCCTTTCTTTCCTTTCTTCTTTGGTGGCTGTAAAGACAAAGAACTATATTAGTTTTTTGTTATAAATTAAAAGTATATGACTTAATAGTGAAAATCAATTATTTTGCAACAATATTTGAATATGACATACGATACGAAGTGCAAAAAACACCCCGCCAGAATAAAAGCAGAAAAAAACTAAACTACGTTTTGTAGATAACCACCGTTTTTCGGAAGAAGAATGGATGTCAGTGATGCTCACCAACCAAAAGAGATCCAGTGCTTATTGTTCAGTTTCGAAAACGGTTGTTCGAAATCCATTAAGATAGGCGACTGTCTTCTGATGTGACCATGCATACAAAGATCTTCTTCTCGGCACTTAATCATGGGACTATAGGCATAGCACAAGCAACCAAGAGAACATACGTACCAATTAGAGGATGTTTGTTTATTTAATTTTTTACTATCTATTGTGCTGGGAAACCACAATAATAAAAAAAAATAACCAACGAATTTAATTTTTATCCACTGATTTTGTCGAAAGTTACAGGGATAGAAAAATGTTTGGGGCTGCCATCCGAAAAATGTCAAAAACTTAGAAATTTTAACATTGGATACTTATTTTCATTGTAAATATTCGCGATGAATGCCTAATGAAAGCATTTATTGGTACAAAAATAGCAAAACCGACTTGTGCTGCCAATTCTTTGTCAGCATCAAAGCCAACAATATATTACGTCCGCCTCTTTAGCTAGCAACCCTATCATGGTTGTTCAACCATCTTCCTACTGAATAATGCCTACAGTAAAGTCCTTTTACCAAATAAATTTCGTTTCATTTTCATGACTGCACTGGAAGCTATGGGGTAAAAAATTTTATTTGCCTGAGCGAATTTCGAAAATTACAATAATTACGATAGCTGGCAGCTCCAGCCAAGTTTTTCAAGCAAATTTTTACCAAACGTGGCTTCAGGTAAGGTTCAGCTGCTGAGTAAATTTCATTGAAATCTAGTAACCGAATCAGAATTCATAGGGCAAAAAGCAATTTTTTTTCTCAGTGATTTTTCAACATGGCACCACTGGCGCAGATTGGCACATATTTCAAAATCGCTTTTATTAAATCTGGTCCTACTCAAAACCAATTCATTCTGTGAATTTCAGGTGTATTTGATTATGGGGTCACGATTTCTCGTGAACAGAGTTTTCTGATGCTAAAAATATAGGGAAGGGTTCCCGTTCTTGCCCGATGTAAAGTTTCGAAAATTTTATTTTGGCTATGCAGACAAAGCATAATTTTTTTCTTAACAGCGCGAATTTCTCAGGAGAGTCGATGATTTGAAGGTTTTCATTTTCAGTACCTTAAAAAACTACATTGGTTTTCAACATATTAACACCAATATGTTGTCCAATGACATATAAGTAATTTTGAAGTTCCATCGGTTAGTTGTCAAAGTCACAAAGACAATTTGCTAACATTGTGTTCGGTTAAGTTTTTTATCCTCATGGAAAACTTCGAAAATTGGCGAAAAAAGCATCATTTGCGGGAAATATTGTTGGGATACTTTTTTGCCAAGAAAACTTTTGCCGAATGTCATTGTTTGCTGGTGGATGTTTATGACGACAATGTTCTATCCAGAACACAGTGTTTTGAGTGGTTTAAACGCTTTGCAAGTGGCGATTTCGACATCAAGGACAAAATACGCCCTGGTCAAGAGAAAATTTGATGACGAAGAATTAGATACCTTCCTCAGTGAAGACTCATGACAAATGCAAGATGAGCTCGCATAAGCACTAGGCGTGATACACGCAACCGTTTCCAGGCAACAATAACTATTTCGTTTGAAGCGAGCATTGACAGAAAAACAGCCGAAATATGCGACTAGGCACGAGTCTGTAATTTTCAGTTATGACAATGCGCGTCTGGTGAATGTGGCTCACCCGCCATATTCACCAGGCTTGGCGATACCCGACTACCATTTATTTCGTTCGATGCCAAATGCCCTCACTAGAATACGCTTTACTTCTGAGGAAGGTATCGAAAATTAGCTTGATTTGTTCATGGCCTCAAAGGACAAAACCTTTTTCCGACGCGGAATTCATTTGCTACTAGAAAGGTGGAAAAAAGTGAACGCAAGCAAAGGACAATATTTTGAATAACATGTAAATTCATTAATTAATAAAAATGAAGCATTATTTTCATCCAAAAAATTTTGAAAAGTAAACACTCATCGAGGAACAAAATACGTTGTTCACATGAGGAGACATTAAGGATGGCAACACGAGAGGAGTAGGGGTAATTGAGGATGCTGAAGTTAAAAAAAAATTAGTGAGCGAGTGAGCCTACGCTGAACTGATTCAATGGCGTCAGATAAATCCTAAAATCAAGGAAAACAGAATCGTCACCAGTGCTGCCATTTTAGCATTTTGAATGCTAGATCTAGGATTATTTTTTCCAAAACGGCATTCGAAATTCGGAGTTAGCATCTAGCATTATTTTTAGCATTTAAATTTAGATTTCGGAATAATCTGGCACTCATCTATTTACAATCTCGCCCATCAAATTTTAATTTCAAAGTCCAAAATATAAAGATTATAAAGTCATCTATATTGCTTTGAAATGGTAACGTTCAATTTAATCGTGATGATGCTAAAAATCAGTGATGGGGTTCTATCCACTTCAGACTCCCAGGAGCCTCGGGTATCTACAAGTTCAAGTTTGTATTCTAGTTAGATATTTTTTCCTGAATAATGTGAATTAATTGTTTTGTTAGGGCTTCAAATGCAAACAATCGCACGGATAACGCTGGAGAAAAATCTTCGTTATCCGACACTAATACTTTTTCTTCACTTAAAAATAAATAATTGTTGCTGTTTTGATTGAGGGATTCCAAACGATGTTTTGAAAAATAATGGTAGAAATGAGCTTTACACAAGAGAAGAAGATTTAAATATAACTGGTATGTCTGTAATATAAACTGTAAATAACTGGTATGTCTGTAATAAATCATTTTGAGATGTAAATTTTAAACTTCTAATTTGTTTTTGTTATACGTACGAGGGTTGATCAATAAGTAATGATAATGAATATAAACCTAGGTGATTAAACTTAAAAGATATATTTATTTTTCAACATAGTTTTCTAATAAGTTAATATATTTAGTCCATCTCTTTTCCAAACCCAGGATACCCTTAGAAAAAAATTATTTATCTGTACTCTCCCAAAATGCCTTAACAGCGGCCATCACTTCCCTATCATTTTCAAATTTCTTACTCCGAAGGTGTTGTTTGAGCCGAAGGAAGAGGTAGAAGCCATTGAGAGCTAGATCTAGCAAATAGGGTGGCAATTCCAGCAGTTTGAATCCTGTTTCTTTAATTGTATCCATCGCAACTGCAGCCTTGTGAGTCGGTGCGATATTTTGAAGAAACAGAGCTCCGGCTCGCAGTTTGCCGTGTGTTTTCTTCTTCATTGCCTCTCGCAGTCTTCTTATTTGATCAGCTTAGTAAAAGTCTGATATAGTGGCTCCTTTTCCAAATATTCTATCACAATAATTTCTTCAGCGTCCCAAAAAACTGATGCGATAACCTTTCCTGCCGAACTTGACACTTTGAATTTCTTCGGCATCGATGAAGAGGGTCGCTTTTAGGTCATCGACCACATTTAGGTTTCTGGATCAAAATGTTTCAAAATGTCAAGTCTCGTCCATGGTCACGAAATGTGACAAAAAATTCTCCTGATCTGCCTGGAACTTTTTGAGATTCGTCCTTGAATTGTCGATTCGTTTCTTCTTATGCTCCTCCGTTAACATTCTCGGGCAGAGACTTTCTTCATATGTATTTTGTTGGCAAACATTTTTCGAACACTACCATATGAAATCCCTGTGACCTCAGCTACATGGCTGAGGGTCATCCTTTGATCTGCCAACACGACGTCTTTGGCTTTTTTTTACATTGTCTTCAGTGAGGGATGTGGATGGACGTCCTTCGCGGTGTTCATCTTCAGTGTATGTTCTTCCCAGCTTAAACTCCTTGGCCTAGCGTGCAACGGTGGAATATGGAAGAGCAGAGTCCACAAATGTTTCCACCATGTCGCCGTGTATGCCTCTGGTAGACAATTTTTTCAAATAAAATTCGTTTTTCCCCATTTTCATGTTCTCTCTTCGTCTGTTCGTTTTTCAAATGAATGTTGCTCCTCTTAGAACTGTGTTATACTGGAGCTAGTGCTTTCGGCACTTTGAATCCCTGGAATCGTGGCCTATTTATATGTTTTCTTCATGCTGACTTTGTGAGTATATGTAGTAGTAAAAATTTTTTTTTTATTTTATGCGAACTGGAAATAATCTAATCGGTTACTTATTGATCAACCCTTATATATATATATATATATATATATATATATATATATATATATATATATATATATATGCATATTGTTTTCATATTGAACCATGTTTATTTCAATTATATATAAAAGCATTATTTAGCATTATAATTTTACAAGATTTTGCATTATTTAGCATTAAATAAAATTGAATCTAGCATTATTCCAAAAAAATAAATGGCAGCACTGATCGTCACGCATATTTCAAAATACTGCGTACGAAAGTAAGAAATAAATGAATGCAAGTGGAAATGTTGGTAAACATAGACCAAGTAGCTTACAGTAAAGTCCTTTTACCAAATAAATTTCGTTTCATTTTCATGACTGCACTGGAAGTTATGGGGTAAAAAATTTTATTTGCCTGAGCGAATTTCGAAAATTACAATAATTACGATAGCTGGCAGCTCCAGCCAAGTTTTTCAAGCAAATTTTTACCAAACGTGGCTTCAGGTAAGGTTCAGCTGCTGAGTAAATTTCATTGAAATCTAGTAACCGAATCAGAATTCATAGGGCAAAAAGCAATTTTTTTTCTCAGTGATTTTTCAACATGGCACCACTGGCGCAGATTGGCACATATTTCAAAATTGCTTTTATTAAATCTGGTCCTACTCAAAACCAATTCATTCTGTGAATTTCAGGTGTATTTGATTATGGGGTCACGATTTCTCGTGAACAGAGTTTTCTGATGCTAAAAATATAGGGAAGGGTTCCCGTTCTTGCCCGATGTAAAGTTTCGAAAATTTTATTTTGGCTATGCAGACAAAGCATAATTTTTTTCTTAACAGCGCGAATTTCTCAGGAGAGTCGATGATTTGAAGGTTTTCATTTTCAGTACCTTAAAAAACTACATTGGTTTTCAACATATTAACACCAATATGTTGTCCAATGACATATAAGTAATTTTGAAGTTCCATCGGTTAGTTGTCAAAGTCACAAAGACAATTTGCTAACATTGTGTTCGGTTAAGTTTTTTATCCTCATGGAAAACTTCGAAAATTGGCGAAAAAAGCATCATTTGCGGGAAATATTGTTGGGATACTTTTTTGCCAAGAAAACTTTTGCCGAATGTCATTGTTTGCTGGTGGATGTTTATGACGACAATGCTCTATCCAGAACACAGTGTTTTGAGTGGTTTAAACGCTTTGCAAGTGGCGATTTCGACATCAAGGACAAAATACGCCCTGGTCAAGAGAAAATTTGATGACGAAGAATTAGATACCTTCCTCAGTGAAGACTCATGACAAATGCAAGATGAGCTCGCATAAGCACTAGGCGTGATACACGCAACCGTTTCCAGGCAACAATAACTATTTCGTTTGAAGCGAGCATTGACAGAAAAACAGCCGAAATATGCGACTAGGCACGAGTCTGTAATTTTCAGTTATGACAATGCGCGTCTGGTGAATGTGGCTCACCCGCCATATTCACCAGGCTTGGCGATACCCGACTACCATTTATTTCGTTCGATGCCAAATGCCCTCACTAGAATACGCTTTACTTCTGAGGAAGGTATCGAAAATTAGCTTGATTTGTTCATGGCCTCAAAGGACAAAACCTTTTTCCGACGCGGAATTCATTTGCTACTAGAAAGGTGGAAAAAAGTGAACGCAAGCAAAGGACAATATTTTGAATAACATGTAAATTCATTAATTAATAAAAATGAAGCATTATTTTCATCCAAAAAATTTTGAAAAGTAAACACTCATCGAGGAACAAAATACGTTGTTCACATGAGGAGACATTAAGGATGGCAACACGAGAGGAGTAGGGGTAATTGAGGATGCTGAAGTTAAAAAAAAATTAGTGAGCGAGTGAGCCTACGCTGAACTGATTCAATGGCGTCAGATAAATCCTAAAATCAAGGAAAACAGAATCGTCACCAGTGCTGCCATTTTAGCATTTTGAATGCTAGATCTAGGATTATTTTTTCCAAAACGGCATTCGAAATTCGGAGTTAGCATCTAGCATTATTTTTAGCATTTAAATTTAGATTTCGGAATAATCTGGCACTCATCTATTTACAATCTCGCCCATCAAATTTTAATTTCAAAGTCCAAAATATAAAGATTATAAACTCATCTATATTGCTTTGAAATGGTAACGTTCAATTTAATCGTGATGATGCTAAAAATCAGTGATGGGGTTCTATCCACTTCAGACTCCCAGGAGCCTCGGGTATCTACAAGTTCAAGTTTGTATTCTAGTTAGATATTTTTTCCTGAATAATGTGAATTAATTGTTTTGTTAGGGCTTCAAATGCAAACAATCGCACGGATAACGCTGGAGAAAAATCTTCGTTATCCGACACTAATACTTTTTCTTCACTTAAAAATAAATAATTGTTGCTGTTTTGATTGAGGGATTCCAAACGATGTTTTGAAAAATAATGGTAGAAATGAGCTTTACACAAGAGAAGAAGATTTAAATATAACTGGTATGTCTGTAATATAAACTGTAAATAACTGGTATGTCTGTAATAAATCATTTTGAGATGTAAATTTTAAACTTCTAATTTGTTTTTGTTATACGTACGAGGGTTGATCAATAAGTAATGATAATGAATATAAACCTAGGTGATTAAACTTAAAAGATATATTTATTTTTCAACATAGTTTTCTAATAAGTTAATATATTTAGTCCATCTCTTTTCCAAACCCAGGATACCCTTAGAAAAAAATTATTTATCTGTACTCTCCCAAAATGCCTTAACAGCGGCCATCACTTCCCTATCATTTTCAAATTTCTTACTCCGAAGGTGTTGTTTGAGCCGAAGGAAGAGGTAGAAGCCATTGAGAGCTAGATCTAGCAAATAGGGTGGCAATTCCAGCAGTTTGAATCCTGTTTCTTTAATTGTATCCATCGCAACTGCAGCCTTGTGAGTCGGTGCGATATTTTGAAGAAACAGAGCTCCGGCTCGCAGTTTGCCGTGTGTTTTCTTCTTCATTGCCTCTCGCAGTCTTCTTATTTGATCAGCTTAGTAAAAGTCTGATATAGTGGCTCCTTTTCCAAATATTCTATCACAATAATTTCTTCAGCGTCCCAAAAAACTGATGCGATAACCTTTCCTGCCGAACTTGACACTTTGAATTTCTTCGGCATCGATGAAGAGGGTCGCTTTTAGGTCATCGACCACATTTAGGTTTCTGGATCAAAATGTTTCAAAATGTCAAGTCTCGTCCATGGTCACGAAATGTGTCAAAAAATTCTCCTGATCTGCCTGGAACTTTTTGAGATTCGTCCTTGAATTGTCGATTCGTTTCTTCTTATGCTCCTCCGTTAACATTCTCGGGCAGAGACTTTCTTCATATGTATTTTGTTGGCAAACATTTTTCGAACACTACCATATGAAATCCCTGTGACCTCAGCTACATGGCTGAGGGTCATCCTTTGATCTGCCAACACGACGTCTTTGGCTTTTTTTTACATTGTCTTCAGTGAGGGATGTGGATGGACGTCCTTCGCGGTGTTCATCTTCAGTGTATGTTCTTCCCAGCTTAAACTCCTTGGCCTAGCGTGCAACGGTGGAATATGGAAGAGCAGAGTCCACAAATGTTTCCACCATGTCGCCGTGTATGCCTCTGGTAGACAATTTTTTCAAATAAAATTCGTTTTTCCCCATTTTCATGTTCTCTCTTCGTCTGTTCGTTTTTCAAATGAATGTTGCTCCTCTTAGAACTGTGTTATACTGGAGCTAGTGCTTTCGGCACTTTGAATCCCTGGAATCGTGGCCTATTTATATGTTTTCTTCATGCTGACTTTGTGAGTATATGTAGTAGTAAAAATTTTTTTTTTATTTTATGCGAACTGGAAATAATCTAATCGGTTACTTATTGATCAACCCTTATATATATATATATATATATATATATATATATATATATATATATATATATATATATATATATATATATATATATATGCATATTGTTTTCATATTGAACCATGTTTATTTCAATTATATATAAAAGCATTATTTAGCATTATAATTTTACAAGATTTTGCATTATTTAGCATTAAATAAAATTGAATCTAGCATTATTCCAAAAAAATAAATGGCAGCACTGATCGTCACGCATATTTCAAAATACTGCGTACGAAAGTAAGAAATAAATGAATGCAAGTGGAAATGTTGGTAAACATAGACCAAGTAGCTTAAAGCAAAAGAAAGAAAGAAACCCAGAAGAAAGCCAGCAATCTTAGATGCCCTTGTGGTGATATTCATGATCATATTTCAACTTAGATTCAAACACCAAGCCAAGGTCTTTAAAATGCTGGGCAATTGACAATGAAATACAAAATAGGAAAGAGTCATATGTAGATAATTTTTATATGGGAGTGATAGCTGGTGGCACTTCAAGATGTTTAACAGCAAGAAGTTGTTTTGGCACCAGAGATTAAGGGCAAACAAATCAGTTTG
>OX376374.1:68668792-68801292 GCA_947369275.1 Nemotelus nigrinus
AATGGGAAAGATATTTACCCTTGACTGGAAACATTCGGGATAAATGATGAAAACAATAAGGAATGGATAACGAAGGAAAATATTTTAGGCTGCACATGCAGAATAGTGCGCAGTTTTTGGAAAATGCTGAAACCTCTGTATTATTGAAGCGAGAGAACATTAATGTTTTATTACTAATGTTCGAAGAACATAAGTATTAAAATCGATTGTATATATATATACATATATATATATATATATATATATATATATATATATATATATACAAATAATATATATATATACAATATATATACAAATAACTTTTGCAGTAATTAAATTGGCGGAATGAATTTCGAACGTGTTTTAAATGTGAATCGGATAGTGTTTTGAAATTTTTTAACCCCATGTGTGCGCTTGGTGCCTAAAAAGAGAACGGGAAAATTTGAAAATTTTTAAATCGCGATAACTTTTGACAGAGCTATTTAATCATTATGAAACGTTCAGAACATATTGGTATTTATTAGTTGTGAATTTGCGTAGCTTTTATTGAGCACGTTGGCAACCCTGTAGCTAGGGCAGGCGCTGAAAGTGAAAAACTTCACCCCATCGACTCTCCAGGAAAAATGCCGTTTCTTAACAAAAAGGCCACTGTTATATAAATCTTATCCTTTGTCTACATAGCCAAAGTAAAAATTTTTGAAATTTTACATTGTGCACGCCTATTAGCCCTTTCCCAATGAACCTATATTTTTAGCACCAAAAACTTCTGTTCACGGAAATTCACGATCAAATAATCAGAATTAATTGAAGTTTACAGAATGTATTGGTCTTAAGTAGGACCAGGTCTGATAGAAGTGATTTTGAAAGGCGGGCTATTTTGTGTTAGTGGTGCCATTTTGAAAGATCACTAAGAAAAATAACTGCTTTTGAACTTATGAATTCTGAATCTGTCATTCGTTTTTGAACCTTACTTTAAGCCACGTTTGGTAGAAATTTGGTTGAGAAATTCGGTTAGAACGGCCAACTATGGCAATTTCGGTGCCTTAAATTTGAAAAATTCCCGAGGAAAATAAAGCTCTTTGCCCCATAAATGGCAAATAAAACTTATCGTAGGCAATATTCAGTAGAATATTAATTTCAAAACAATGATAGGGTTGCCAGCTATGGTCGTTATTGTATTTTTTTGGCATACCTTTAGTTAGCGATTTTATCATAGAATTTTCAAATTGTAATGATCTTATAGTGAAAATAAACACCAAATATTAAGATTTAGAAAATTTGAAAACTTTTGCGAATGGTAAATCTAAATTTCTTTGCATCCCTATAACTTCGAATCCAGTCATTGGGTCAATACGAAACTCGCACAGCACGTTTACTTTAACGTAAGGCAGATGCGACATATTTTTTGCTACGGTGCTAGCAAAGGGCTGCCAGCACTAGGCATTTTTGTTCTTTTCGTTCCAATAAATGCTTGCATTAAGTATTTTCATCGCAAACATTTACAATGAAAAAAAGTAAACGATGTTTAAATTTTCTAAGATCTGCACATTTTTCGGATGACAACCCCAAACACCTTTTCACCACAGTAACTTTCGATGAACTAACCCAAATTAAAATTAGCTTAGATTCTATTATTACTTACGGTGTATTAGTTTAAAGTAGGAAAAGTAAGTAGTAGTAGAATACGCACTCAAAATATGTACAAATTCTCTACTGTTCTTCGAACATTAGTGTTTCTAGCGGTTCTGATGCGCTAGGGCTTTTTACTAATTTTCGAAGAAAATTAGTATTTAACTCGTTTCGCCGAAAATTCATATTTCTTTATATATATATATATATATATATATATATATATATATATATATATATATATATATATATATATATATATATATATATATATATATATATATATACATATATATATATATATATATATATATATATATATATATATATATATATATATATATATATATATATATATATATATATATATATATGTATGTATGTATATATATATATATATATATATATATATATATATATATATATATATATATATATATATATATATATATATATATATATATATATATATATATATATATATATATATATATATATATATATATATGTATGTATGTATATATATATACATATAAATATATATAAACTTTTAAACTTTTTGGCGGCGGCGAGCGTTTTAGTGATTTTTGAGGTACTCCTATATTTCTAAGCAGTGTAAATGTTTGTTAAAAAAACAAAACAAAGTATTGGGAATGAACAAAACAAAGTATTGGGAATGAAAATTAATTATATTCTAAGCTTGTTTATGATAAAGAATTGAAAATTTTGAGCCGTGTGTGGGTGCTAAGTGCCTAAAAGTAGGCAAGGATTTTTTTTCAAATTTTGATTTGTCATTACTTCTGACAGAAACATTGGATCATCGTGAAATTCGCAGAGCGTATTGACGTTGGCTAAGATTTAACAAGATAGTGGAGGTAACCCTGTAGCTACGGAAGGTTCCTAAAAACATTTTTTTCAAATCATTGACCTTCCTCAAAAATTTTTGATTTTGGACAAAAATTCAAATCATTGATAAATTTTAATCTTTGTCCATCATGTCAAAGTGAAATTTTTTAAAATTCGTTTTGCACAAGAATGGCAACCCATCACCAAATTACCTCTATTTTCAGCACTCGAAAGTTCTGTTCACGAGAACTGATGACCAGATTATCTGATCATAATGAAATTTACAGGACCAGGTTTGATAGAAGTGATTTTGAAATGCGGGCAACCCTGTGGCAGTGGTACCATCTTGAAAAATCACTGAGAAAAAAACCGGTTTTTGGCCTATAACTTCCGATTCAGCCATCAAATTTTAACGAAATTCACATAGTGGTTGGATCTTATTTTATGTAACATTTGGTGAAAATTTTGTTGAAAATTTAGAATAGAGCTGCCAGCTATGGTGATTTTTGTCTCCTAAATCTTGCAAATTTGCTCAGCCAAATAAAGCTTTTTTCCCTATAAATTCCGGTCCAGTGTAGAAATCAAAACGAAGTTCATGCAGTAAATGGACCTTAATGTGAAGCAGTGACAGCTCGTCAGGGGCGGCATGGTCGGCCCGGCCGTACCAAAATAATTGACTAATGACACCCCAAAATAATTAAGATAAATAATTAATATTAATAGCTAAGTACTACACATTGATTTCTCTCGCCCATATCTACCTCAGAAGAATCTTTAATTCGTCATCAACCGCGTCTACAAGCCCGGATTTAAATAGGAAAAAGATCGAAATATTCGAGTCTAAACGGGTAAACAACCCGTTGCGTTTCGTCTGCTTTGATTTCAATTCTGCTTCAATTTTGATTTGTGTACGCGCGAAGAACAATTTTTCCAGCATATACATCTTTCATACGATGGCCAGTCAACAGTCCTCAAAATCTACAGTCAACATTCATACACTCAAGCATTCAATCATAGTATGTACATACGACTGCAATGCATGAACCATCGAAACGGCCGGCGACCGTATCATATCCAGCAAGTACAAGCGAGAATCGAAGGCACGGCCGAAATTGCGGCCCACAGTAAACTGGCCGAGTCTGGCTACAGTCTAAGCAACTCAAAGCTTCTCAGGCAGCCTCCATTTTATGCTTCATTTCAATACTAGCTATTTAGTTAGGTGCTTTGTATCAAATTTCGTACTGATATACAGACCGGGTAAAGCAAAAATGGTAGAAATTGCCAGCGGCCAGCCGCCGCACTGCTTCAGCTCTGCTTAAAAGTAACAGGCAGCGTACATGCTCCGTTATAGTACGCTAAAGTCAATGTAAGGATGCTTTATGTTTCTCAAGAGATGTAAGATAGCATTGTATGAAGAATGCCTAGTGTTTGGTAGGGTAATAAGACGATGGTAGGTAGTAGTAAAATAGAAAAAAAATATACTTTTTGAATTGGTTTTGTGTTTTGATTAGGAGACTGTGGCTATTGTATAGAATTGATTTGTCACTGCAAAAACGGTTTTTCGAAAATGCGTTTTATTGAAGAGATGTAATGGAAAAACTGAAATAATGCAGGTAAAAAGATGCTACCGTAAATCATCTTTTTATAGACGAGTTCATTCATAAGGAATATAATTGAATGAAAAAATATGACAAACTTAATCGAAAGGAAAGCTTGATAAATTGGTGCGTAGTATTTTATGATTAATGTTCGTGGTATATTCGTGTAGTCCGTAATGAACAATTTTTGGTGTGCGCTTTAATTTTGAAACCTAATCATCGATTTAGCTCGACAGGGAAATATAATTTAAAGTTTCAATTGCAAGTTTGTTTTTAACCTAAAATGCATAAAAGTTTGCATAAGGAATAATGTGCGATTGTCATTAACAGCAGTGTTACGAAAATTAATTGAATATTAATTATATTTTTTGTGCCGAAATAATCGAGGATATCGCGGTATTTCAAATAAAAAATTTAATATACAAAGTATTATTGCTTTGTACATATTTTTGGGGAAAAAACCAACTTTGATTTGTTATTTTCTCTTTGAAAAATACTATGACACTTTTAATTCCTATGAGGCCATGTAAGTAGTTACCAAAAATTTAATCTTAAAATTTAATCTTGTAAAAAATATAGCTTCCTTTTTGGCCGACCCAAATTTTTATGTTACGAGCCGTCACTGATGTGAAGTAAATATCGTAGGAATTTCGTACAAAAATCATGAAAGGGCTGCCAGCTATGACCATTTTTATAGTTTTGTGGAATTTCTTAACTGAGCGATTTTGTCATTAGATTTGCAAATGGGAATGATCCTGCAATCAAAATTAACAACAAATATTAACGCTTTCAAAATTTGAAAAGTTTTGAGGGTGGCTACCCTAAAATTCTTTTCACCCGTATACCTTCCAGCGCAGTGATTCAATCGAAACGAAATTTACTGGTTGGGTTTAACTTAACGTGAAGCAAATTTCGTATATATTTTGATCTGCTGCTGACACAGAAAATCTTTTGTCTCTTAGATTTGTTTAAAGTTCCACTAAAATTGCCGTTCAGAAATTCCAACAGCTTCCTTTCTTTATTCTTTCTTCTTTTTTTTTTGACTAGAATTCCACGGGTTTTAGTTTTCTGCTGACACTTCAAAAGGGGTATAGTAATGATCACAGTCACTCTTCGGCGTTGATGATGCTTCTGAGGCAAAGATCTATTTCAAATGTAGACTAACCAAGTCCCAAATAAAACCAAAATGTCAATCTTGCCATCATCTTCATGGTTACTTTTCAGAAGCTTCCAGCCACCATCAGGCCATCCAACAAATTTTGGAGAGTATCTCCTAGTGCTTTAAATTTCCTTTGAAAGTTCCTAATTGGATCGTTCGGTGAGACAAATTTGATGCCCTGATTTCAGTTCCAAACGCATCCATCACCCGAGTCCCACCAATCTTCCGGAACATTTGGAGCGATTCATTAGAGTTGCATAACCGAAAGAGTCTGCACACCATGTCTCTGGCTAGATCGCTTGTTAATGCAGTTTGGGCTCTGGGCTCATACAGCAGCTGCTCAAACAAATCTTCTGCAGCGCAACGCATTAGTGTATTCTTTTTCCCTCATTTACAAAGCTTCTTTTCCTGCACTTCAAGCGGTTTTCTAAAATATTTGGAAAACTCCTGATCTCAAAACGTGGCTTGCGTTTCCTATTTTTGGTTTGCAATTTCACAACATGGAGAATTGCTAAGTGGCGCATATTTTTGCGAGATGGCCACTTTGACCGCATTTCCAACAGTTACCACTCCGATTTGGTTCTATGGAATCCATTTTTGTACAGCCGTAGCCCTGGTGTTTGTAGCAGCAAAACAGTTTAGGTCACATCTTTAAGAGATACTGCCAAATAATTCATATATCTCAATTTTTAATTACAGTGGTACCTCGACATACGAGAATAATTCGTTCCGTAACCTTGCTCGTATGTCAAATTGCTCGTATCCCAAAGCAGTTTTCCCCATTGAAATTAATTGAAATGCCATTAATCCGTTCCAGCTCTCAAAAAACCACCACAGTTTTTTTGTAAAGGTTTTTGAATAAGAAAAATGTATTTACAAAAAGAAACATTTATTCATAAACAACAAATACATATTCTATAAAAACATAATTAATAATTCACTAAAAAAATTCATTAAAAATTAAAGTGAAGTGCTTGTGAAAGCGCTTAATTTTCCCTGGTCTTCGCTTTCTTCGCAGGATATTGCGGAAATCCGTTAGGTAAGTTTCGTTGAACAGCTCTGATGCACGACCAGTTGCAACTTTTTCGAGGTGATTTTTGTCCACGAACTCTACAACTTTCTCCCACATTCCCAAGATCTCCTTTATGTCTCTTGTAGCGATAACCTCCTCCATTTCTGGCTCCTCTTCAAAACTTTGAACCACCGTATGCTGCTGCGAATGAAGATCGTGTAACTCTTCAGTTGTAAGCTCCTGAGACTGTTCCTCGGCGAGTTCGTTCACATCACTCTCATCTACCTCCAGACCCATGGATTTTCCCAGAGAAATAATCTCCTCTACCACTGAAACTTCAGCTTCCAACCCTTCGAAGGCCATTTCAGCTACAGCTTCAGGCCACAGCTTCTTCCATGCAGAGGTTAAGGTCCTCATTGTAACACCCTGCCATGCCTGATCAATAATTTTTAGGCATATCACGATGTCAAAGTGGTTCTTCCAGAACTCTCGAAGGGAGAGGTTTGTGTTCTCCGTCACCTCAAAGCAGCGCCGAAAAGTGTGCTTGGTGTACAACTTTTTAAAATTAGAAATCACCAGCTGATCCATGGGCTGCAGGATAGGAGTGGTGTTGGGTGGCAGGTTGAGAACCTTTATAAATTTGAGTAAATCATCTTCGAGCTTCTCTTAGAGTTAATCATCTTCGAGCTTTGGTGGGTGAGCAGGGGCATTGTCGAGGACGAGAAGGGCTTGCATGGGTAGGTTGCTTTCGAGTAAGTATTTTTTAACAGAAGGGAAAAACACCAAATTTGTCCGCTCCACAAATAATTTCCTGGTGACCCACGTCTTAGGATTTGCCTTCCACATAACTTGCAGAATTTCTTTGACAATCTTATGTGCCTAAAAGGCTGTGGGATTTTCCGAATGGTATACTAGCAGAGGCTTGATTTTGCAGTCGCCACTCGCATTGGCACAAAGTGCTAGAGTTAATCTATCCTTCATGGGTTTGTGACCTGGCATCGTCTTCTCCTTCACCGTTATGTAAGTCCTATTCGGCATCCTTCTCCAGAAAAGCCCTGTCTCGTCACAGTTGAAGACTTGCTGGGGGATGTATCCTTTGGCTTCTATCAGTTCGGAAAACGTTTTGATGAAAACCTCAGCTGCCTTCACATCCGAACTTGCTGCGTCACCATGCCTGACGACGGAGTGAATGCCGGTCCTTTTCCTAAAACCGTCAAACTAGCCCCGACTAGCTTTAAACGAGTCGTCCGATTCCTTGTTTGTGGAAGTGTGTGGGATCTGCTTTAGCAAATCATCGTAAATCGCTCGTGCCTTCTCGCATATGATACTTTGTGTTAAAGTTTCTCTTTGAAGCTGCTTTTCTGTCACCAACACCATCAATAGTTTCTCCATCTTTTCATGGAGTAAGGTCCGGAGCTTAGAAATGATTTTGACACCCTTAGCATGCGTTATACCCTTTATCGTCTCCTTCTGTTTAAGCACAGTAAACATTGTTCATGTGCGACGCCCGTACATCCTCGCCAAGTCAATTACTCGCACACCTTGCTCACTTTTTTTTGATGATTTCACGCTTTAGTTCCATCGACATCATTTTCTTCTTCGGCACCATTGTTATAAAAATAAATGTTATAACGTTTTCGTTTGTTTTTAAAACGCGCACCACATATAAACTCGACGGCCGTTGTCTCGCACAATTTTCACTTTGTATTAAAACTCTCTTTTCGTGTTAAACGTTTATGTAGCTTTTAACTGACCTAAATATCGTACTAGCGACCTTTATTTATAAACAAAATATTCTTATCAATTACTTACATACTATCCGGGAAACTTCCCACGATCTTTTGTTCTAAAATTTGCGAAAACATTTGGCATCCAAATGCAACGGCGGATTTCGCACCTTCTTTTGAAACTCACCGACAAGATCCACTAATCGACTCACAACTCATCGTGTGCAGTGGTGTTGTGAGCGCTTCCTCGTATCTCAAATCTTGCTCGCATCTCAAAGCAAAATTTCGCTCGCTCGGCGGCTCGTATCTCAAAACATTCGTATGTCAAGGCACTCGTATGTCGAGGTACCACTGTACTTGGACTTGGAGGAAGTAATTTTTTTTAACATCTTTGATTTCTCTTTTCCGGACTTCTGTCATGACTTTAGTTTTTATTTTTTTAGCTATGAGGCTGTCAAAGCCAAGAATTTGGATTTTGGCCTTGGAGACAAGTTTCTAAAATCTCACAGAGCCTCGGCCACCGTTTGAATGGCGTCATCGAATCTTTCGATATCCTCAAGTTTTCCAAGCGTATTTAGCACTTCGCTTTTTATTGCCTATTTTGTTTGGCGTATTTCTGGCTCTTTTTTGCTTGAGCTCACTGATCTGAGTATCTACTAAAGTTCACGTTAGTTTTCGTTGGGGTGCACTTTACCATCACTACTTCGTTCCTAGCCATATGTGCTTGTGTTCTCTTTCACCTATGTTTGTCAGTTCTGGGCTGGAATTTTAACGGTAATTTTTTAAGTCAAGCACAGGCGCTAATCTCACCTGCTTACCGGTACCTTAAGAAATATTTTAGCCACGCGATCGAGCTGCGCTTTCTTTATTCGGGCTAGATTAAACCATTCTTGAACGTTTTTTTATGATTCGCCGACATTTTTTCAGTATCACCTGTTCTTTCGTTCGCTTTTCGGAAATGTAATTTGTGTTTAGCATTAGTACCTAGTACAACGCATTGACTACTTGTATTCTTTCCGAGCGAAATGCGTTCCACGCGAGTTTTTCTAGAGATTTTTTTTAAAGTTTTGCTTAGTTTTAGTGGTGAGCTTGCACCTACGGTCGATTGGATTAAGGAGTAAAGCAACGGAACTGCTGAACAGCTGGTTTTCTTTTATTTTGGATTTGATTTCAGTCACGGATATATGTATTTCATGGTTAATGTCACCTCTTCGTCAAGTGTAGCAGAAAACTATGGTCCACACTAGCAGCTCACGCATAATTGGCTAGCAGTTCACGCATACTAGCAGCCCACGTTGGTCTATACCTCAAAACGGAGAGATTTAAGGAAATGAAATAAGCGTATACATATACGAAATTTAGTGAAGCAATTTCACAACAAAGGTAAAATCTATAATCAAAACAATGCAAGAGAATTACTACCCCAGATATTCCCTTTGGTATCTCCGATACCTAAGATGAACGAGCTTGTAGTTATAACGTGTCAAATGGCTTACTATCGCTATCTCTATCTTTCTGTTCGCGGAGTAAAAGTCTGTTAAATTGACTACTCCCAACGCTCAGATTCAGGCAAATTGCTTGACTTCTCACTGTTGTTTTCATTTCTTTATATATCTCTCTTCTGAGGTCTAGACGGAATTAATAGCTAGCAGGTAAGGTGGAAGTAATATTGAATCATTGCTTCAGACGATTTCACAACATAAATACAGCTGAGGCGATGAGAACTAGGACATTAATCCCGAGATTGAAATGGAGGTCCCGAAAATTCAGGATTAAAATTTTTGGGATCCCGAGATAGTCCCGAGATTTCGGGATTTAATAAAAAAAACTGTATTAAGGGAATTTAAACAGATAAATTGGGTTATTTGTACTCAATTAAAAATTTATTTCAAATACATTCGAACCCACCGACTTTAAGGGGAGATAATAATGCCTTAATTTATCTTAATAAAATAGCGAATCATCTCGCAAATGTATATATACATAAAACCGGAAGTTAAGTTCATTGTAGTGTTAAATTTATGCACATATGTATATAGGTGTTGGCAAGTAAAACGTTAATCTATAATTGCATCTAATTTAATCTTATGATCTAATTTCTTCTTATCTTCTTGTCCAATAATTTTTTTCATTTGGTCATGATAGTTAGCTATGAAATTAGTTAAAAACGAATTGAAATTTAATCAGCATGACGGCTGTTACGATAATATAATAAAAATACATTATTCTTTTAAGTTTTATTTATTTATTTACCAATCAAGGCGTACATGTATAAGTAAAAGAATAAAATAAAATAGTACATGCATCAAATTACGAAACAAAATAAAAATAAAACAAACTATAAAACTATAAAAAAAATACAAGACTAATAAATAGTGCATAAATAAAATTAGTTATAAACAGACAACAAATAAAGTAATAAATAAATGACAAATCACAAATAAATGACTAACAAATTAAATACCAAATTTAAATTTAAAATGAGTATACAATGCATATATGTTAGTATTGTGGGGTGTGGGGGAGATTATAAAGAGAGAGCCTTGATGATGTTATTTTTAAACGTTGATTTGGAGATCGAAGGAGAAAAGTTCTCGCTCATGCTATTGAATAGCTTGCAGCACCTATTTATTGGCTCGTTTGCTGCATATGTTGTGTTGTGTTGGTATTCAATAAGCAATCGTCGGGATCTTGTGACTCTCAAGGGCTGATTGAGTACAAACTTTTCTTTCAAGTAAACGACATTAACCACGTCTCTGACGACATCGAAGCTGAAGCAGGCAGATAATAGTAATCTTCTCGACGCAAGAGGTAACAAATTAATACATTTAAGGCGATATTCGTATGATGATAGATTACTGAAATCATAAGGGTTGAAAAGATCCCTCAAAGCGAATAGTAAAAACTGCTTCTGAACAGACTCAAACTTTGGCTGTGGATTTCGAAAGCCGGGTTCCAGATAGTGCACGCATATTCGAGAAGAGGACGCACGATTGAAATATATAAGGATTTAGTAGCCCAAAGATTCTAAAACTCTTTGGCTCGTCGCTTAATGAAACCAAGTTGTTTACTTGCTCGGGAAAGCACTCTATCGTAATGTAGATTGAAGCGGAGCTTTTCATCCAGGGTGACACCGAGATCTAATATGTTGTCAACCCTGCTGAGTGACGTGTTGTTGAGGCGGTGCGTATAATGAACGCGTGCAGTTTTGCGAGAGAAGCTAATTGCGCGGCATTTGGCAATGTTAAGAGGGAGCTTGTTCGCGGAGCGCCAATGGTCTAGAGAGTTCAGTTAAGGGGTTAGTCCACTGTTAAACTGCTCCAAATGAACTTTTTTTTAAACAGCTACCAAAAAAAAACTACTCAAGATATCGATTTGAAATTTTATATGCATCTTTATTGAAGTTAAGAGTTAACATTTTCATTGGAAAAAAATATAAGAAAACAAAATGGCGGCCGCCACAATGGATCGCCGCAGCACCGCCGAAAAAAAAAAGCAATTTGCGCCTCGTAAATTCCTGGACAAAATAAGCATCTGTGAACAAATTATCAAAAACATTTCATTAGTCTTGAGTATAAAGGACTGCACGGGCCTAACTTTAGAGCCCTAAAGCGATAAAAAAAAATGTGGTATACTTTTGAATCAAAAAACTTAATAAAAAAAATTTTTTTAATCAATAAAATGTTTCCCAGATCGTCAAAAAATTTTTTTTTGTTCTAAATTTAGGCCCGTGCAGTCCTTTATACTCAAAACTAATGAAATCTTTTTAGAAGTTTGCTCACAGACGCTTATTTTGTCCAGGAATTTACGAGGCGCAATTTGCTTTTTTTTTTCGGCGGTGCTGCGGCGATCCATTGGGGCGGCCGCCATTTTGTTTTCTAACAATTTTTTCTAATGGAAATGTTAACTCCTAGCTTTAATAAAGATGTACGTAAAATTACAAATTGATATCTTGAGTAGTTTTTTGTTGGTAGCTGTTTAAAAAAAAAGTTCATTTTGAGCAGTTTAACAGTGGACTAACCCCTTAAGACTGACAAAAGGTAGCGTCAGATGGTGTCCTGATGACATGGTAGGTTTTGAGGTCATCCGCATATAGTAAATGGGGAATGTCAGATAAAACCTCCGACATGTCCGATATAAAAATATTAATAAGAAGAGGGCCAAGATGACTTCCTTGAGGTACACCGGATTTCACGTCGACTTTCTTAGAAATAAGACCTTGGAATTTCACGAATTGCAAGCGGTTGTAGAGGTAGGATCCAAGCCACTTTAGTAAAGATCCTGCAATTCCGAATTGTTTCAGCTTGGGGATCAAAACGGAGTGATCAACTCGGTCGAATGCTTTACTGAAGTCTGTATAGACTGCGTCAATTTGATCACCTTTCTCCATTTTGTACAAAACATCAGAAACAAACACCATAAGATTAGTTATAGTAGAACGACCTTTTCTAAATCCATGCTGCTGCTCGTTCAGTCGAGCGTCGACCAGAGGAGAAAGTTTGCAGTAGATGATTTTTTCAAAAAGTTTGGGAATAGCAGATAGAATGGCGATGCCTCTATAATGTTTACATATCAATTAGAAAATAATATTGCTTTTCAAAGAAACATATGATAAGAAATAATATCTATTGGTTGAAACTGCTGATTCGTTTTGAAAGTATGCTCCTAATAAACATAATGCGTCAAGAGTTTCAAAATTTAAACTAGACCTGATTTTACTGCACATATATACAGCTGTTGACAAATATATTTCGGGCTCTACACTTTTTGGTGGGATATTAAGCATGTAACCTTACGCCAGTTGTAATAGTGAGCCCTTAGCGTCTCTGTTTTTATAAAACGATATTTCTTTTAGTATAAAGTTCTGGATTGTTCGCTCATGTTGTAATGACGAAACTGTTTTAATTCTCAAAATATGTTGAATTCTATCAATCCCGACATCTCGGGAGTCCCGATAAAAAAATCGGGATCCCGAAAATGTCCAATGTGTGTCGGGATCCCGAGAAACCCAGATCCCGAAATCTCGGCATTGCATGCCCTAATGAGAGCATATCCAAAAGGTCTCAAAAAAATGAAACAAACTGAAGAACTTTGAGAATCGGCTCTGTGGAACAACAGAAAATATGTGGAGTCAGAGCGATGTGCAACCAGCAAAGACAACTCTTCTCAATCTTTATAACATCCAGAGAAAGCCCAGAAATAGTTCATCATTATCATCTTCTTCCCTACAACCATAGTCTTGTCCTTCCCTCTCTCAACATGTTTGTCTACACAACTTGACTATGGGCCTTTCCATATTTGTATTCTTGATGCACTCCTCAAACCGGTTTTCTGGGCAAGAGGCAGAAGAATCAAGGGGAAATCTCTACAAAGAGTGATGCACGTGGAGAGAATTTTGCATCACATTTGAAACTGATTGGTCGAGCGGCAACTCACTAACACAACTATAAACATAGCTCACGGGTCGGGAATTTTTAATGAAACACTCAAGTCGAAATGAGATAACAACAACACGCACACATTCATATGCATAATCGGTATATGAACGGTTCCATTGCTGAAGAATACAAGTGTGGAAATGGTGATTGTTGTCAAACCGGTTTGAGGAGTGCCTCACGAATGAAAGTGTGGAAAGGCCCTATGAGCCGATGTCATCCTGTTCCAAGCCCTGCATGTCCTTTTCAATGCCACAGTTGATGACACAAAGGGCTCTCGCAGCAGTCTCCTCTTCGTTCATACGTGCTAATTGCTCAGCCCACCGTAGTTTATCGAGCTTTATCATTGTTATTATACCTGCTTTTAGGTGAATTGTCTACGGCCTATGGTTGTAACCAGTGACGGCTCGTAGCATAAAAATTTGAGTCGGCCAAAACGGAAGTTATATTTCATGAGTTTAATTTTTGGTAAAGCAAATAAAATTTGATCTTCATGCAAAAATTTGTTCCAATAAAAACCACGAAATGTGCTTGAGCATTGTCCTCAAGAAAGACAAAGGATGCAATTGGGGGAGGAAAAAGACAACTGTATTATAAATTAATGAGTTTTGAAAAAATACGTCTCGAACATTAGCAAAGAAGCACAAAAACTAATTTTCAAAAGCTTATACAAACACAGGAATAACATTCAACTAATTTTCGTAATTTTCTTTTTAGTGACAAGGTATTGAAACGTCATTGAGCTTCAAGCCAAATGCATTTGAAAATAAAAAACACCTTTTTTCAACTGAAATGAAATTTATATGTCTTATCCTAATTTATTTATCTTACCACGTCGTAACAAATGGATTACTAGTTTTCAAAATTAAAAAAAACTTCATTACGCATAATCATAAAATGCTGCGTACGAATATGTCCAGTTTTTCTGTCTATGTTTTTTCATAAAGTTATTTCCTATCAATAGATGATTTGTTGGACCACCTTTTGATTTATATTATTTCAGTTTTTCCATCACCGTTCACTTTTAAAAAAAAACCCTTGAGAAAAACGGTTTTCTTACAGTTTAGTGTTATCTAAGCACTATACTACATAAAACATAAAATCGATTAAAAATCTTTTTATATTTGACCAACATACATCAAGAGCATTTTACTACCCTTACATATACTGAGCATTTTACAGTAAGAAAATTTGTAGTTGACCTATTTCTATTTATGCAATGCTATTTGACAGAAAATAAATTTCTTTACAAACAGAAAGCAACCTAAGATAGCGATGTGCGATTGCGAGATGTTTAACTCGATTGTTAAAACATCTCTAAATATCTCGATGGTTTTAAGTTGAACTCGATTGTTGACTCGATGGTAATTTTGCAATCGAGAGAATCGAAAAAAAAACATCTTGCTATCGTAGCCATCGAAAGAATCGAAAAACCATTCGGTCGGACAGGTCATCGACAATCGGTTAACGGCAATCGAGTCAGCCATAAAGCACGTTCGTCTTCGGCTGCGAGCTGCTGCATTGTGTTGATCTTAGCTACAGTATTCGGCTATCGCACCTGTCTTTAGTTTTAGCTACCCCAGAGCTACACATTCTCTAAAATTCATTATAAAACATCCAACTAAATAACTAGTACGAAAATTTAGTTTCAAATTGTTGCTATCTGCAGAGTATTGAGTAGCGTAGGCTGTAATCAGCCTCTGCCAGTTTGGTTCGGACCGTGGCTTTGCTTCATTTTTGCTCGAACTTGCTGGGTATGATGCGGCCAGCGCTCGTTGGGTGGTGGATGCATCGTATTCGTATGTACTTATGCTTGAACGGAATGATGTAGGTTGGGTGGACCGTTGACTAGCCTTCGTGGGAACGATGTACTTGCTTGATGTTTTGCTTATAGTCCGGGGAAATCTAACATGGTGCTTCGGAAAAATTAGGGGAAAGCTGAATTTGAACCTTGGTACTGGCTTGTTGAACAAAATGTCAAAAGTTCCCATCGATCCGAGTGCTGCGTCGCTTTTTATACGGGGTCAAAGGTCACCAGGTTTTCAAATCATTTTGATTGTTAGTTTAGTTGTTAATTCTTAAGGCGGCTTTAGATATGCGGTGTTTGTCAAATACCGAGCACCTAGTTTGGCAAACTTCGCATGTGTGGTTGAGTTGTTCGCATAGTGCTTGCCCTAGGCCAAGCACAAACATTCGGGTGCTCGCTATTCCCGTAGTTTGTCGAACTTTCAACTCACATCAAAGTAGACGAGCACTGTGTCGGATCCCCGCTGCTCATTCATCTTCCAGTTTTGGCGAACATTCGGCAATGCCCGAATGTCTAATTCACTGTGCTTGTCATTCTGCAAGCACCAAGCCAAATTACTTGACTAGGTGTTCGGTATTTGGCGAATAGGAGGTGCATGACAAACACCGCATATCTAAAGCCGCCTTTACTTTAATTAATTTATTCGACTTAAAGCTAAAACGTATTGATCCAGGTACATGGAAATTTTAATTTCATTTTGAAGAAAACACCCCGATTTAATATTGAAATTGTTAACACCAACGAACAAATATCTTGTACATGAATTTGAATGCAACGGAAAGAGAACATATTTGATTAGGTTTCAAAAATTGTACACTACGCAAGCCTACCGATTCTGTTTGAACTCAAGTTTCTGGAAAATTTTATCGCCCGGAGATCAATCAATGCATTTGATCATTCCTGACTCAAAGTTCTTGTTCGCAAATGAGCAATTTCGACAGCAAACGTAATATTCAAAGCTATTTGCCACTGACCAGTACAAAAAGCTATGTCGTGCCCAAGGGCAAGTCAAGGCCGGATTACGTTTACTCTTGCAGTAAACATCAATACCGTTCAGATGAATAGAAACCATTAAAGCTCCGAGACAGGAAAATGACGGTTTCTATTTGAGTCAATTGACCAGCAAGCTGAGCAAGCATTCATACGGCTATATGATGTCTGCAAACAAGAAAGGTTCAATATTGCTTACTTTACATGTTCATTGCAAAAATGAATCTTCAGAAAAGCACTGTTAAGCTGTGGATATACTTACCTCAAACTGAGTAGGAACGTTACTTTGTTCCATTTATTGGAAAAAAATGTAGCTTTTGTAAATTCAATTTTATTTCCATTGTTGATTGCACATTATTCTTGGGTTCTTTGAATAAACGGAAAAGAAATCCACCGAAAATGATGTCGGAAGTATAGGCACATTAATGCATGCTCTAAAAATGTATACATATAGTCCTATTAGCTATTTAGGCACTCACAAAGAGCATGATTGAATGCAGCTATAAAATACATAATTATGAATTGCAGTTGCATAAGAAACGTCATTGTCATTCAGCACTAACAGCACTTGCCATCGCTTCTTACAGTCATGTTAAATCTCACCGCAGACAAATAAAATGTATTGCGAAGCTGATGATAAAAACAGATATGGTTCCAGCGGGCATAGTGTCTGGTCGGCAGGATCATAAGATATCACATTACGAGCTGAATAGACAACAGGCTTTTTGTTTTGTCCTCCATTTAACTCTATAAAAGGTCATGAATTATGTACAGTTGAGCAGAATGAGCGAGCTCTTGAACTTGCCAGGCAGTCGAGCGCTATTCACCCCGGAGACGTCCAGCGGCTTCTTCAATTGTTCCTACATGCTCGACCACATCGTTTCCACATATTTTGCTGTTAACTATGTGACATGATGTATATTCTAATTAAGAAAACATAAATCAACTCGCACTCAGAGCTGCTTTCGCTCGCCACCATTCAAATTCGTCGGCATTCCGGAACCCGATAGGGATTCTGTGAGAGTGAGTTTTATCCTGGCCGCACAATAACTCTCGGGTTTAACGGAAGTGCTCCTCCTTTTTCACAGAGCTAGCCGAGAACAGTGCCAGACACTTTAACGTCGACATGTGAAACCTTCTGATAAGATGCTCCTTGTTACGTCGATCGGGCTTCTTACGATTCCTCCTTAACTCCATCAGGTCCATATTTGCAAGTCCAATACATGCTGTCCTGGAGGCACATGGCGCCAATGTACGCCATTGGATGGAAATTCGGGGCTCGCCAGGAGAGGCTGCAAAACACTTGTCCTAATCCATGAGCGGCTGACGCCGTACGAAGCCGTTTCCTAGTTAGTAAATTGGTTTTGTAGCTTATTGTGTACCGGATAGACATTCTTGTAGAGGATTGTGTGATGTGATGGTTTTTAGGGAAAAGTTTTACTTGACGATAGTTTTTGGGGTTATGCCTGCACTCAACTATGAAAAGAGGAAACACCAGAACAAGAGAATATTCGAAGCTCGTCGGGTTTGTTTAACTTACAGGATTCACAGGACGCCGACGACCAGGACAATGCTGCGGGGCTGCATCCATGCACAGCTCTGCGAAACTATGCACTTAGCTGGAGATGATCCCTCGGACTGGTGCAGATGCTGTTAAACTGAACTTTTGAATGCAATCTGCACCTATACAACTTCCCGCTCATACACTTCTCTTGTAAATTAATGTAAATTTAAATTTCGCATCAGAAAGAGTTAATTAAAATTTTATGTAATTTAAAGCGGCATCATAAGGAAAATGATTTTGATTTCGTTGAAAAGTTTGTTGTGTTGCGCTGTTTACTGTGACGTAGGTAAATTTATGTGTGGATTTTATAAATTTGGTATGCAAGTAGATGATGCTGTTGAAATGAAGTTTTGTAAACAAATAGAGATAATTACTAACATTATGGAATTCTGTGATGCAGTGAAAGACATATTCTGCGAGTGCTCAGGTGCGTATTTTAGTCCCATGAAATATTTACATGTGTTTTTACTGATTTTCAAAGAAAATTGGTGTTACATTCGTTTCGTTCAAAATCCATCATATATATATATATATATATATATATATATATATATATATATATATATATATATATATATATATATATATATGTGTATATATATATATATATATATATATATATATATATATATATATATATGTGTATATATATATATATATATATATATATATATATATATATATATATATATATATATATATATATATATATATATGTATATATATATATATATATATATATATACATATATATATATATATATATATATATATATATATATATATATATATATATATATATATATATATATATATATATATATATATATATATATATATATATATATATATATATATATATATATATATATATATATATATATATATATATGGGGCATTCCACCTCAAGTGTTCCCACCTCAAAAACGAAACATTTCCGATTTTGATGATATTTGGTAGAGTTGTTGTACTATCAGAGTACATTGATTGTGGAAAAGGAGGGGCGGATTTATGCACGGGTTGCAGTGATACAGGGGCTTGCATTTTCGCCCTTTATTTCGGACGTCGATTTTAATTAAATTCTCAGTCCAAAAAGCTGTTGCTAACGAAAAAACAACATGCACGTATCTTTAAGTATTTTTTCCGTACTTTCCAAAAAAAAATATATAAACAATTTTTTATGAAATTTAATAAAATTTTTTTTTATTTAAACTTTGTTAATAACATTTTTTCAACAAGAGCCTGTTGGGATTTTTTTCAGAGTTAGCTTATAATACAGTTCATTTCCTCCCCTACAAAAGTGTATGTGGTACTTTATGGACAAAGTTGAGTTTCTTGTTTTTTTGAAGCACCAAACCCAACGCGTTTACCGCGCCCGATGCGCGACTCAGCCATGTGTGAAAATGTTAAAATTTTAAACTCTGGTCAGTTTTCTTCGAGAATCTGTTCCGTTCACATCGCTTAGAAATTGCATCGCCATGAAAAAGTTTCCCGTAGATCGTTGTTGCAATCCGTTCGAAATTCACAAACATCATACGTACAGTAAAGGATTGAGAACAATATCTGATAATCTTCTAAAGAAGTTTGTTTTCTTATGTCATACTGCTAAAGTTTGTACGAGTTGCCGCAAGGAAATGGGCAATATTTCGGCTCTATCTCCACTATACGATGTGAATGAAGCGAATTATGTGAATACAGAGCAGGTACATTGAAAAACAATTTGAATTATAATTAATCTATTATAAAAAAATTAATACTTGATATATGAAATATTAACTTAAACATATTGTTGATTATTGTAGAACATTTTGGAAGAAAACCACAATCAATTTGTTCTCCACAATGATGACGATATTGATAAGGAAATATTTGATGGTCCTCCACCTCCAAAGTTAAAAAAATTGGAAATGTCTTGCTCTAACGAGGAACATCAAGCGGCTGTAGAAGTTTTCAACCAAATCAAGGAAAAATTTAAAAGCAGCACGGATAATTCTGAACGGTTACTTATTCTCACGCTTGCACCACAGTCTTGGGGTCGTAGGAAAATTGCCGCCGAATTCGGAGCGTCTGAACGCCAAGCACGAAAATCAAAAGAATTGGTGAAAAAATACGGTATTTTGACTTCACCGGATGTAGAAAGTGTAAGGCAGTATGACTTTTTTTTCGTTCTGTATGTTATTATATGTATGTGCATGATAAAAACTCACGAAAGAAAAAACATTTTTGTATTTATGTGGAATAGTGTTCTATGTATCAGTAATTGTAAATATACATTTTTTCAAGGATACCAGCATTTTGATTAAATTTTTATACTATATAACATTATATACTATAAACTGTATTTTTTTACTATAGTTTATAATAAAGAATAGTTTATAATACTATACACACACACTTATGCTAAAAATAATAAATCCGCGCGCCACAGCTACGTCGCGCGTCGGGCGCGGTAGACGCTTTGGGTTTGGATCCTCAAAAAGAGAAGAAATTCAACTTTGCCCATAAAATACTGTATATACTTTTTTGTAGGGGAGGGAATGAACCGTATTATAAGGTAAGTTTGAAAAAAATCCCAACAGGCTCTTGTTAAAAAAATTTTATTAACAAAGTTTAAATTTAAAAAAAAATAGTAAATTTCATGGAAAATTGTTTATATTTTTTTTTTGGAAAGTACGGAAAAAATACATAAGGATACGTGTTCTTTGCTTTCCATTATCAACAAATCTTCGGACTTACAATTTTAAATAAAAAATGTTTCGTTTTTGAGGTGGGAACACTTGAGGTGGAATGCCCCATATATATATATATATATTTATATATATATATCAGCAAAATGGTTAAGGGAGATAATCTGTGGAGTGGCCGATCTGATTGAAATGAAACTTTCGGAGAACATAGATGTATATAACAGGTAGGTCCATAATTAATTAAGATATATTTAACCCTTTGGCGATGGCGGGCATTTTAGTGAATTTTCAGGTACCCTTATATTTCTGTGCAGAGCACATTTTCGCTACAAGTACTGGTACTTTTCTTATATAGCGATGAAAATTTCGGTACATTTTGAAGTGTTTACTAAACTACTATTAACTTAGTCGAAATTTTATAATAGAGTACAGCATTAATATCCAACATCAGCTGACTGGAATTTCGTTAATTCCACGGGAACGGCTGGACGAGTCTTACTGACACCTGTCAGCTGGACGGATCGATCGGTAAGTAAATATTATCGTCAACTATGTCTTATTTTATATTATTTTCAGGTTGTTGAAGCCGTACGCAACAAGTACATTATGCAAATGAAAACTTATTATGTTTTATGTTTGCTCATGTTAAAAAAAATTTGAAATTTCGTGTCTTCTGTGGGCACTGAGTGCCTAAAAGTAGGCAAGGATTTTTGTTCAAATTTCGATTTGTCATAGCTTCTAACGAAAATAATGGACCATCCTGAAATTTGCAGAGCATATTGATATAGACTAAGACTTAACACACATGGATTTTTCAGACTGTGCGATTAATCCTGTAGCTACAGCGGGCTCCTGAAAAAACCCTTCAAATCATCGACCCTCCTGAAAAATGTTTGATTTTTAAAAATAAATTCAAACTATTGATAAATTTTGACTTTTGGACAGCAAGTCAAATAAAAGTTTCGAAAATTCCGCGGTGAACAAGATCGGCAACCCATGATCAAATTACGTCTATTTTCAGCGCCTAAAACTTCTGTTCACGAGAACTGACGACCGGATAATACGATCAACATGAAATGTTGGTATTAGCTAGGACCAGGTCTGATAAAATTGATTTTGAAGTACGGGCAACACTGTGGCAGTGGTGCCATTTTGAAAAATCACCGAGAAAATGAAATGGTTTTTGGCCCATAGCTACCGAATTCACGCAATAAGTGAACCTTACTCTAAGACAGATTTCATAGAAATTTGGTTGAAAAATTAGTATAGCGCTGTCAGCTTTGGTGTAAAGGAGCTCGATCTTCGTTAGGAAGAATTATTCTCTTCCAATAATCCTCGAGAGATATACGTTAACTAGGGATTATATTTTCAATTTTAAGTTAATTATGTAGTTTATCTACATCTTTAGTTATACCTAAGGCAACCCGTAGATTGCCGAATGTTTGGCGCTAAGCAAGACTCGTGCAGCCGATATGCTAATTAAATTAGCCGATGTAAGGCTAGTCTCTGGTTGGCCAATAAAAGGCAATAGCTTGGTTTTGAAAACAAACTAGCTGTAGTATTTACAAACAGTGTTTATTTGTGCAACACCACTATACGACTTCTTCTCAATATCATTTACATATTCTATTTATGCTAAAATTTTGCTAACTCTATTCTTACCTATCGATAATGCATAGCCAATACTCAATCAGTTCCTATGCATAAGCTCATGACCTAATTCACATGGGCTGCTTACTATGTTTTTTCCACATTAAGCTATTTAGCTTTTAGTATTTGCTGCTTCCTAATAAAATGTATATTAAAATTGTTTCATTTCCAGTTAATTAAATGAGTTTAAATTGTTATCAACAACCATTTAATATTTAATTTATTTCGGTAGAAGTAAATAATGTTTTACATTTACGACATGTTTTAACAACAAGCAAAACATTAATTAACTGACAACTCTCTACATAAAAATTAAATTACTTTTTTACAAACTTCCAACATTTTTCACTTAGCCTACTTGATGTACATTTTTTTCGTGTAGTGTGTTAAATGTAGTAGTGTGGTAAAAGTAGTGTGGTGAGTAGTGAATGTGTGAATGATATGTGTATGTATTTGTGTATCCACAAGCTCATTACTAGCATTACACATGATCAAATACTCACATGCTTTCATCACATATATTTAAGCTTTAAGTCAAGACAACATACATCAAACTAAGGCATACATCACATACACAAACCACATAGAACATGTCTAAACCAAGACACGTCACGTGTCACGTCACGTGAGCTCACGTGCCGTCACATCAGCTGACCTCACATGCCATAGATCTGCAGTACCAGTTTGTATGCTTAGAAGCACACTGGTGGCACATCACGTCACGTGACGTGATGTCCCACCAGTAGCATCAACCACCAGCTGTATCGAACGCTTCCACTCAAATATATCAAGCTGTTTCAAGTTCTGGCCAAGATAACATAATATCACAAATCGAACGCAAGGGCAACAAGGCCAGCAGCTTGCTATTTTTGTGCGTCTGAAATCTGTTTAGCAGGGCATGACCCCCGCAGTAACAAACCTGACTACAATAGAAGGTTATTCAAAAACAGCTCCAGCACAATAATCAGCAACGGCAAAAGAATCAACTGCCACAAAAGCAGAATCAATTTCCAAAATGCGGTCCAGCCAATAATTGATAGCCACCAGGTTCAGGGACCACAGCAGCAGCAGCAACAACAAATACACAGCAACAAATTTAAGCAGCGATTAGTTCAACATCAACATCAACAATTCACTGAATAGCATTGCCTCGATGAATCACATGATGGATATAGGAGAAAATCATTCCCACCCTTCTACATGACACGCAGAACATATTTTTTGCCAACCTACAAGACACGTGGGACACGTATTCCACCAATATATTCGTCAACAGCTGCTGTAGTTCTGACCGCAACTGATCCCTACCATCCCCAGCTAATCGGAGCTGCATACAATCATCCGGGCTCTGCCACTGATGCTACACCTGCAGGAATGTACATTAAATATGGTTAAACCTACTATGCACACCATAAATGGCACACTCAAATAACCGAAGATCTCCGCCGAATGATATGCGACCCCAACAAATCATCACGCTAGGAACAATCAACACAAACAAAAAATACATTTGTATAACTCTATCTTAATTAGTAAACAAAAACAACTAAATCATATGCATAACTGGAATAAAAAATAAAAACACACATGGGGCTGTTCCTCATGTGTGTTTTTATTTTCAACATTGTTTAGATCACACACATCACATGTCCGCCATCGGTAGTGGTAGCCAACAGCCGCGAGACCTGGCCATCGACCATCTCGGCAGCGCTGCTGGCGACTGCCTCAGCCCCGAGAGCTGGCCACGTCCATCTCGGCACGCGCTAAATACCGGTTCCGGGAGCTGGCCATCGACCATCTCAGTCCCGTACAGGCAGTCGCCAAGGCTAAGAAACCACGCTACTCAGCCTCCTCAACCTCAGCGTCATCCTGACACTTGGGAGGAGTAGTGTGGGAACACAATCCGCAATTACAATACACAACTCTATACTACACACCAAATTCATAAATTAAAATAGGCTAAGAAAGTTTTCATTTTGAATGTACTTAGCATGTACGTTTAGTAAGTATTTTAATTTTAAACTAATAAGATCATTCATTTTATATAATAAATAATTTATATACTTATTCCATTTTATTTATTTACATATTATGCCTAGTACTATACTCTTTGCGAAACTAATTCAACGGTCGAATCCCATACAAAAAGAGCTTTTCAATTCGTCAGTAAACCTCTTTTTGTTTGGGATTTGACCGTTGAATTCGTTTCGCGAATAGTATAGTACTAGGCAAAGAACCATACACTCCTTAAGGTATTTCGACTAAAACTTTAATTCAACTGTATCATGTACATTCGGCCCCTGTGACCTCGATATCATTTCATCCCAGCGGACACTTCTTACTGACTGGAAGCGAAGATGAAACCATGAAAGTTCTGGATCTGCTGGAAGGCAAACCTATTTATACCCTTAAGGCTGGTACTGTGTTCGAGTTCACGTGAAATTTTGACATGTCTTCATTAGCTGGTCATTCTTTCGAGTGAAAATTTTGGCAATGGAGAAAAGCAAAAACACTGCTCATTTCTGACGGATGAAATGTCAAGAATTTCACTTTTCGATCGATTTTCTTATTGGAAATACATTTGCACTGCTCCATTTTCAAATTGAAACACCAAATGTCACTTTTTAGCTCAAAAAAATGAACTGCACAAACTAAATAGGCGTGAAATGATTGGAGACATGTGTCAACGCCATCTATATTTTCAAAGCGAAAGCAACATCGAAGCAACTTTTCATGCTAAGAACACAGTACCACTCTTGCTTATTTTCAAGCTAAATTTTCGCCGAAACAGATTTCACGTGAAATTTTGTATGAAAATTTCACGTGAAATCGAACTCAGTACTATGCTTTACTAGGCATCTGACTAGTGTTTCGAGTGTAGTGTTTTCAAGCGATGGAGAGTATTTTGCGTCTGGAGGGAAAGAGCAACAGGTAAAGTGATTGATTGCTGTTGACTCCTCTCTGAGAATTCAAATTTGAGTTTGATAGCTAATATAAATAATTCAAAACTTCCACTTAATTTCAGCTTATGATCTGGAATACAAATTTCTACGAAGTGGACTCGAAAAGAAATTCTCTAGCTTGTAATTTTAGCAGGATTGCACCTATATCAGCATCAGAAAGCACATCCACAAAGGAAACTATTGACGATGAAGTCTGTTGTATTATTGTAACTTTCTCTCTCTCCTAAGTAAGTTATTTATAAGTATTAGTGTAAGTTAGAAAGTAAGTATTGAGATTTGGAAATAAAGTCAGTCTAAACAGAACTCTCGACTTGTAATATAACATGGCGCAGCCGGTAAAACGTCGGTAAAACATTTCAGTAAGTCGGTAAAACGTATCTAGTGATAATAAGTGAAACAGAACGTTCGAGAAGCGAGTAATATCACTATGGAATATCAAACGACATTCCCAGGAATCACACCGTTGGATTTTAGTCAACAGACTAATCTAGCAGACAACTGGAAAAATTGGAAGCAACAATTCAGGATATATTTAAGAGCGACAGGCTTAGAAGCGGAACCCGATTCAAAGAAGGTGGCAGTATTTCTTCATTTACTTGGTCCAGCGGCTCTTCCTATTTTCAACTCCTTTGGTGAGGAATTCGATAAGGTTAAATATGATAGAATTATTGAAAAGTTTGAGGCATATTGTTCTCCAAAGAAGAACTTGGCCATGGAACGCCATAAATTCTTTTCAAGAAAGCAGCTTCCACATGAAACAATAACGGAGTTCATAACGGAGCTCAAAAACTTAAGTTCGTCATGTGAATTAGGCGGTTTACAATTTGACATAGTCAAAGACATTTTCATTTGTGGTCTCAACCAAGACAACAACAAAATTCGTGATCGTTTATTGCAGGAGGGGAACATTACCCTCACTAAGGCTACTGAAATTGCTCTTATACTAGAACAAACTAGTAACCAAATCAAAGTATTAGATAATGACACACATCAATATTCTAATACAATAGCGGCTGTACATAAATCAGCTTCGCAGAATATCACTAGCACAACAAGCAATAAACATAAAATCAATAACTGTAAGCATTATTCACTACGCTCGTCAAGGGGCAAAAGTTTTGCGAACGAGCAATATAATACTTGTAATACCAATACAATTGAATGTGGTAAATGTGGTTTCAAACACAAAGTAAATGAATGCCCCGCTCTTGGAAAAACTTGCAATAAATGTAAGAAAAGTAATCATTTTGCTAGTGTTTGTCGCTCTACCCGCGTACATGTAAAAAACGTCACAATTCAAAAATATAACTCGTCAGATGAGCTCTTTATCGGCACTATCAATACTGATAAGAAATTGAGTGACTGCTGGACCACAACACTCACTATCAATTCGAAAAAACTGGTTTGTCTTCTTGACACTGGTGCACAAGCGAACATAATTCCGCTTACACAGTTTAAGAAACTAGGTATAAGTAAAAATTATATACAAAATACAAACATGAAGCTTATATCATATAGTGGAGAAGAATTGAAAATAATAGCAATTATATGTATGCGTTGCAAATTAAATGAAAATAAAGTTATGATCAATTTTTTCGTAGTCAATACAGGTAATATGGCAATTTTAGGGTTTCAAGCATGTAAAAACTTAAATCTAATTCAAAAAGTCGGTCAAATCAATATTAATGGAAGTCAATATGAAAATATACTACTTCAATACACAGACATTTTTGAAGGTTTAGGGCGATTAACAGATAAAGTTCATATTCAAATACAAGAAAACATTAAACCTAAAATCGACCCACCGCGAAAAGTACCATTCAAACTTTTAGATAAATACAAACAAGAATTGAATCGAATGGAAAAATTAGGAGTGATAAAAAAAGTTAATAAGCCCACGGAATGGGCAAGTTCAGTTGTATTAGTAGAAAAAAGTAACAACAGTTTGAGAGTTTGTTTAGACCCACGAAACTTGAATGAAGCTATTGTTAGCTCAAAAGATGTGATGCCGGACATAGAATATATACGAACGCAACTATCTCAAGCAAAATATTTCAGCAAACTGGATGCGAATTCGGGGTTTTGGATGCTTGAACTCGAAGATGAAAGTTCATTTCTGTGCACTTTTAATACTCCTTTCGGAAGGTATAGATTTTTGAGGCTGCCGTATGGCATAAAAACAGCTTCAAAAGAGTTTCAGTATGTGATGAATAAATTATTCGGTGATATTGAAGGACTTGAAATATTTATAGATGATTTTATCATTTTCGGAAAAAACAAAGAAGAACACGATAAGACACTAAGACTTGTACTTGAGAGAGCAAGGGCAGTAGGTCTGAAATTTAATAAATCAAAATGTGAATTCGGTCTAAAAAAAATTAAATATTTAGGTCATATATTTTCCTGCGATGGAGTTTCTTCGGATCCGTCAAAAATTAATGCCATCAAAAACATGCAAGCGCCGAGAAATATCAAGGAACTGCAAAGGTTTTTGGGCATGGTGAATTATTTAGGCCCATTCATGAAAAATATTTCTGCAGAGACTTTTCACTTAAGAAATCTATTGAAAAAGGAGACATTATGGGTATGGTTCCCTGAACACGAGAAAGAGTTTAACAATATAAAAGAACTCATTAGCACTGCTCCTGTACTCTGTCATTTCGATCCAAGCAAACCGATTACTTTGTCTGTAGATTCATCATACGACGCCATGGGTGCGGTATTAATGCATGAATAACGCCCGATTGCGTATGCATCTTCCACCCTAACTGAAACACAAAGAAATTATTCTCAAATAGAAAAGGAACTTTTGGCTATCTACTTTGGCTGCAATAAATTTCATAGATACATTTATGGTCAAGTCGTGACTGTGGAAACAGATCACAAACCATTGATTCCAATTTTTCGCAAACCTCTAAACTCAGTATCTTTGCGTCTTCAACGGATTCTTTTGAAACTACAGATGTACAATATCAAAGTTATTTACGTTCCTGGTAAACATCTTTACATCGCAGATACTTTATCTAGGGCGTGTAACCAACATGATTTAAATTTTCAAAATATTGATAAAGAAATAAGCCTTCATGTGAATTCAGTTGTTTCGCAGATTTCTGTGACCGACAAAAGGCTGCAGGAGATCAGAACATTAATTCAAGAAGATGAAGCTTTGAGTTTAGTTAAAGAATATTGTTTGAAAGGGTGGCCTGATACGGTAAGCAATACGAAGCGCTTAGCTCAACCTTATTTTAACATCAGAGGGGAGTTGACAGTTGTTGACGATCTCGTCTTTAAGAATAAAAGTCTTGTCATTCCCACGAGAATGCGAGCAGATATTTTAAAAAAAATTCATGAAGGACATCTGGGAATCAACCGATGCTTGAATTTAGCAAGAGACATTGTATACTGGCCATGCATGACAAATGATATTAAAAATGTTGTGCAAAGTTGCATGTTCTGCAAAACACTTAGACCTGCAAATCCAAAGATGCTATTGACACCACACTCAATTCCTTCTTTACCATGGGAGAAATTAGGAGTTGACTTCTTCAAATGGCGAAATGATACCTACCTATTAGTTGTTGACTATTATTCAAAATACGTAGAAAGTGCAAAATTACACAAAAATCTAACCGCTAACAATGTGATAACTCATTTGAAATCGATTTTTGCAAGGCATGGAATACCTAAAATTTTAATTTCCGATATCGGACCTCCTTTCAACTCAAAAGAATTCAAGTTTTTCTTAAATGAGTGGGACATTGAAAGTGTAACAACTAGTCCATATTATCCAAAATCTAATGGGTTAGTTGAAAGTACTGTGAAAACAATAAAAAATATTCTATCTAAATGCCAAGAGTCTGGAACAGATCCATATATAGGTCTACTTCAATATCGAAATACTCCTAAAGGCAATTTCGATTCTCCAGCTAAGCTTCTCATGTCTCGGAATCTGAGAACAAAATTACCAGTCAGGCTGCAAAACCTAAAACCCGAAGTCATAAATGAAACAAGGCATAAAAATAACTTACAAATCAAGACAGACAAAATGAAAATGTACTACAATAAGCATGCAAAAACACTACCCACAATCAATGTGAACGAGGAAGTTTTGTTCAAAAAACATCCCCAAGTTAAAAATTGGACCCAAGGCAGAGTCGTTGACAAATGCGAACAACCTAACTCTTATGTAATCAAAGAGAACAGTAGCAATACAAATTATAGAAGAAATCGTAAGCACTTATTGAAAATTAGTGGTGACAGAAATATAAATAGAAGTGAGTCTTTCACCGATGTTCCGCCTGACAACAAATCAAAGCCTTCAAATAAGAACTTAATGAGCACCCCAATAGCGCATATGTCAAGATTCCAGTTTAAGCAAAGTGAATCTGCATTAGGATCACCAGTTAGCAATGAGCCTGAAGAAATAAAAGCGCACGAACTTTCCATTGACGATGCATCACAATCTCAAAACAATATAAATGCTGATGAACCACCCGGAAGTCAACATGAAAATAATGTAACAAATCCGTTGTTGAACTATAGCAATCATGATGATAATTGTATGGTAACCAGGTCCGGGAAAGTCATAAGGCGAGAAAAATCATAGTTCTCTGATATGTTCATATACAAGTCTTTGAGCATTTCATGTGTGAATCCTAAATACTAAACAGAAAGTAATTTGAATGGAACTAGTCAAAGTTTTATGCTGATTATTCTAAATCATTAATCTCAAGATAATATTAAACAAAAATTTGATCATAACTGGAAAAGCTAACATAAGTAATACTGCATAGGCACTAAGTTTGAGAGTTATAATTATAACATATTTTATTATCGTTGGATTGAAATGCAAGACAGGTTAGGTAAAACAATTTAGAAACATGATGTTGAAATCAAGGAAATAAATAAACAATGTAGAAAAATGATGTTGAAATCAAGGATGAATTAAAGAAAAACAATAATGAATTAGAATTGTATTATATAATGAATTAGAATTGAATTATATAATGAATTAGAATTGAATTATATAATGAATTAGAATTGAGTTATATAATGAATCAAGCAAGAATCAAAAACAAATAAAACATGAACAATGTAACTAAACGAATCCAAAATGGACAAATACATTAAAAACTTAAGAGCAGAGGTGTTGTATTATTGTAACTTTCTCTCTCTCCTAAGTAAGTTATTTATAAGTATTAGTGTAAGTTAGAAAGTAAGTATTGAGATTTGGAAATAAAGTCAGTCTAAACAGAACTCTCGACTTGTAATATAACAAAGTCGATCATAGTAGAGCTGATAATCGTGGAATCTTAATGGATTCCAGAAAATCGAGGAACAATAACCAACTAGTGATGGACTCAAAAACGCCAAACAGTTTGAAAAAAACGTTTGGCTGCAAAAAACGAACAGTTTTTCCTAATAGCGACAAACAGTTTTTTTTTAAAACGAAATTTTTTTGCAAGAACGAACAGCATTTCTAAAACGAACCGTATTTCTACAACGAATCGTTTTTCTAAAACCAATTATTCCAACTATCCTACAACGAATAGCTTTTCTAAAGCCAATCGTTTTTCTAAAACGGACTATTCTTCTCAAACCAACAGTTTTTCTAAAACGAATAGTTTTTATAAAACCAATCATTTTTCTAAAACGAATCGTTTTTCGTTTATCTCAAACGAACCGTTTTTGTCAAACGAACTGTTTTTTTAAAACGAATCGTTTTTCGTTTTTCTCAAACGAACAATTTTTTTCAAACAAAACTGTTTTTTTAAAACGGGTCGTTTTTCGTTTTTCTCAAATGAAACGGGTCGTTATTCAGATATTCAAAAAGTTTTTAGGGCAAAAGGAGCTGAAATCGGACAAAATCGGCAAATTTTGGGTTAGAGTGGTTTGGGACATAACGGGCCAAGACCTATTACTGTGACATAAAAATTTCGGTTTTGTAGGGGAGTAAGGGGTTTTTTGGCCATAGCTTGGCAAAAACTGCCTTTACCGCGCTTTCGATGATTGGAAGTGGTCGAGGAGTATATTAGTGATATTTTTGATAGGGGAAATTGGGCAAAAACGTCCATTTTTTTCCAAAAAAAAAATGTTTGATCTACCATGAATTCAGGGACCTTTCGGAGTTGTTTCGGACGAAATTTCCATACAAGTCTGGGAAAAAGCGGCCTAGTTTCGAAGATACGGCAAAATGAAATCCACCGGAAAAACTAAAAGTAGCACTAAAAGTGCCAAGAAGGAAAAGGTTGAGATTCTTTTTGGTTCATCAGTTGGCGTCTCCGGGTGTTCTGAGGCCTTCCTCCTGACTGCAGGCCGCCACAAGGGTGTGTCCATACCTGCCGGGGTTGTAAAATTTACGAGACCATGGGAGGTAAGGTGCCCCTGGACTCATGCCCAGCCTTACGGAAGAGGTTGGCCCCTAGTGGGTGCATGTTTAATAAACAAAACATTTTTTTTATTGCTTGATAAAAACTTCATGCTTCAGTCAAGCGAAGTGTAAATCCGACTGTTTTAGATTAGCCAGGAAAAGTTTGGTATCAGAGATCGCTCGATGAAAAGTCATATAGATTACAACAGGATTAGTTGGTCCTATCTTAGTAATTTTTTTACTTATGTCATTTGAACGATTACAGGAGGTGTTTTTTTGCACATAATAAAATAAAATTGATTGAATTTGATCGTTTTTCTTTAGATGGCCCCTAGATTGGAGAAAGACTTGCCAAATAAATGACCGACCATTGGAAAGTTACGGACAAGCTGCACAGACTAACTAATGACTCGGTATTCTTTGAAGGTAATCTTGCACCATCATCATTCTAGCTTGGGAACGTTGTGTCTGGAGTGTGGAGGAGGGCATATTAGTCCATTTCATTACATTACTGCAAATTGTATGCATTGTATGTATACATGTCTGTACATACTTCAAATAGGTATTTGGAACAGGTATTTTTTCGTACTCGTACTAGTTATACCTAGTATGTGAAAATCCTAGTACGGCCCAACTCTAATTGTCGTACAGCATAAAATTTGTTTCTCTCGTTAATTCAAACTGTTTTTTCAAACAGTTTTAAAAAACAGTTGTTTTTGGAAAAAAAAAACAGTTCGTTTTCGTTTTTTGAAAACAACAGAAACGCCCATCACTATAACCAACCACAGAATTATCAGGTTGAAGAATGATTTGATTAAGGTTTATATGTTAGATATTATACGAAAATTCTTTAAATTCGATAAAATGTTATTGAAGAATTTCCAGTAGTTGTACCTGTGCGAGCTTTTGCATAGCACTTATTACTCTTGAGTTGAGTTTTTTTTTAACTTAAACTTTCGCCATAATTATAAATAATTTCGTTTGTCCACACTAACGAGCTATAGTTTATTGAAGGAATAATTCGAATGCGATCCAGATGGTAAAGAAATGATTATTTTTCGAACCACAAAATCACGAACCCGAAATCGAAATAACGAAGATGATTCTTTAAACGTTAGTATTCTATTTAATGTTAAAGAAATATCTGAATGCCTTGGTAATGTTTCGGAGATCCTGAAAGCATATTGAAAATTATATTTTGAAAAGTAGCTTTAAGGAAAGGTGATTTTGTGTGAACGTCGAGGTTATTGTATTTTTTGTGCTATATTGTCTTATTAAATAAAATTATTTAACGGAATTTGCTTTTGTAAGGCTTCAAGAGCAAAAGGTTTTGTTTGAAATATTTTTGTGCTTGTGTGCGAAAAGTACGTAAAGTAAACCTACATAAAAACAAATCTCTTTTAGTCTCCTTCCTTCCACTCTCTCAATCAGTTTATCTCATTTATCATCGCGTCATCAATCAAAATTGTTGCTCATGATATCAAAAATTACTTTTGCCCTTTCAAAATTAATTGATGGATATAGCCCAGCCTCGGAATGAGAGACAATAAGCTGAATTTTCGTATATATCTTCATTTTGGGGTCCTCAAAGTTGCCTCAAAAGTCTCATAAAATCTCGTGTCTGCGTCGAAAGTTATTCATTGTCAAAGGTAAGAAAAAACAGTTTTTTGCTATTATCTTGGTTTCTATTGCTCCAATGATGTTAACATTTAGGATCGAAATTGTATTTGCGACAAATTTTATTTGTCGCGTATTTTACATTTGCGACAAATTTTATTTGAAGCATTTTTTTATGCGCTCAACCGTTTTTGCGATAGAGGGCGGTGAGCGCGCAGCACTCAGCCATACGTACTGTAATGCAAGGTCAACCGTGAATACTACATTGAATTTTGAATTATTTGTATTATTTACCAGTTGATACATTTTATTTAATAGCATTTTATACATATTTAATATATTTCAATGTACTATTTATTTTACATATTTTTAATCTATAAATCTTTAATAATTTAAAGAACAAAAGTATTACTTTTCTTCTTTTTTGTCGTCATCTTCTGGACGTTCGGGAATTTCTGTATCAGTGTCATCATCTTCGTTGCCTTGAATTGGTGTTTAAAGACCTTCCTGAATTTCAGGGTCAAAAGCACTCTCTTGCTCACAGTCACTTTGCAATGAAACAGCATTGAGTGAAGCTTGCCCATTACACTGACCACAAGCTAAAGTGCATTCCAGCCCCGATTTTCTACATCGGCACCGTGCACCACATCCATTCTTACAATTACAAAATAGAGTATTCAGTAACTCATCGGAAGCTGGTGGTAATATTGCTGTCATTGGCTCGATGAACTCATTTTGAAGCACCAAACCCCATTCCTGGGGCTCTAAATCTTGTCGTAACCATTTTTGAACTTGGTAATAGACACGGTTTATATGTGCACTTGTCGGTGGAAGATTAGATAACTGGACAGGTTTATTAAGTTTTGTAGATTTAATGAACTGAGTATATCGAAGATGATCGATATTATCCTCAGATTTTCGAGCATTGTATATCGCTAGTAAGATCCAAATGCCATTGTCGTGTAATTGTTGGACAGGGCACTTTTTTTCTAGAAAAACTTGAGCTAGTTCGTCGAAATTGGCAAGTTGTTCTAGTGATTTAATGAAAGTTTTTTTCCTTTCTTAAACAGCGCAGAAGTTGTATCACATCCACTGATTGCATGTAAAAATAAAACATGTTTTTTAGAAATGGGATATTTGTCAAAACTTGTTGAAGACTAGATTTGTGTTTTGACATCGCCTTTGCCAACTTTTTTAAAGAAAATGTCTTCTTGATGTAATTGGGTGCAACCAATTAAAATAACTAGTAAATCTATGTCTTCTCCTATAATGATAGCAGTCCTTTCATGTTTGGATTTTTCGATAGCTGTTTCTATAATTTGAACATCAGCATCATCTCTCACTTGTTTTGTTGTGATATTTACACTCTCAAACTTTTCAATGAGCATACCAATAAGTTTCTTTTTATTTCATCGATTTGACAAAAACTTTTCTTGGTTAATTGACACAATCATTGTTTTGTCGAAACAACTTCATAAGATTTCGAAAAAGCAGCATTTCTTTTTTGTTGTTCCATTGCTTTTATGTTTTTAGTGTAGTCAGAGTATCTGTCAAATACAACAACCGTTTTTGATGCATAATGTGTTTCTAAATACTTAACGTATTTATCTAAAACAACAGAAAAAGCATCGTCTTTACTCCAAACGACGCGATGCATAAAGTTCGTATTTTCATAAAGTTCGATATTAACTGGTGTCATATTATTATATGACAGGGCTTTCATGGTTTTTCCTATGCCATTATTAAATACAATGTATTAACTGATAAATTATACAAATAATTCAAAATTCAATGTAGTATTCACAGGCATTCACGATTGACCTTGCATTACTGTACGTATTGCTGAGTGTTGCACGCTCACCGCCCTCTATCGCAAAAACGGTTGAGCGCATGAAAAAATGCTTCAAAAAAAATTTGTCGCAAATTTCATGTTCTACAATTTCGATCCAAAATGTTAACATCATTGGAGCAATAGAAACCAAGATAATAGCAAAAAACTGTTTATTCTCACCTTTGACCTTGAATAACTTTCGACGCAGACACGAGATTTTATGAGACTTTTGAGGCAACTTTGAGGATCCCAAAATGAAGGTTTATACGAAAATTCAGCTTATTATCTCCCATTCCGAGGTTGACCCCTATTTTTATGCTAAAATGACTGGGCCAATATTTAACAATCCTGTCTGGGTATACACAACTCTCAGTGTTAGCGGTGGGTCGTGAATTTAATTTGTATTCCATCAAAAACCAAACCAACATGTAAATACTAGTCTTTCCGAAAAATGTCGTTCTTGTTGAAATGAAATTTTTTTTGCACTTCAGTTTCGTCATTTATTACTTTAAATTTCATGAATCAAGGCAACATTTGCACAACACAGTCTTCAATCATTTTATTTTTGCCAGAATTATATTTTTGAAAACGGTTATGCATCACTCACAGCCCTGATGATCCACATCCCTGATGATCCACATAACTTAGCACGATCGTACTGATACTATTAAAAAAGAGCAAAATAAGAGATTTCCCGAGTATTTTATTCAAAATGTAAATTTACCTCGTGGATTTGTACATTTGAAAGCACTCAACTCACATTGATTGCCAAACATTCTTCGTCTACCGTTCACTACGCCACAAACTGGTTGATAAACTTGCGGGCAAATTGTAGCGCATGATCTTCGATTCGGGAACTGACCAGCAGCAAGACAAATGAATGCTATGGGGAAAGAGTATTTTATTTAAATATAATACACAATAGCAAAAGTTACTTACCAAACAAGCAAATACAGATTAAGAATTTCATGTTGTCACTGTTTCGATCTGCTTCTAGCAGAGATTCTTCTCTATAATACCTGAGACTTCACCGGGGACTATCTTTTATATGAAAATTTATCGGCATAAAAATATGCAAATGAGAGATTAACATAAACAGAAGATAAGATGGGTTTCCCTAGTCTATTACGAGTTGGGAGTTTTTGCGTATTTTTTTATTCTTTTTTATATTGAATCATTACCAAGTAATGATATCAGTGTGATTCCCCTAGTATAATATTCTGACTCTTTAAATATGAGGTCTTCTAGCTGTTCAATGTTTAGATTTTTATGCTTGTAGAAACAATGGCTAAAGTACTAGACACAACACCCTAGATATCTTGTTTATGCCACGAAAATAATGATTATTTAGCATGACCAACGAGTAATTTAGGTCTCGGTGTTTCTAGGGCGAACATCGAATTCTTTTTGACACATTATATGTTGTGTTTAATTTAATAGGCGTTGTTAATAAACATCAAAAAATTCCATCAAGTTTCGCGGTGGGCTATCTAGCACCACGAAATTCCATCAAGTCTGGCGGAGGGCTATCCGACACCACGAGACATCAGCAGATCATCTACACTGAATGCGCGTGCAAGTCGTGGATACAGTCAAATTATATTTACCTTCGAGTCATATTTCGTTACCGCCCGTGTTTCATTATTACTATTTAGTACTTAGCACAGTGAAATCCGACATAAAAATAAGGCGAAACTTCGGAAAAATTAGAGGAAAGCTGAATTTTGATGTGAACCTTGATACTGGCGTATTGAACAAAATGTCAAAAGTCCCCATCGATCCGAGTGCTGCGTTACTTTTTATACGGGGTCAAAGGTCACCAAAAGTGACCTTTCCTAAATATCTCAGTAACGGTCACGGCTTTAGAAAAACAATGTATGACGAATTTGTAGCTTAAAAAATTTCCAACAAAAAGGATCGCGCAACTTTTTCTTGTAATCATTACAGTTTTTGAGATATATTGATCTAAACATTTGCTACTAACAGCATCCTCTTTCTCAACGGAATGTTGATGTTATCCGATTTTGATTACGACTAGGATTGTTTGTGAGTTTGTTTTGCACTTTTCGGAGCACACTTTTGCAACTATCCTGGAGTGTGGTAGATAAGTTTGTTTACATGTTCTTTTTCATGCACCTCATAAACATAGAAAAACAAACTCACAAACTTTCCAAGTCGTAATCAAAATCGGATAATATCAACACGCCATTGAGAAAGAGGATGCTGTTAGTAGCAAATGTTTAGATCAATTTATCTCAAAAAGGGTTATGGTTACAAGAAAAAGCTGGGATCTTTTTTGGTGTAAATTTTTTTAGCTACAAATTCGTCATTCGCCCAGACCCTAGGTTGGCCCCTCCCAGAAAAATACATATATCCAATAGCGGACACTCAAGTTTTTGCCTCTTAGGTTTTTGCGTTTACAGCGAGAGTTGTGCAGTAGTGTAAGCCTATACCAAAGCATACACACTACTTATAACATAGAGGCTGTGTTATTTGCGGTATTGCTTACGATGTTATGGGACTTATCTCGAGAAATGGACGGCAATATTTAATTTGGACAAGTTATACGTTAAGAAAAAGACGAAAAGCGCCTCGCCAATCATCCTTTTTTTATTAAGATTATCTGTTTATTCCTACTAGGCAATAAAGACGCATTTGGATAAAAACACTTTTATAAACTGGTGTTTTATGCAATTATGTTTTTCACAAAACATAGTCTGAGTATTAAAATGGTAGGCAATAAGGTAATTAACGTAGAATACAATTTTCGAAGTCATTTGGAGAATAAAAATAGCATCCCAGCCAATTCGGTGCGATTTTTGTGCGATTGGGAATTTTACAGGTTTAGATTTGACTGTATAAATATAGTAATTTCATCAGTCATTTGCATTTTGTTCTAAAAGCCGAAAAAAATACTAGAGAGTCAATGGTCAATGGTTATGGTAGCTACAAGGTTGCCCAGACATACAGAAACTTATTTTTTATGCCCATTGATGAGTCTTGTAAATTTCGTGATGATCTGATGACTCGGTGTGAAGTTATCACAATGCGAAATTTTCCATAAAATTGCCATTGTCGCCAAAAATACACCAAAATTTCAGCTCGGCCAAACTTCGCGATCCGGATAAATTATCCGGATAGTAAAATTCATGCACAATGCGTTCAAGGACATATTGCATACAATAATAAAAACTCTACAATAATAAAACTCTAATAGTGCTTGGAAGACAGTAAGTGATACGGTGCTTGAACAATGTTGGAATATTGTCAAGATGAACCGAAATTATTTGGAAAAGGCTATCGACCTTACGACGTGTCTCAGTCGCCAAGGACGCGCTTTCAGAGGACATGATGAAAGTCGTGCCAGTGATAAACGTGAATTTTTTTGGAATTTTGTGTATTATTGGCGAAGTATGATTCAACTTTTGAAAATAATTTTAAAAGCAAGGTTGCCAACTACTGTAGTAGCAAAACACAAAATGAATTAATAAAAATAATTGCTGAAATCATTCGAGAGGACAATACAGCTGAAACAAAAGAGTGCGGACTGATATCTATTATGGCAGAACAAGCAAGGGCCCACAAAAAGGAACAACTTTCCGTGGTTGTCAGATTTGCTAAAGAGCTAGCAGATCGAATCGCCCCAATTTTTGGGGTGAATCGGATCATACACAACATGTAACAAAATTTTAAGTTTCTTAACACTATAGCTTTGGAATCAGTAAAAAATTCATAATGAGATCAATTTTAATTATCGGCACATAATTCACATATATATGGTCCTTCCCCCCATATCAGCACATTTTTCGTGGCACCATTCTTCGCAGGCATTGCACTGAATCCAATCCTCTGATGATGGATAAACGAATATTTTGGAACAGTAAATGCAGTGCCACTCTCTCTGTTTTGCAGATGAACTTTTAATTTATATCGCAGGCTTTGCTTTATTCTTGATCTTCTTCGCAGTATTTTCTTTCATCTTCTCCTTTTTTCCTTGGTTTTATTGTCTTCCTTAAATTTATTCTTTGTTTTTGAGAAGAGTAGTCTTACTCTGAGGTGATGTTTAATGCAAGACCGGTTTTGAAACTTTACGAATTCTTTTAGAAGCAATTGGTGAGTTCAAAGGTGATGGAAGAATTTCTTTAATTATTTCTGCAGCGGTGGGAGGCTGGGCTTTGTCAGACTGTTGTGAACTTGCAGATGACACTGTATCAGCTACTGGTTGTGTATTTGTGGCTTGCACTTGTAGCTGCATTTGTTGGGAACTTGGGAACTGGACTGGGGACTCTACAATGTCCGACTCTTGATCACCGATGAACTTGTGGTCAGGTATTGCATTGGCGTTTAGTGGAAATATTCCAGTCTTTTCGAAGCCTTTTGTAGCATTCCCAACAATGGCAGCCTGATTCCAAGCCCGTTGGAAAAGTGCTCCAAAAGCGACTTTTGTGATTCCTTGATTTGGATGTGAATGTTGTCATGCTGTAGATATTTATATATATATATATATATATATATATATATATATATATATATATATATATATATATATATATATATATATATATATATAAATAAATATATATATATATATATATATATACATATATATATATATTTATATATATATATATATATATATATATATATATATATATATATTTATGTATATATATATATATATATATATATATATATATATATATATATATATATATATATATATATATATATATATATATATATATATATATATATATATGTATATATATATATGTCATCAAAAAATTCAATGACTATTTCTTTAGAACGTGCCATCTGATTGAGCTGATATTTTCAGTATACATTGGTGTATATGCAGAATAGGTCCAGATCCCACCAAATGTTAATTTTCTTTAACCCTTTGGCGCCGGTGAACATTTTAGTTATATTTTAAATATACCTAATATTCTGACACCAAATAATTTTTGTAAAATGATTTCGGAACGTGTTTTAAATAGGAATATGATAAACCTTAATCTAAACCGTGTTTGGTAGAAATTTGGGTACAAAAATTCGATTGATGCTGCCAGCTATGGTAAATTTTGTGTCTTTGGTTTTTAAAATTCGCTCAGGAAAATAAAACTGTTTGCCCTTTAACTTCTAATGCAGTCATGAAATCAATACGAATTTTATACAATTTGTGGAACCTATTATAGGCATTATTCAGGCCGAATCTGGTTGAAAAACTATGAAAGGGTTTTCAGTTATTGTTGGTTTTGTGTTTATTTGCAATATTTTTATTAAGCGATTTTATCGTAAAATTTTCAACTGGTAATGATATTGTAGTGACAATAAGCAGCAAATATTAAGTTTGCGATTATTTGAAAAATGTCGCGGCTGGTAACCGTTAATTCTTTTATGTTCCTATAACTTTGAATGCAGTCATCGGATCGCGACGAAATTCGCAGGGTAGGTTAATTTCAACGTGAAGGAGATGTGATATAGTTTTGGTTTTGATACTGGCAAAAGGTTGCCAGCACGAGTCGGTAGTGCTACTTTTGTATCAATAAATGCTTACAGTTAGTGTTCATACCGGAAATATTTGCAATGAAAATGAATAACCAATGTTTCAACTCCCAAAGTTCTGCAAATTGTTCGGATCGCAGCCCCAAACACCAACTTCAGTTACAGTGCTGCAGGCACTGAGCATTTTCTTCATTGATGTTATATGAGATGCTGCTTTCAAAGTTTTGTGAAATAAACAACTGATAACGAATATAATTAACAAGTGCTTTGCTCTCATAAACTTTGAAATTGATGCCAGTGGTAATATCTGAAACCTTTCCGCCATATGAGTTATGATGCATTCTTGAGACCAAAGTAAAACGTGGCGTTTGAAACAGTTTGGCTGTAATAAGCAGCTCGTGTGGTAGAGTATGCACCCGAAATCTGCACGGTTCTTCTACTGTTCTTCAAACATTAGTACTTCTAGCGGTTCAGGTGCGCTGGAGTTTTTTGTTGTTTTCGTACCAACATTTTGCAATATAATTTTCAGACAATAAACAGCTGCAATCAAAATGAGTACCACTGTTTCCAGTTTTGACAGTTTCGCGCATGGCAACCCCAAAATCTTTCTAAACCTGTAACATCCGATGTATTTATCAAATCGAGTCAATGTTCATAAGTCATGTTGACTTTGCAGTGAAGCAGTTTTTTTAGACTATTGTATCCAGTGCTTGTAAAGTGTTGCGAGTGTTGAGTACTTTGATGTGAGATGCTGCCATAAAGTTTTCAGATGATAAGTATCCTGTAACGAAAATTAGCACAAAGCGTTTTACCTTCTTAATTTTTGAAATTTATTCGAATGGTATTTATGCAACATACTTTTCTTCGAAAATCGATCTTTCTAACGGTTCTTATGTGCTAAGTTTTATCATAATAATCATTTTCATTTCGCTCAATAAACATTCCATTTACTTGGGAGAATTTTTAAAGCTTTTTGAACCTAAGCAGAGGTTTCCAATTTCCGCCTCAAAGAGTACTCACATTTACTTCGGACTGAGTTTTGGATTGAACGTCACAATTTTCTTTTTCAGACCATAAAACTACACTTCTTTTGACGTCTCATCACTCGAACTGAGTGTTGAATGTGATAACAGCATTGCACTTCTGTTGTGTCTCGACCAGTTTATACAAAAGACTTTTCTCATCCTAACGAAAGAACAAAACAGGATTTAATTTATACTTAATTATACGCAATTCAGTTTGCATACTTCTCATTTCAACAACCATATCGAAATCAATTTCCGTTTAATTTACATTTGGATTCTCAAGTGGAAATGAAATTACTGTCTAAGATTCAACTCCACACCAAATTAAAGCTGTAATATGCATCAGAAAGGAAGATGTGACGACGGGGATGAATGGAAGCATATTTCCGAAATTAATAAACAAGAAACGAAAGGCTTCAATTAAAAATCTCCTTGTGACCACAAACGCAAAATTATAGGTCAGAAAATGGGCAATTAGAGCTCAGAGAAATTGAAAGAGAAACGATCAGATGGTTTTGTGCGAATGGTATTCACTGGAAATATTTCGTTTTCTCAAATCCTCCGCAATTTTCGCAGCCAGAAACAGAAAAGACGATTCGTTGGCAGAAGGCGGTAGAAAGCAGAGTTTAGCTATTCAGTTATTCAGTTGTTTGAATGAAGAATACATCGCCTCGACTTCAAGTATTTGCAAGCGTAGAATTAATTACAGTCGAAGGAGAATCATTTTCCCAAGACAGTTGGCTGATGTGTAGTTTGTAAGTGAGTAGGCAAATTTCGAGCCGTGGATGTACCAAATTGTCAGTGTGTCAAACTGTGTTGAGAAATTTATGGTTGTTCAAGTCGAAATGGAGTCATCATGGAACGAAATTATTTCATCAATTGTACATTAACTTTCGGCTGAAGACGAACAGTATTTGAACTTTGAAGTATTGATATTTCTAAGAGAATGCCTTAGTAGGCAAAGAGCTTCCATTCGCAGAAAGCTGGTGAGAATGTGCATTATAAACAGTTAGACAGTTATTTGTGGTAGAACGTCAGCAATTTATTTAAATTTGAAATATATCTAATAGGTTCGAGATGTTTATTTAAATATCAGCATGGTAGCATTCATTTGTTTTATTGCATAGCTTTGCGTGTTACACAATAAATTGTAAATATTGAAAATGGAATTGAAAAATGCTTTGCAGCTTCCTTCAACTTAAGTCGTGACTCTGGCCATTTTTTACTGATTTTCGAAGAAAATTTAGTATTTAACTCGTTTCGCCGAAAATTGATATTTCTCTATAAGTACATATATGTATATATATATATATATATATATATATATATATATATATATATATATATATATATATATATATATATATATATATATATATATATATATATATATATATATATATATATATATATATATATATATATATATATATATGTAGGATTGATTTAAAGAAAAGGTTGATAGACACAAGTTTATTAAAAATTCAAAATTCAAACTGAACAATGTTTAGGAATAAAATTATCTGTGGGTGATCACTTCTGCTCTCGGGCTGGTCTAAACGGCGACTGACTTTGTTCACTCATCCGCTTGACATCCTTTTTCCATGAATCAGTCCAGGCGCTCGTAGATCTAACCACTACATTCGGCCATCTTGACCGGATATTCGCCTCGAATATTCGTTGATATCATCGGCTTCGTCACTATCAGATGAATTTTCGTCGTCGTATTCTACCCACGCTCTCACCAATCTTTCGAACTACGTAACGATCGTTACGTAAAACTTTTATAATTTCGTAAGGTTCGAGATATTTGTGAGCGAATTTCAGTCCTGGACCTTGCTGAGTTCGCTTTATCGCAACAATGTCGCCTTCTCGATAAATGAAAGCTTTCTTTTTCTTCAGGTCGTAATTTTTTTTATTCTGGCGCTGTACGCGCTCGATGCTGTCCTTGGCTTGATCCCGTAGCTCATTTCGATCACAATCGAAACGGATGACAAGTTCATCTTGCAGGAGCTCCTTAATATCAGGATCATCGCGGATTCGTGGATGTACACCAAACAACAATCGGAAAGGCATCATTCCAATGCTTCGCTGAGGCGTTGTATTTAAACATTGTTGCACGGTGTCGACATACTTGTGCCACTCGTTTGGTTTTGGTGCCGATAGTTTTGTGAGCAATGGTATCATCGTACGGTTAATTCGTTCGACTTGTCCGTTACTCCTTGGAATTCCCGTTGTAGTTAGGATGTGCTCGATGCCTTCTGCTCGACAATAATCTCCGAATTCTCTTGAAACAAAGGCAGATCCTCTATCAGAAATAATTCTCCTCGGATTCCCAAAAACAATTGATTGTTTTCGCAAGCGGTCTACAACTTCGGCGGCAGTGGTTGATTTCGTTGCATACAGCCAAACAAATTTAGAAAAAGCATCAACCACAACAAAGATATGAGCATAGCTTTTCTTCGTGGAAGGTAATGGTCATAGATGATCAACGTGAAACGTATCTAATGGCACGCTCCCTTTTTCAATTGGATTGAGGAAGCATTCTTGTTTACCTTGTCGTCGCTCTGCCAAAATACAAGCAATACAGTTTCGGATGACTTTCTCAACTTTCGGTCGCAAGTGCGGTATCCAGTAATCGTTTTGCACAAGAGAAACGGTTTCGCCAATCCCAAAATGTCCTCGTTCATGGGCTCTCCGAATTACTTGCATGTGCATTGCCTTAGGAACCACTAGTCGTATCTCGTCCCCAACGTCTTTGTATAGGAGTCCTCCTTGAACTACGTAGCCATCGAGGGTTCCCTGCCTTGCTTCGTCTAACTTCCTTTTCAAATCTTCATCATTTGATTGCGCCCGCCTCAATCGCGTTGTCAGTCCTTCTTCACACTCATCCACAATCAGGCACGTCGGAAGTGGATTTCTGCTCAGAGCGTCGACGTGTTGCATACTTTTGCCCGGTCGATGCTCAATTGTGTACTGGAATTCCTCCAGTAAAAGGGCCCATCGAGCCACTCGTACGCAAAGATCTTTCTTGTTCATAGTCAACATGAATGCGCGGCAGTCGGTTACTATCTTGAAAGATATGCCCAACAAATATACACGGAATCGCTTGAGCGCTTTAACAACTGCAAGGACTTCTAACTCGTAGCTCGAGTACTTTGATTCCGCTGACGTTGTTTTGCCGCTTGCGTAGTAGACTGGGTGCAGCAGCTGATCTTCGCTGTCTCGCTGCAAAAGAATTGCTCCATAACCATGTATTGACGCATCAGTATGCAACTCTGTATCAGCCCCTGCTCGATAAATACTCAATACGGGCCTTTCACTCAGCAAAATCTTCAGTCGCGTGAATGCATCTTTTTCAATTGCACCAAAATTAAATTCAACGTCCTTTTTCAACAAGTTAGTCAAAGGTCGGGCAATCGTTGAGTATCCTGCTACGAATTTTCGAAAATATCCAGTTAACCCCAGGAATGCTTGTATCTGTCGAACGTTCGTGGGCTGTGGAAAGCGTCTCACTGCTTCAGTTTTCCGTTCAGAAGGTCGTACGCAGCCGTTTTCTATCGTGTGCCCCAAGAATTCAACCTTTCTTTGTAAAAAACAGCACTTTTCCCAATTCATCGTCAAACCAGCTCCACTAGCTGTTACAAGCACTTTTTCTAGTCTTTCGATCCCACTTTTTTCATCGTTCGAAGGGATGATTAAGTCGTCCATGTATACCAATACTGTTCCGTCTCGGATCAAGTCTCTAAATGTCGCATTTACAAATCTTTGAAAAACGGACGGCGAATTGCATAGACCAAAAGGTACTCGCAAAAATTCGTATTGGCCATCGGGCACGATAAACGAAGTGTATTTTATACTCGAAGCATCTACTTTCACGTGGAAGAAACCGTTTTTCAAATCAAGTGTGGTAAAAATCTTAGCTCCTTGCAACCGGTCTAAAGTATCTTCTATCAACGGTAATGGGTAACGATCTTTTACCACTTTCTTATTCAGGAGCCGATAGTCGATACACAATCTGTGCGAGCCATCTTTTTTCTTGACAAGCACTACTGGGCTCGCGTAATCAGAGCAAGAAGGCCGAACTATAACCTGTTTCTCCCATTCATCGATTTGTGCGTTTACAATATCCTTCTCTGATGTCGATAGGCGTCTCGCCTTCTGATAAACCGGTTCATCATCTTTAAGTACGAGTTTCATCTTAACGTCAGTCTCGATTACCTTATTCGGCTTATAATTTTCGACTAACTTTCTACATTTCAGATCGTTCCCATCAACTCGATTTGTCTTTTCTTCATCTTGTAAATCAATTTGAAATATCTCCGGTGTACTGTCGTCATCAATAACCTCAGAAACCGGCTTGATCGTGATTTTTCCTCGGAACGCATGCAGCTCTACTGTGTCTAGAAAATCAGATCCAATCAATAGCTTCTGTCCTGACACCTCGTTGGCAATTACTCGCACGAGAAGCGGATAAGAATGCCCATCTACTGTGAGTTTCGCGCAAAATTCTCCCAATGTCGGAATATTCTTAGATCCTATTCCAGAAATTTGAATTGCTGTCGGCTCGAGCTGGGATACTTTCATTTTCGCATATTCGTCTTCCCGCATCAAAGTAATATCGCTACCGGTATCTAAAAGTGCTTCTATATGCTTACCGTCTATCATGACATTTTTAACGAATTTTTTACTTATACTGCAAGCCACAGTGCGAGTATTTTTCGATTCGTCATCGTTTTCCGTGCATCTTGACGCCATATGTCCATACTTGCCGCATTTGAAACACCTAGCACCAAGATTTTTCGTCGGGCACGCTGTGCTGACGTGATCAGGCATGCCGCAGTTATAGCAACGCCTTGTGTTTTTTGCTCTTCTCGTTCCACTGCCACTTGCACCGTACCTCTGACTCTTTCCACTAATGCCTGGTATTCCATCCTGTTCTACTTTCGGTAATGCCCCGCCACGTTTTTCCTGCCTGTGTGAACTCATGACACATTGATCTTGCAGAGTTATTTTTTCGAATGCCTCCAGAAGAGCATCCGTCGTAGTAAACCGCTGAATACGGGCTTGGTCGCGCAACGTATTATCTGGTATTCCGTCTATGACGTAATCAATTATTTCGTCTGCATCGATTGGCACTCGGTTTCCTAAAATCAGTTTGTCATGCGTATATTCATGGAAAGTTTCTCCTCTTTTCCACATACGCCCTTCAAACTTTCTTCGCATTTCAACTTTATTTTGGCGATGACGGAACATTGCTTTCAGGCCTTCGAGGATTTCATCGAATGTCATGCCGATGTATTCGGGTCGCGAGTGAAACCATTCGAGTGCTTTCCTCTTCAGTTTCATGCCTATCAAAATTTTTGCAGAATCATCCTCGACTCGATACACAGCCTTCACCAATTTCAGCTGCTTTTCCCACGTATCAAAACCACTAGAAGTGCCGTCGAATTCACTCACCAGATCTGCGATGGCCGTAATATTCGTTCGCACGTGGCCTTGCGTTGGTAGAGCCGCAGCACCATGGTCGTCGCTTCCTATCTGTGCGTATTGGCTTTGGTTCTGGTTTGCACCACGCAAAAGTTCGATCTCTCGACGAGCGAGCATGAGTTCACGCTCAACAAGTTCTTTTTCGCGCCTACAAAATTCGATCTCTCGCTCACGCAGCTCATCTTCACGTCGGACATTTTCCTCATCTTTATCTGGCCGCTTCATCCAATCACCAGATGGATCACTTTCCATTATTCGAGCCAAAAGTTCCGCTTTTGATCCCGACGTAAGCAGCCCGCGAGCATTTGCAATGTCTTTTAATTCAGCCGTCTTAAATTCGCTAGGCTCCGACATGCTTTTTCTATTTTTTTTAGATCGACCCATACACTAACAAAACCCTGACAATTACCGCACACAGCAATATTTACGTGTCCGTACACAACAGTTTTAAAGAGATCTCAAGTCAACACACACGCATACCCCGTCTGAGCATTTGTATGCCTCACGATCGACACTGACACAACACACACAGTTTTCAGTGCACACTTATACTCCGTCTGAGTATTCGTATGTTTCACGATCGTCACTAGCTCAACACACACAAATTTCAGCGCACACTTATACCCTGTCTGAGTATTTGTAAGGGCCACGCCAGGTCTATATCTCACACGCGTCCTGCACAACGTAAATGTTTCAACACAAAATCACAGTTTTTTCTAAACACCAATTGCATCAACGAATTGTCTCAATCCCGGTTGAGCCCCCAAATGTAGGATTGATTTAAAGAAAAGGTTGATAGACACAAGTTTATTAAAAATTCAAAATTCAAACTGAACAATGTTTAGGAATAAAATTATCTGTGGGTGATCACTTCTGCTCTCGGGCTGGTCTAAACGGTGACTGACTTTGTTCACTCATCCGCTTGACATCCTTTTTCCATGAATCAGTCCAGGCGCTCGTAGATCTAACCACTACATATATATATATATAAACATATATATATATATATATAATATATATATATATATATATATATATATATATATATATATATATATATATATATATATATATATATATATATATATATATATATATATATATATATATATATATATATATATATATATATATATATATATATGTATATATATACACATATATATATATATATATACATATATATATATATATATATATATATATATATATATATATATATATATATATATATATATATATATATATATATATATATATATGTATATATATATATATATATATATATATATATATATATATATATATATATATATATATATATATATATATATATATATATATATATATATATATATATATATATGTTAATCAAAATGATTAAGGGAAATAATCTCTGGAGCGCCCAATCCAATTGACCTGTAATTTTCGGAGGAAATTGATGTGTATAGTGGTTAGTCCCATGACTTGCTACAATCAATATATCTTTAACCTTTTGGCAGCGGCGGGCATATATATTTCCATGCAGTATAAAATTTTGTTAAAAAAAGCATTGGGAATGAAAACTTACTATGCTTTAAGCTTGCTTATCATAAAGAATTGGAAATTTGGAGCCCAGTGTGGGTACTGAGTGCCTAAAAGTAGGCAGAAACATTGTATCATCGTGCAATTTGCAGAGCGTATTAATGATGACTAAAACTTAATGCAGTTTTAAGACTGTGCGGGTAACCCTATAGCTACGGCAGGCTCCTAAAAAAAATCGATCAAATCATCGACCCTCCTGAAAATTTTTTGTTCTTTGACAAAAATTCAAATCATGGATAAATTTCAACCTATGTCCACCATGTCAAATTGAAATTTTCGAAATTCCGATTTGCACAAGAACGGCAGCCCATCACCAAATTAAAATCATGAAATTTGCAGGACATGTTGGTAATAACTAGGACCAAGTCTGAAAGAAGTGATTTTGAAATGCAGGCAGCCCTGTCGCAGTGGTGCCATCTTGAAAAATCACTGAGCAAGAAACTGCTTTTTGGCCTATAACTTCCAATTTAGCCATCTTATTTTAACGAAATTCACACAGTATTTGGACCTTACCACAGATCACATTTGATGAAAATTTAGTTGAAAAATTAGAATAGAGTTGCCAGCTGTGGTGATTTTTGTCTCCAAAATCAGGTAAATTTGCTCAGGTAAATAAAGTATTTTTCCCTATAACTTCCGGACCAGGCATGAAATCAAAATAAAGTTCATGCAGTAAATGGACTTAGTTGTTAACTAAATGTCGTATAAATTTCGTAAAAAAATCAAGAAAGGGCCGCCAGCAATAATAGCGATTATGTTATTAGATTTGCAAATAGGAATGATCCTACAATGAGAATTAAAAACAAAAATTTACGTTTCGAAAATTTGAAAAGTTGTGAGAGTGGTAACATTGAAATTCTTTTCACCCCGAACTCGAAACTTTGATTTTCTTCGGCTTCGGTGAAGAGAGTTGCTTCCAAGTCATCGATTGATGTTTCATTTCTGGGTAAATATGACGGATCCAGGTATTGTCCATGGTCATAAATCGTGGCCCTTCCCCCTTATGTTCCTACTAAGTCACTGTCTATGTCTTTGGTAGACATTTTTTTTCCAAACACAGGTACTTAATGACAGTCCTTATTACATATTTATCCACTTTGATGCTCTCTCTCAAATAAATGTTTCTCACTAGAATCATAGGACTGTTTTCTGTAGAGATCGGAATCGATCTGCTTGTAATATTTCACTAGGAGGTGGTGTTTTAATTGGTATTCATAAATCTCTGAATGGAACGCTCTGCAGTGACTTCATTCCCTCCGTCCCGGTCGAATGTGTGATTGTCCGTATTTCTCCTTTACCATCTGTAGTGCTGCTTGTTTCCTCTATCTACATTCCTTGTAGTAGCCCCGTACTAGTATATGAACGTTTCTTTGCGAAACTCTCGTCCGAACTTAATAACCGCTTCCCTTCTGCTTCCTTACTTTTATGTGGTGACTTTAATATGCCGTCGCTTGTTTGGGATGATACTTTCTCAAATATTTTGTCTTCTAGCAAAAATTTCTCTCCCTATTTCTTCCTTTAGGTTCCTTTGCTCCATTTCCCAATTTAACAACGTACCAATTAGTAACAACAGGATTCTGGATTTCGTTCTAACTAATATTCACCCTTCTTCCGTTGACTTGAGTTCTTCTCTGTCTCCGTATGTGCAACCTGACCCTCATCATCCTCCCCTTTTTATGGAATTAACACTTAACCGTTCGTATTAAGTCAAATCTATTTCTACTCTTCGTTTAAATTTAAAAAAAAAACAAAGTATTCCGCTTTGTCCAATGAAATCAATGCTACTAGCTGGTATAATTTCTTCAGAGGGCTAAATGTGGATTGAAAAATTTTATTCCCTTTTGTCCAACTTAATTTCTTGCTATACTCCTTCCTTCCGCTGTAAAAGAAGTTCTGATCCTCCGTGGTTCACAGTCGATGTTGCGGTTACCCTTAGAGCCAAAGATGCGGCGCGTAGTAAATACAAAAGGTCTGGCTCTCTTAATGACCTTTTGTATTTTCAAAGGTTACGGGCTGCTGCTAAAAAAGCTGCCAATGATACAATGCGTGCTTACCTGGAGCATGTCGAAACTTTTATTACTTCCGACAATCCTAAGCCTTTTTGGTCTTATATCAAATCCCTTAAAACCTGCTCTGGCATTCCTTCTGCCATGTATCTTCATGATAAGTCTGCGTCCTCACCTCAGGATTCCTGCGAGCTCTTTACTCAATGATTTTCTTCCTTTACCTCCCATCTCAGTAGTTCTTTGCCTTCAACAATTTTTCCCACGCCTGATCGTACCCTTTTCACTGCTTTAACTAATCCTTTGGAAGTCGAATCATTAATGTTGTCCCTCGATGGAAGTGCTAGCCTCGGTGCTGACGGCATTCCGAATTTTTTTTTTACCAAATTACTGTCTTCCTCTTTGTGTGTTCCTCTGTCTATAATTTTCAACATTAGCATCTCCACCAGTACCTTTCCTGCCCTTTGGAAATGCTCCAACATATTTCCCATTCATAAAGCTGGCGATACTTCTTCCATCCCTTATTACCGTCCTATATCCCTTCTGCCATGTTTTAGTAAGCTCCTCGAAAGAGTAGTTTACAATAGAGTTTACCCTTGTATACAGCCCTTGCTGGCCAGTGAACAACATGGATTCGTTAAAGGTAAGTCAACGGTTACGAACTTATTGTCTTTCACAAACACCATTGCTTTCGCAATCGACAAGCAAAAGCAAGTAGATGTCCTATATACAGACTTTGCCAAGGCTTTCGATTCTGGGAACCATGTTATTCTTCTGTCTAAGTTAGAAGGATTTGGTCTCTCTGGTGTCCTCTTTTCTTGGTTCTCCTCCTACGTTTGTGATCGTTCTTGTGTTGTGATTGTTAACTCTTGCTCTTCTACACCCTTTTTTCCTACCTCAAGAGTTCCGCAAGGATCTATTCTTGGTCCTTTATTGTTCCTTTTGTTTGTTAACGATATTCCTTCCCTCTTTAATTCACCCTGTCTTTTGTACGCTGATGATCTCAAAATTTTCAGAGTGATATAATCCGCTAGTGACTGTTCCTTATTGCAGAAAGATTTGGATACTTTGGCTACCTGGTGCACGGCGAATTCTCTCACTTTGAATGTTTCGAAGTGTCATCAAATGTCTTTCCCCCACAAAACATCCCCTCTTCTCTTCTCCTACTCTGTCCTCGGCTCCCCTCTCAATGTTGTTGCTAGTTTCAAGGACCTTGGCGTGATATTCGATTCCAAGTTGAAGTTCGATTTACATATTTTACACGTCACTGCCAAGGCTTCTCGTTTTTCCGGCTTCATCATTAGATCCTCTAAACGTTTTGTTAATCTTTCCACTCCTCTATATCTGTTTTTTTCCTTCGTTCGTAGTGTTCTTGAATACTGTTGCCAAATTTGGTGTCCACATTAGACATACTTGATTGCTGTGGTTGAATCCGTGCAACGCAGATTCACCCGCTCATTGTTCTATAAGTTCAATATTCCGTATTGTGATTACAGTATGCGCCTCTCCATCCTTCAAATTCCTTCCTTGAGTCACGAAGAGTGTTTCTCGACGAGTACCTCCTCTTTAAACTTTTCAACGGCTGTATATTGGTGTATTGTGAATTTTTCCCGGCTGAATTGTACTCAGAGCGCGCTGAATTCCATCCGTGAGAGGCACGGTAGATTTGAAGGAAATGTCATTCGAATTTCGGTCTAAAATAAAGAAAACTGACCAAAAGCGGAAAATTTGAGTTGTACAAAATGAATAGATAATGCTCTTGCAAGTTTCTGCACCATTTTCAACAACCTTCACGCAAAAAAAATTGTACACTTAAATTCGAATGACATTTCTCTCTCTAAATCTCCTCTTTCTAAATCACGTCGGGTAGTGTGAACGCTTACCTGATTAACTTTGACAGCTTCTAAATCTACTTGATTTAGAGTGTAGTGTGAACGGCTTATAAGATACCCAGCAAACGTGCGGCTTATAAGATACCCAGCACTTTCGCATAGAGTTGTAAAAACTTTTCCATGTGTTGATACATTTTCTAATGAGTATTTATCTTTTCTATTTCTCAATGATTATACATGCTGCTGTACTACTGCTAAACTCCAGAATAGGCTGTCTAGTTGTTGTAGTTTTCCGACACGTTGATGAATCTGTTATATATTTACGGTTCCCTATTTACAATGAATAGAAAGTACTGCTGCACTACTGCCAAACTGGTGACCAGATGTGCAATTCAAATCGTTTCCCAAAATTCAAATCGATTTGCCCATACGTCAAGCGTCAGTCATACTTCGCAACTGATACGTGAAATATTTTGAAATTTATAATTAAAACAGGTCTGTTTTACCCCAAATAACGATGACATGAATACAAAGTAATGCGAATTTACTATTGGTGACATTATAGCTGTGCAGCCATATCAATGTCCTGCTGTACTGCTTCTAAGGCAGTAGTACAGCAGTACATTTTGCCTGCTGCTGTTTCACCACTTCAGCCGTAGTATAGCAGTGCTGTTGCACTCCTTCTATTCCTATCGTTTGTCCTTTTCCTATTTGTGGGATGGAAACGACCAACCACGAAACAAAACATATTACACGTACGCGACTAATATGAAGTAAATAGGTGAATTTTGAGGTAAAATGCTATCTCTAGCATTAAAAGCATTCACGGGTTCACTCACGACTTCTGCAGCACTTTAGAAGTAGTGCTGTGTTTGCTGGGTACAGTCCCATCTCACATGACAACAGAACAGACATTCACAATAGCCTTCTCGAAGCCAGATCAAGAACCGTCGACACAAATCTGGAAAAGCCTAGACGTAGGTAATAATAGGCGCGTTTTTTTGCTCCTCTTATCCATAACAGAACAATGCAGACGCATTGGAAACAACAACAGCTCCTGTTCTGGAAAGCGAGAGTTGTTGTTGTTCCCAATGCGTCTGCATTTTTCTGTTATAGATAGGGGGGCAAAAAAACACGCCTAATAATTAATCTCACCAGACCGGGTATAAATATCGCCGCGAGAGGTCTTCGGAGTTAGTTGGTACACCGTTTTTGTACAATGCGATAATTGGTACAACGCGATAGTTAGTTAGTAGACAGTTAAACGCGATAGTTAGTTAGTAGATAGCATTCACCTTTCTGTTAGAGATTCGGGCCGTCCTAATAGAACATTTTTCAAATTTAATGTTACATTTGCCCGTACTATTTCTTTTCTCCCCTTTTGCATTTACTTCGGCAGCATAATAACCTTAACCTTGGTCCTCTGTCTCGAACATTAGCTACATACGTTTAAAAATATTTTTAATAATAACGTTCTGTCAGGTACATGAAATATGTCATCATTTAATCTTTTGTTGTATCTCTTTTTCGGTTGATTTTGCTTTTGATTACTTTTACTTTCTGAATTTCACTTAATTTTAATTTTTCTTTTTTCTTATTTAATTTTTCTCTTTTTAACTCTCATATTATTGTGCCTTTTTTCTTTGTATATATATATATATTAGGGCGGGCCAATTTGTATGGAGCCGAAAGACCTGCCCCCTAGGATGATTCTATGGACAATTCTAAGCAACTTTGCCGAAGGAACCATAGGTCTATCTCGATTTTCGAGTCTCCCACTTTTCAAAAAAAGATTTTTTCCCTATAACATCATTTTGATTCAAAATTCGTTTTTTTATTCATCGTTATATTATCTTTTTTATGTGTATATGGGGGGTTTTTGGGGTCGAGAAATTCATTTCTGATCTTTATTTTTACCTATGACTACCGCCAGAGGGCGTTTCATGCATATTTTAACTATTTTTCGTCTATTTTCCGAGAAAAATTACAAGTTTTTCGGTAAAATTGATCTTTATTTAATTTTTTTCAATGAAAATTCAAATTAAAAAATAAGAACATGTGTAAAAAATAAAAAAAATGAATTTAGTGAGAAAAAAAGCGACAAAGTGTTGTTGCTTTCAAGTCAACAACGCATTTATTTAAAAAAAAACATCGGTAAAACATCATTACCGACATATTTTGTGAAAGAGCACAACACAATGACATTTATGAGTGTTCAGTTCATTAGTGTTTGAGCATCATTTCAGTGAAAGTGAATTATAAATTTCCTGCCAGTGAATAATTATGAAATTCAAAAAGAATTAAAAGGTATGTGTTAAAATTTTGTAATTTAATACACATAGGCATCGATGTTGTTCTCTTGCTTGGTTACTTTTTTCTGAAATATGTAATACATTGTAATGTATTTATATGTATAGCATGTAGGAATAATGTGCGTTGGAATAATGTATTAACTGGTCCTTAGAGGCGAAATGTCGGTTGACATATGAGTAAATGCTGTTGATATACATATATGAGTTAGGCACATATGAGTTATGCCGTAGGAGTATGTGAGTCAAACCCGATGAATACCGAAGATGTAGTTTGACATCTTGTGACAACTTCATGCGATTAGATTGTTAAGAAATCAGACGTCGTAAAATACACACGCTAAAGCTTTGTGAAAATCAAAATTTGATATTTGAATATAAATAAAATTCACACCATTTTTACCACTGTGTATTTACCAATTTGTAGGTGGAAAAAATATATTCGAACCAAATGTTTTGAAATATACTAATTTCAGTTTTTTAAAATTTTTTTAGTAAAATTATACAATGGATCCAAATGCATTGCCGTCTACATCTCAAACCGCAACAACATCAACAAGTACCGAAAGTCATTTGAAGCATTTGCCTTCGCACGATGTTGCTGTTTTTGGTGCATCTTGTGATTTGAGTGGACTCGATCTGCCAACGAAACAGGATATTTTAAGATGTTTTTTTTTCTTGGCCGAACGTGCTAAACTCCAAAACAAAATGTTTTCGTATAAAACATTCGTACCGCACGTAACAGACAAATTGATTGAAATTTGGAGTCAACTTAATGTTGAAATTCTAACCAAACAAAGTGTTGTTAGAAAATTGGGTACATTGATTGACAAGTATCAAATCGAAACTAAACATTCAAATATCGCCTCATTCAGAACGTTCGAGCAATCTACAAAAGAATTATTTTACATCGGCAAATGTCAATGTGACTTGAAAGCAGAATTATGCTCATGTGGATTGATTCCAGATCATTTGAAAGAGTTCATGCGAGATCAAAATAATGACAGAAGATTGACGATACCGGAATTCGTGCTAGAAGTTGAAGAGCCAGCACCAACGTCAACAATAATACCAACAAGCGTTGAACAGAGCCATTCAGCATATGAACCAAGTACTGATATAGATCAGCCAAGTTCAAATCCACAAGATATTCCGCCAATGATACGAGGACCGTATACTCCCAGATACGATGCTTCGAACTTCGCTGCGATGTGTGATCGATTTGGTGTGTCTGATAGAATAGCAGCAGCACTCGCAACATCTCTTATGCAAGACATTGACGTAAAAGATGCACATGGCAATCCTATCATCATGGATAAAAATAAAGTGCGTCGAGAAAAGGCCAAATGCAGAGAAGAACTGCTTCGTAAGCAGTATGATGCATCCAATTTGATGGCATTTTCATTCGACGGCCGAAAAAATGATGCTTTAACAATGGAAAAAATCGATGAGAAGTTGCATGCAAGGATGGTGAAAGAACCACATCTAGTTGTTTTGAAGGAACCAAATTCTCAATTGATAGGCTACACAAAAGTCGAAAATGAAGATGCTGAACACAAATTGATGACATTTAATGCATTCTTCGTCGAAAAAGAAATTGCTCTCGATGCATTAATCGGCATATGCTGTGATGGTGAGCCAACAAATACTGGCGTAAGAAATGGGATTTTGCGTCGATTTGAATTGCATTTGAATAGACCGCTGCATTGGTTTGTGTGCATGCTGCACTTTAACGAGCTGCCATTTCGTCATTTGTTTGACACTTTGGAAAGATCATCGACCACTGGACCACGAACAACAACTGGAACGTTGGGCAAACAAATTGAAACTTGTGAAAATCTTCCGGTATGTATCATTTGTCATTTTTCTCATCGATTTTTTCCATTATTAAATGGTAAAATTTAATTCATCTCATTTCTTTTTTTTCAGCTTGTAGATGAATTCGAGATAATCGTGCTAGAGAACATGCCACCTGATTTAGATCCATTTGAATTATCCACCGATTCAAAGTACTTATACAAAATGGCCAATGCAATTTCGAATGGTGTTGTTCCTGCGGATTTATCTCACAATAAACCAGGACCAATAGCACATTCACGTTGGCTCACCAAGGCGAATAGATTGTTGCGGTTGTATGTGTCAACTGAAAATCTATCAAGGAATTTGAAAATTTTGGCAACATACATAATGAAAGTGTATGTGCCGATGTACTTCAACATCAAGTACTATAATTCGGTGGTCTTCGGTAGTGTATTATTTTACAAATTCATTCGTTGGACACAATATTTGGATACAAATCTACGCGGAGTTGTGAATAATGTCATTAAAAACAATTCATATTACGCACATTCCGAAAATATTTTGTTAGCGATGTTATTTGATGATAAAAAAGAGACACGAAAAATCGCAATCAAGAAAATTTTACACTACCGAAGAAATCTGTACGACCCGGCACATCTTAGAGTTTATCAAAAACCTTTGATAAACTTCAATTGTACAGATTATACGAATATGATTGATTTAAATAGAGATGATGTCTTATTCGAACCACCGTTTACGTATAGCATTCCGTATGATCATTTGGAACAATATTTAGAATGCGATGATCCACCATTGCCTGATCCAAGAATTCCGGTACACATACAAGCAACGGAAAGACATGTTCAATTGCTGGCTAGCGTTTCTAAACGTGTTTTAGAAAAGAGTCGACACAGTGTTATGGCAGTTACATCAGAAAGCCGTGCAAAATACCCCCGACTTGAAAGCAAAAAAGACTTTCAAAAATAAGTTATTTCGCTTTTCTTCCACTAAATTCATTTTTTTTTTATTTTTTACACATGTTCTTATTTTTTAAGTTGAATTTTTGTTGAAAAAAATAAAATAAAGATCAATTTTACCGAAAAACTTGTAATTTTTCTCGGAAAATAGACGAAAAATAGTTAAAATATGCATGAAACGCCCTCTGGCGGTAGTTATAGGTAAAAATAAAGATCAGAAATGAATTTCTCGACCCCAAAAACCCCCCATATACACATAAAAAAGATAATATAACGATGAATAAAAAAACGAATTTTGAATCAAAATGATGTTATAGGGAAAAAATCTTTTTTTGAAAAGTGGGAGACTCGAAAATCGAAATAGACCTATGGTTCCTTCGGCAAAGTTGCTTAGAATTGTCCATATAATCATCTTAGGGGGCAGGTCTAATCGACACAAAATTTGGCCCGCCCTAATATATATATATATATATATATATATATATATATATATATATATATATATATATATATATACATATATATATATATATATATATATATATATATATATATATATATTATTTTATTTTATTTACCAACCAAGCAAGGTACAAGTAACATAAACAGTAAAAAAAAGCAAAGTTGTAATTTACGAGTACATAGAAACAAAACGAAAAATTAAATAAAATAATTAACAAAATAAATCAATAATAAATTAATAAATAACAAATAAATAAAACATTGTCATATAGCTTAGGATTAAGGGTTGCGGATGGCTTGGAAAAGGGAGGATTTGAAGGATAATTTTGAGACTGTTGGAGAATACAGATTACTTATGCTATTGAATATCCTGCAGCATCTATTTATCGGCTCATTAGCTGCGTAAGTAGTGGAGTGTGGATATTCCTTAAGTAAACGGGAGGACCTGGTATTTCTTACAGGGTTATTCAACACCATTTTGCTATTCAGGAATTCAACTTTGATGACACCTCTAATGACGTCAAATGTGAAGCAGGCCGAAATCATCTTTCTTCTAGATGCCAGTGTTAATAAGTTTAGATGACCCAGTCGAAACTCATAAGGAGGAAGGGTATTAAAATCGTAAGGGCTGTATAGTTCTCTCAATGCGAAAAGTAAGAATTGCTTTTGTATGGACTCGAGCCTGCTACTGTGGGTTTCAAAAGCCGGATTCCAGCAAATGGAAGCATATTCGAGAATGGGGCGTACAAGAGAGGTATATAAGGATCTTGTGACCCACAGGTTACGAAATTCTTTGGCACGTCTTTTGATGAAGCCTAGCTGTTTGTTCGCACGGGAAAGTATTTTATCATAATGCAAGGTGAAGCGGAGTCGCTCATCCAAGACAACACCAAGGTCGACAACGTTATTAACTCGAGCTAACAAATTATTCCCGAGGAAGTATGTGTTATGTGAGACGGTGCATTTTCGGGAGAAACTTATAACTTGGCACTTAGCAATGTTGAGAGAGAGCTTGTTTTCATTGCACCAATGGTCGAGTGAATCAAGTTTGGATTGGAGAAAGAGTGCATCGGATTTAGATTTAATGATATGATAGACTTTGAGATCGTCGGCATAAAGTAGATGAGGTATATTTGCTAGGGCGTCAGATAGGTCAGAAATAAATATATTAAAGAGAAGTGGGCCAAGATGGCTACCTTGTGGTACACCAGAGGTAGCAGAGATATTTTTCGATAAGAGTCCTTGAAATTTTACCAGCTGAGTTCGATTTCCAAGGTAAGAAGTCAGCCAGCTAAGCAAAGATCCACCAAGTCCGAATTTCAGTAGCTTTAGAATTAAGGTAGGGTGGTCAACTGTGTCAAAAGCTTTACTAAAGTCTGTATAGACTGCGTCAATTTGGTATCCTTTCTCCATTTTACATAGGACTTCTGAGATTAGGACTGTCAAATTTGTGGTAGTTGAGCGACCTTTTCTAAAACCATGTTGTTGCTCGTTCAGATGGGAGTCAACAAGTGGAGAAAGTTTATCGTAGACAATCTTTTCAAAAAGTTTCGGAATAGAAGATAAGATGGCAATACCTCTATAATTTCCGATACAGCGTCTATCACCATTTTTGAATATGGGTGTGACATATGAAAGTTTCCAACGGGATGGGAAAACTCCAGACGAAAGTGATCTGTTGAAAAAGATATGAAAGGGAGTTATAAGCTGCTCTACACATTTGCGCAAGGAAGTTGGAGGAAGAAGATCTGGCCCTGGACCTTTGTTGCAATCGAGTTCCGAAATAGCTTTACGTATTTCGTCACGTGTAATTTCTAAGTGGCTGATAAAAGCTGTAGCAGTGGGATGAGCGGAAGGGAGATGTGAGTTTGATGAGTCAGGAGCAATAAAAATATTCTGGAAATTATCTGCGAATAAATCACAAATCTCATCAGGAGAGGAAGAAGTGATATCATTAAAGAACATCGACGATGGATAAGCAGTAGTTTTTCGCTTCACATTTACAAAATCATAAAATTTTTTCGGGTCGCGGATTATATTTTCACCTGTTGCCTTAATGTAATTGTCATAAGCCTCGTGAGACTTTGCCAGAAATTGCTTAGCAGTTTCATTATATTCATCCTGAATAGCAGAACTAACGTCGATATTGTTTTTAATCCGCCTAATAAGTTTGTTCCTTCGATTTCGCAAATGCCTAAGGTCCCTATCAAGCCATGGCTCAGACAGTTTCTTCTTTTTTTTTATCTTAGGTACATATCTTTCAACGGCGTCAAATATATTGTCATACAAAATGGAAATGGCTTCCTCAAGATCTAACGTTGAAAGAGTATTCGGCCAATCTATAGAGTCAAGGTGATGGTGAATGCTTTCATAATATAATCATAATATATATATAATATATATATTTTTTCACATTATACTTTCATAATATATATATATATATATATATATATATATATATATATATATATATATATATATATATATATATATATATATATATATATATTGTTTTCTTTTTTTTGTTATGGCTAATCTATAATTGGATTTGTTCTGTTGATTTGGACATTAATAAAAAATACATAAATAATAGCCTATTTATATGTTTGGTGGGTATATGAGGTAGATTTGTTTTTGGGACTTTGATGCGAACTGGAAATAGCCAATTATCACTACTCTCGGATCACCTCTCGTATATTTTTGGCTGTGCTGCTAACATAGAGTGGCCAGCAAATGCTTCCATTATATATTTACATGCAAAGCATTTGTGTTTAAATTGCTGTTTCAATGATGAGAACATCGGCATCAATTTGAGCTTTTTACTAGTGTTCGAAGAACAATAGTATTAAACTCGTTTCGCCGAAAATTCATATTTCTTTATTTATATATATATATATATATATATATATATATATATATATATATATATATATATATATATATATATATATATATATATATATATATATATATATCAGCAAATCGGTTAATAGAAGTAATCTTTGGAGTGGCCGATCCGATTGAGTTGAAATTTTCGGATATCGTAGATGTATATAGTAGGTAGGTCCATGACTTGTTGGAATTCAGTTACCTTTAACCTTTTGGCGGCGGCGGGCATTTTAGTGAATTTTCAGGTACTCCTATATTTCCAAGCAGCGTAAAATTTTTGTAACAAAAAGTATTGGAAATAAAAACTTATTATGTTTTAGGTTTGTCCATGACAAAGAATTGGAAATTTTGAGCCGTGTGTGGGTGCTGAGTGCCTAAAAGTGGGCAAGGAATTTTTCTCAAATTTTGATTTGTCATAACTTCTGAAAGGAACATTCGATCATCGTGAAATTGATAGAGCGTATTCATGTAGACTTGAACTTAGCACACATGGATTTTAAAGACAGTGTGGGTAACCCTGTAGCTATGGCAGGCTCTTAAAAAAAAATCCTTCAAATCATCGTCCTTCCTGAAAAATTTTTGCTTTTTGCCAAAAAACTCAAATCATTGATAAATCTAAATCTTTGTCCATCACGTCAGATTAAAATTTTCCAAATTCCGATTAGCCCAAGAACGGCAACCCATCACCAAACTACCTCTATTTTCAGCACTCGAAAGTTCTGTTCACGAGAACTGACGACTCGATTATCCGATCATAGTGAAATTTACAGGACATGTTAATATTAGCTAGGACCAGGTTTGATAGAAGTGATTTTGAAATGCGGGCAACCCTGTGCCAGTGGTACCATCTTGAAAAATCACTGATCACTATAACTTCCGATTCAGCCATCAGATTTTGAAGAAATTCATACAATACTTGGATCTTACTCTATGTAACATTTGGTGAAAATTTGGCTGAACAATTAGAATAGAGTTGCCAGCTGTGGTGATTTTCGTCTCCTAAATCTTGCAAATTTGCTCAGCAAAATAAAGCTTTTTTCCCTATAACTTCCGGTCCAGTATAGAAATCAGAACGAACTTCACGCAGTAAATGAACCTTAATATGAACCAAATGTCGTAGAAATTTTGTACGAAAATCATGAAAGGGCTGCCAGCTATGACCATTTTGTAATTTTGTTTAATTTCTTTACTGAGCGATTATGTCATTAGATTTGCAAGTGGAAATGATCCTGCAATGAAAATTAACAACAAATATTAACGCTTTAAAAACTTGAAAAGTTTTGAGGGTGGTAACCCTAAAATTCTTTTCACCCGTATAACGTCCAGCGCAGTGATTCAATTGAAACGAAATTTACTGGTTGGGTTTAACTTAACGTGAAGCAGATTTGGTATGTGTTTTGCTTTGCTGCTTACACAGGGTAACCAGCATTAGCCATTTCCGTAAATATTGCACCAACAGATGCTTCAAATTACGTTCTCATATGCAAAGAATTTGCAATAAAAATAAGAAACCAATTTCGAAATTTTCCGAGTTTTGAACATTTTTCGGATGGCAGCCTCAAACAACGTTTAACCGCTGAAAATTTCGATAAAATCCTGCGATGAGAACGAAATTCAAAGGATAAGTTGATTTGAGTATGAGTTTGTTATGGTAAACTTATTGCTGCTTCGTTCGGACTGCCGAACGGACGCTTCGTTCGGACTACTTCGTTCGGGTTGCCAGCACTGAACATTTTCATCATTTATGTTATAGTTGAGTTTTGTTGCTTTGGATAAGGAATGGTTGATATCATTCTACAAAACAGTGTTTTACGTCTTTCCACACTTTTTTGTCACTCAAAGAAAATTTCTTCGAAAATTAGTTTTCTAGCGGTTCAGGTGCGCTAGAGTTTTTTACGTTCATATTAGCAGCTTAAAATTTTTCATTTAACTTAGAAATGAATCGCTACTGGATGTTTGCATTCCCAAGGAATTGTTCTTGACTTGTTGGAACATTCAGGGGTCCATAAAAGGGAATTTCTCGCATATGTCTCGGCAGCTTTGTTCTTTTTTTTTGATGATCGTTTTCACCATCGAATATAATTATGAGACTATTACCATAATGCCTATGTAAACACTGGATATATATCAAATTATGCACTAAATGTTCCTTTAGCCAATAATATATGTTTTATTTGTGGTATCTAATTCATTAACCGAATGAAAGCGCTTATGAATAGAGGGCTTTTGATTTTTACGCATTCCATTCTCGTCGAAGAGTTATAATGGATATGGAGCTAGTACACATCCCAAAAGTTCTTGAAGTTGGGTGTCAAATCTCTGCGTTGGAATTGTAATAAAGGATTTTTAGATTATAAATTATGAATTTTCATAGACGGACTGTCTGAAATTTCGGCAATGTATTTTCTAATCAAGGTTTTATAGCATAAGGAGGTGAACTTTTCATAGCATACTCCTTCTCCATCTACAAGGAGTGTAGCAGATGTGTTTATTTTCATGCGCTCGGAAACATAGAAAAGCTAATTTACAGATATTCCAAGTCGTTAAATCAAAACTGGACAAGATAAACATATAGTTAAGAAAGTGCATACTGTTGTGCATCTGTTTGGATCAAAATATCTAAAACAAAAAACGGTTATTTTTACTAGAAAATGTTATATTAGTTTAGGGGTTATACGCAGTTAGGATTTTCGTAAAATCGATTCTTTATTTTTTTTTCGGAATGTATATTTAACTTTTAATATTCCCTGAAAATTTCAAATCGAACCGGCAAGTGTTTTCCGAGATAAACACATATTTGTAACCATGTCTCGGACTGTTAGAAAGTAGGCGTAGAGCAGCTGCTCTTTTCTTTCTTTGTATTCTTAGGCATAAACATGATAATCTGTCTTTACCACCTGATGTTGCTGAAGCTATATTTCCGATTTGCATAGACCTCTGTGATAAAAAATTATTGGAAAGATGTGTTAGTAGTTTTACGCAAAACAACAATGAGAGCTACAATCAGTTGATATGAAAAATGACTCCGAAAATCGTTTCGCGTGGTTCAAAAATTGTTGAAATAGCAGCTTATGTCGCTGTCGGGATCTTCAATAGAGGTACAACGTCAATTTTATATTACATGAATGCAATGGGACTGCCTATGGGGCCCAATAACCATGCCTATGTCGAGAAAGAGGATGCAGAGCGCGTCACGATCTCTGACTCGAGACCGCACGAGAGTACGCGAGAGCGGAGAATGGTTCGTAGACAACATCAAATCGAAGTATAAGAAGCTGCTATGCTGATGCTACAAAGGGTATATCTTATGACGTTAGAATAGATGACTCCATGTAAGTAAAAAAAACTCTAGCGCACCTGAGCCGCTAAAAACACTAATGTTCGAAGAGCAGTAGAAGAATCGTGCAGGTTCTGAGTGTATATTTCACCACATGAGCTGCTTATTACGGCCAAACTGTTTCAAACGCCACATTTTACTTTGGTCTCAAGAATGCATTATAACTCATATGGTGGAAAGGTTTCAGATATTACCACTGGCATGAATTTCAAAGTTTATGAGAGCAAAACACTTGTTAATTATATTCGTTATCAGTTGTTTATTTCAAAAAATTTTGAAAGCAGCACCTCAAATAACATCAATGAAGAAAATGCTCAGTCCCTGCATCACTGTAACTGAAGTTGGTGTTTGGGGCTGCGATCCGAACAATTTGCAGAACTTTGGGAGTTGAAACATTGGTTATTTATTTTCATTCTAAATGTTTCCGGTATGAATACTAACTGTAAGCATTTATTGATACAAAAATAGCACAACCGACTTATGCTGGTAACGTTTTGGCAGTATCAAAGCCAAGAATATATCAAATCTGCTTCACGTTGTTATATTACATTCGAAGTTATAGGAGTATAAAGAAATTAAGGGTTATCTGCAGCGAGTTTTTTCAAATAATCAAAAACTTAATATTTGCTGTTTATTGTCACTACAATATCATTACCATTTGAAAATTCTACGATAAAACCGCTTAATAAAGATACTGCAATTAAACACAAAACCAACAATAGCTGGCAACCCTATCGTGGCTTTTTAACCGATTTGGCCCGAATAATGTTTATAATAGATTCCATTAATTGTATGAAATTCGTATTGATTTCATGACTGCTCTGGAAGTTATAGGGCAAAAAGTTTTATTTTCCTGAGCGAATTTCCAAAATCAAAGACACAAAAATTACCAAAGCTGGCAGCAATAATCGAATTTTTCAACCAAATTTCTATCAAACAGAGTTTAGAGTAAGGTTCAGCTACTGTGTCCATTTCATGAAAATGTGGTAATTTATTCACATTTTATAGGGCAAAAAGCAGTTTTTTCTCTGTGTCATTTTTCAAGATAGCACCACTGGCACAGAGTTGCCGACAATTCAAAATCGCTTCTATTAGACCTGGTCCTACTTAAGTCCAATGCATTCTGTAAATTTCAATTGTATCTGATTATTGTTTCGTGAGTTCCCGTGAACAGAAGTTTTTGATGCTGAAAATATAGGTTAACTGGGATAGGGTTACCGTTCTTGTCCGACATGAAATTTCCAAAGTTTTACTTTGAACGTGTAGATAAAGCATAAGACTTGTATACAGATTGGTTTTATTGTAAGAACCGGACAGTTTTTAGGGTATTCGATGGTTTGAATGTTTTCACTTCCAAATTTTTATTTTTTCAAATTTAAGACACCAAAATTATCATAGCTGGCAGCACCAACCGAATTTCTCAACCAAATTTCTACCAAACGCGATTTAAAGTAACTGTGTGAATTTCGTCAAAATCGAACGATTGAATCAGAATTAATAGGGCTCAAAGCAGTTATCTTTTTTTAGTGATTTTTCAAGATGGCACCACTGGCACCCCAAAAATTTGTTTCACTCGTATAACTTCCAGCGCAGTGATTCAATCGAAACGAAATTTACTGGTTGGGCTTAACTTAACGTGAAGCAGATTTGGTATATATTTTGCATTGCTGCTGACACAGGGTAACCAGCATCAACCATTTCCGTAAATATTGCACCAACAGATGCTTCAAATTACGTACTCATATGCAAAGTATTTGCAATAACAATAAGAAACCAATTTTTAAATTTTCCGAGTTTTGAACATTTTTCGGATGGCAGCTTCAAACAACGTTTAACCGCTGAAACTTTCGATGAAATCCTTCGATGAGAACGAAATTCAAAGGATAAGTTAATTTAAGTATGAGCTTGTTATGGTGAATTTATTGCTGCTTCGTTGGAGAAGTGTTGCCAGCACTGAACATTTTCATCATTTGTGTTATAGTTGAGTTTTGTTGCTTTGGATAAGGAATGGTTGATGTGATTCTACAAAAAATGTATTACGCCTTTCCACAGTGTCACTCAAAGACAATTTCTTCGAAAATTAGTTTTCCAGCGGATCTTATGCACTAGACTTTTTTGACTTCAGATGAACTATGCCAGAGAAATCCTGGTCACCGCCGAACACCTTTTTTTAGAAGACCTTCAGGAGATCGTCTGGAGGAGCGCACCAGATCCATATTTTTACAAATCATAAGTGCCATTGTAGACATAGATGTTGTCTCTAAATCCATGTATACTTTTTGTTTTTGTTAAATAAAATACCTTTTCACCAAAAAATTATAAAAAACCGTCTTTTTTCGGCCTTCTAACTACATATAACCAATTAAATTGTGATTTATTTGTCTGTAAACGTAACCATTACCGAAATATATACGAAAACTCACTTTTGGGGCTTATTTCTTATAACGTGGGTATAACGGATGACTGTTTGGTACATATTTCTTCGGTACATTCTTAACAGCTCACTGCCAGACTACCAAAAAATTCCATACCTACCTTTTAACATGGTTTTTATTATGTAGAACCATAAGTGCAAACCACAAAAAGTACAGCAATATATATTTATTTATTTCTTACGATTTTATAATGTAATATAGTATCTGGTAACTACAATTTTTTGTATAAATACGTTTATACTAATATTCATAACGTTATCGAGCTATATAGAGATTTACAATACCTGCAAATATAAATGCTATAAGTTCGTTACTTACATTGACTATTTACAAATTTGAATTAAATTGGAAATTATAGACTTATTATAAACTCAAAGAATTTAGATTTTACTACAAAATTATAATGCTATAGGATACAATACCTAACATTAGATAGTTTGTCTTTTAAAAAGTAATTTTATTTGAAGCGATAATAATTGTCACACTTATTACAAATAAACATAAAAGAAGAGATTCCAATCAAGAGTAAATTGTCCTCTATCATAAATATACATATATTTTTTTTATAAATATTTAATCTTTACTTTTTCGTTTGATTTGACTAATAATGGCACATAATCTTATTGCATATATAAATTGTCGATTTTCTGTCGACACATGATTTCTAATTCCAGTTTTCCTTTGTTCCGTAAGCTTTTCACAACATTCTATCCTAAAATTCTGCTACATGATGTCGGTACTTCGCTTGACTTGAAGTGTTTGGTTGATTGATACATACATTCATAGATACATGTGTATTATTAACAAATTTCCTGAAAAAAAGTAGAAATATTTTTACTAATGGACTGTATTGATTGAACGGCAATATTGCGGTGATTGGGATGTTTTTGCAAAGCTGAAAATATCTATTTGTATTAATTTGCTGACCTAAGTTTCCTTTTTGAGAAGTAAAAAAATCTGACAGCATGGTAATAATAAGAATAAATTGTACATATAAAATAAACTTTATATCTGTTTTTTATAATCGATATCTTTCTCCGAGTTTACTCAGTCCCGGAAGTGGTCAAAGTGGTTCAAAAACCATTGCTAGATGAAAATATTCACTCAAGAGGTGAAGAAGTCTTTCCTCTTCCTCCTCGCATCGACAAAATTGGCGGAAGTCGTTGTAAAAGGCACCCAATAATGTTGCATGTCTATCAAAACGATAGTGTTCAGCTAAATTTCTTAAATTTTTTTTTCAAAAAGTTCACTAGAGCGACCAATGTCGAAAGTTTATTGTCTTGCGATGGCACAGGAAGGCTTGTTCATCCAAGACTTCACAGAGTCTTTTAAGTAGTTTTACCTGATGGCTCGTTTAAAACCCAGCAAGTACGGAAACTCAAAATTTGGAATTTTTGACTTAAATTTTCTATTAATCTCTTTAGTATGCCTCCTTATATGTCACACCAGTCTTTAATGCTATCTTAGTTGGACATATACGTAAATAAAACCTGACTCACTAAATTCAAAACAGCGCCACTTTATTTCCCTAAAGATACACAAAAAAAACTCTAGCGCACCCGAACCGCTAGAAATACTAACGTTCGATGAACAGCAAAAGAATCGTGCAGATTTTTAGTGCACATTCTACCACATGTGCTCCAACCTGTTTCAAGTGCAAAATGACATTGATCTTAACTATGCATTTAAACTCATAGGGTAGAAAGGATTTCAGGAATTTCAAGATTTAGGAAAACAAAACCCTGCGAAACTTTGAAACAAAGAGAATGCTTAGTGCTTGCAACACTTTACCAGCACTGCAACTAAAAGTATCCCACAGTTGCCTCACGCCAAAATCAAATAACTATATCGATTTCGATTTTATCCGATGATTTCGTCGAAAGTTACAGGGATAGAAAGATGTTTAGGGTCAAAAAACGAAAGATGTTTGGAACAAAAAAATTTCTAGAACTTACGAAACTTAAACATTGGTAACTTATGTTCATCGTAGATGTTCGCAATATGAATACTTGAAGTAAGCATTTATTGATACGAAAATAGCAAAAAACGCTTCGCGCTGGCAATACTTCGCTGACATTAGAAACAAAAATATATCACACCTGCCTCCCACTGAAACCAACCTACTCTGCGAATTTCGTTTTGATCTGATGACTGCATTGGAAATTATTGTACAAAAAAATTTAGGGTTACCGATCGCAAAAGTTTTCAAATTTTCTAAAACTTTATGTTAGTTGTTTACTGTCACTACAAGATCATTGCCGTTTGAAAATTTTACGATAACATGGCTTAACAAAGATGTTGCAAACAAATATAAAACCAACAATATCTGGCAGCCCTTGAATGGTTTTTTTTACCAGATTCCTTCTGAATAGTGCTTATAATAAGTTCCATAAATAAGACGAAATTCATTTTGATTTCACGAGTGTATTGGAAGTTATACGGTAAAAAGCTTTAGTTTCTTGAGTGAATTTTCAAAACCCAAGACACCAAAATTACCAGAACTGGCAGCACGAACCGAATTTTTCAAACAAATTTCCACCAAACACGGCTTAAAGTAAAATTGAGCTACTGTATCAATTTCATGAAAATCTGGTAACTCGCCAGTCCGACCTGGGTTAATTGAACTTTGAAGCCCTCGGAATGCCAATCGGGTGACTGCAGAGCGCTTTCAGCAGAAGCTTGCCAGACTGCAAGTTGGTCCATTCACAATTCTCCTTAATATTTTTATGTTCTGGCACCCAAAACATCTGCACCATTGAATGACTCGATATCGCACTAAAAGACGTACAGCATTCAAGAATTAGCTTTGAGGAGGTGTAAATAACTTGGCTGTCAGTGAAAATGCAAATATTGACTGCACATACCTCAAGCGGTTGCTGTGGTCCGGTAGGCGGAAGTACAGCTTCAAGCTAAGGTCGGCAGAAAATAAACCGCACCTCACTCTGCCAGTCAATTTTGAGCCGTTGCGTATGTGTTTGTACAGCATTATTTCTTTGGGATAATATAATGGATACAGGTGTTTGGGAACAGACATTCCCTGTTACAAGATTTTAGTATGGCCCAGTCCTGTTCTTGTTCAGGGATCACCGCAATTTAAACTTCTCATGTTGCAGGACAAGCCACAAAATTGGCCACCAAACTATTGCCCCATGAAGCACGATTGGTTTCTTTATACTGGTATTCAAGAGATAAAACGAGGTTGCAGCTTCCAAATTACTCCTATAGCACTTTTACACCTGTAACGAGCACACAATTGCTTATGAGCCTTTTCTGCTGTATTTTCTTTCGATAGAAGCTTGGATTCCAGGATAGGACCCAGATATTTTACTTTGTCACTGGGCCATATACCTCCTTGTGAAGAGTAATAGTTCCATTTTGCTAAAGTTAATGCTAAGGCTACACTCCTGACACCATTGCCAGAGAATATGTGAGGAATGATTTGGCGTCAGTGCAGCTAATAATTTTACAACAACAGTAATTAAATCTCATCTCATATTCTATCCAACCTGAGCCTTTACTTGACGTTTTATTTTGGAAGTATTTTTCGGCCATCATTCTTTTAGTTTACTAGTATTCGCCCCTTTCCTTTTTGCAGGATCAGTTGACCTTAATGAATTCCCCTCCTATCGTTTCATTTTTTTGGCTACATGAATCCATCTCGAAAAAAAGGATATCAAAAAATGAATAACCTGGTTCATTAACTACGTTCGTTCACCCGATACAATTGAAAACGAAAACCTTTCAGTACATTTTCACAAAACGAAACCTTTCGAGATGCAATGGAGTTTTTCTAGAACCATTAGCGTCGATAATCTCCAATGAATCCCACGCGACCCACCATTTGAATTTCATTACGCTTGATGCCACTCAACGAGTATTTTTGCGAACTATACATGTAATCAAGAAATTACCCAATAAATCTCCGCCATTCGATTCATTTCATCAAAGTGTGGTGTTCCCACTCAGTCGTTTCAGTCGCCAGCATGGAGTGATCTGTGGAACAGCGTACGTTTTGCGTAAAAGCCTATTTGAAAAAGGCCCATTCAATCATCCGCGTACAGCGTGCCTCTCGTTTGAGGCTCAATATTGCCTCCCGCGGCCACGTTCCCGATCGAAATTGAATTGTTTCGTGGGTGAATGCATTCGACACTACTGCAAATGTGTCGTCAATCAGAAAGGTGCATCAGAACAACTTCACTACCCCAGAAAATATTGAGAGGGTTCGGGCTGCCATTGGACAGTCTCTCCGGCGTTCAATACGGAGACAGTCAAGAATTTTTGGCATTTTGAGGCATTCCATTCATCGAATAATTAAAAAACATCTTCATTTGCATCCTTACAAAACGATAGTCGTCCAGGAATTGCTGCCACGTGATTATAAGCCTTGTAAAAACATGCTTGCTGCGCTCCCGGGGGATGCCATCATTTTCTTTTCGGACGAGGCAGATTTCCACCTCAGTGGATGTATCAATAAGCAAAACATGCGCTATTGGAGTGTGACAAACCCAAGGGAGCTCCACCAGAGGCCTCTGCACTCCGAGAGGCTTACAGTATGGTGTGCCCTGTCAAGAAGTGGGATCATCGGCCCTTATTTTTTTGAAGAAGACAACCGAGCCGTTTGGGTCAGTTCAGCTTGTTAAATGACCACGATCCAGGATTTTGTCTTGCCTGAATTGGATGAGTTTGAACTGGAAGACAGGATGGGGCCACAGTCCACACAGCAAAGATTGTCATGGACTTTTTAAGAGCAAGGTTCTCCGGACGACTCATCTCTTTAAGAGGAGATTTGATCTGGCCAGGGCGCTCTCCTGATTTGGTCCCTTGCGAATTTTTCCTGTGGGATACCTCAAAGCTAAAGTTTACAATGGCCGCTCTAGGACCCTGAAAGCCCTTAAGAGCAATGTCCGGACCAATATCGCAGAAATTCCTGTCAGTATGCTTCAAAGAGTGCACAAAAACTTCAGAATAAGGCTATTACAGTGTATACGGGGGAAGGAGCACATTTGAGTGATACAGTATTAAAAAGTTTGTAAATTTAAATTTCCATTGTTACAAAATGAGGGAAAAATAAAAAATCTGAAAAATGTTCAGTAGTTTGTGATTTATTATATTTCGTCATCAATCTGTCTGTGGCGCTTCACCCTGTATTTAACGAAAAAAGAGAAGTAAAGGAGCATTGTGGAATTGTGGCAACTGGTACCGGCAAATTATAAGACAGTGAAAAGCTGCACCCAATTGCTTTTGACGTTGTTCACGTCGACTTATCTGTGCGAATCATCATACTCGAAAATGAAGTATGCAAAAAATGTTTATAGAAAAAGGCTTACTGATTTCCACTAAGACCGATATCTTAAGAATCACAGCAGCAATTTTCAGCCTGATTTAACTAAAACTGTCAAAACTCTGTCACACTGTCAAGGGTCATACTAAATTTTTACTATCTATCTTTTACTGTCTCTTGTTTATTTGTTTTGTTTATTCGCTTTTGTTTTTGCAGCTTGCGGCCCACGTAGCTAAGGATACATTTCTTAGTTGCCCTGAAATAAAAATGGTTGAGTATGGCTAAAAGGTTGAGTATAGACGCATGCAATGACAACCGACCATTCTGGCAAACATAAAAGCAAATTGAATGCGTTTCTTGGCGGATTAATTTCGACACGAGCGATACTGATATTGGCGCGACAGTGAATGAGTTTATGTGAGTTAAGTGAATTGAAGAATGTAAAGTAAAGCGATTTAGTTGTGATAATTGTTGTTTCGAACAAAAGTGTGCTTTGTAGTAGTACACAAACTGTTTTTTCGTAAATGCTGAATACACGGCCAAAGGAAAATCAACATTTCAGCAAGCTCATAATTACTGCATTCATGAATTAGAGCCAAAAATACATTGTATTGACCGAATAATATCTCATTGTTTGCCTTTTCATTTGCTTTTTGAAATCCTTTAACCATTGTATAATGAACAATGAATATATTGTAAGCTGTTTCCAATCATTCATAAGCTCAAAACTAACGGGAATGCTAACACTATTCTTTGATTTTAATATTCACCATACATTAATTCGATATTACAACCATTTCATAATTAAATCCAACCTAGCAGCACGAGCAACAACATCGGTAAGCATCCCTTCAACTACAACAAGCTCTGCATAAAGTTTCGGAGTTTGCGGAAGGAATGATTGATTCCGATGATATTTTATTGCTTTCTTCGGAATTGTTTTGAAATTTTTTGAAAAGTACGAAAACTTTTCCGCCGCTATTATTTTCCGGAAACGAAACCATTGATTTCGTCCTTTCAATGAACTCTAATGTAAACGTGCTTGCCTCTCACCCTCATTCAATGAATTGTTGTTTTCTTTTGATAACGGGTTGAAGCGAATGGACTCGATTTCATTCGAGCGAATTAATAAATTTTAAATTATGAACTTGACGCTGTCTGCAGCGAAGGTAGGAGAGAAAATATGTAGAATTGGATACGATGGTATCCAGTCGGCTTTATTTTCAAATTAATTAGCCGCGATTATCAAGGGACGTAATACCATTTTGACCGTTATCATTGATAAAATATGAGCAATAATTTTAACGTCAGGTTAGGGAGCATATTTTCATGATGGATGTTTATTTGTGTTATTCCGAGCTCATGCAATTTTATTAAGGGTTAACGATCAGCTAAATATTCTTTTTGAATCTTTAGAGAAATAGACGACATTTGTTTATGACTACCTTAGCTATGCGACACGTTTTTTTCTGTAAGAAGATATTTTTCAGATAGGAGAAAATACTGCCATCAGTTTAGATTTTGCTTTATAGCTTTCAACGTTGTTTTATCAAATTTGAACGAAAATGAAAACAAATGTGTCGTTACTAATGTTCGAAGAAGTTCGGAGCTTGGCTGCTGTTATCAACATATATTACGTTAGGTATGTTAAGACTTATTTTATCGCGCGGATATATTTAAGTTTAATTTCTTATAAATAAAACTGTTTAACTTTTAACTCAAATGCAGTGTAAATAATTGAAATCTCTGTGCTCTGGCTCATAATTAACTGTTTTTAGTAAGTGGGCTCGCGATGCAAATTCCGGCCACAGCACAAACAAACAAAAGTTCACCAATTGTGGTGCTTCAATTACGTAATGAAAGTGTTAAAATTGATAGGAAGAATCTTCGGTCATCTTCACCTACATATTATCAGCCGGTTATGTTTATTTTCTTTAAAGAAATAACTAATTTTAGCATTATGAAGACGATAAAATACTGAAGCAATTCTCTCAGTTGGTACCATCAATAATATATCATATTGATGGTAATGAGGTATCTGTCAGGTATCTGTCAATACACGACACAAATGCCAAAACTAAGTTATGTTAGCAACACGGCATGGTGAATAGTATTAGGTTGCTGCAGATGAAATGGCCGATTTAGCAATGACATAAAGTTGGCTGCAATTTTAGTGTATTATGTTGGCACAAGGCGACGCAAACGATATGACATATTGAAGTATAAATACTGCTACTTTGGTTTATGAAGTGATTTCTGTTTTGCACTTCATAGTTATCGTAAAAATAAAAGGAGAAAGTGAACAAGGAAGTGAATCAAAAACGGCTACTTTTACTATACGAATTTAAATTCGAGCACAACGTAACGGAAGCAACGAGGAATATCAACAGCGCATTTGGGCCTGATACAGTTAGCAAACTCGGCGGTGGTTCGAAAAATTTCGATCCGGAGATATGGACCTTGAAAGTGAGCCACGTGGACACCCAGGACCATCGATCGATAACGACGAGCTGCGTGCATTAGTGTAGTCTGACCTCCGCCAAACCCTAAGGGATCTTGCCGAGAAATTAGGCCTTCACAATTCGACAGGTTGCCGCCACTTGCAACAACTTGGAAAAGTGAAAAAGCTTGACAAATGGGTTCCGCATGATCTTATCGAGCAAACCATGACGTGTCAAATGGAGATTTCAAGTTCTCTACTCTCCGGCAACAAGAAGGAACCGTTTTTGCACCGAATTGTGATCTGCGATGAGAAGTGGATTTTATACAATAATCGTCGCCGATCGGCTCAATGGCTAGATGCCTATGAAGCGCCAAGACACATGCCGAAACCAAGTTTTCATCGGAAGAAAATAATGGTAACTCTTTGGTGGTCTGTAGCTGGAGTTATCCACTATTCGTTCCTGCAACCTGGCGAAACCATCAATGCTGAGAAATACTGTGCTCAACTGGAAGAAATGCATCAGAAATTGATAGTCCAACGACCCAGGCTTGTCAACATGAATGGAGTGATACTGCTTTATGATAACGCACGACCTCAGGTATCGAGAACAACGGTCCAAAAATTAAACGAGTTGTGCTATGAGACTCTTCCTCACCCTCCTTATTCACCAGACCTCACTTTTTGACAGGAAAAAGATTTAATAATCAGGTTGCTGTCAAAAATGCCTTCGAGGAGGTTCCTCGAACCAGAAACTCGGACTTTTACAAAACTGGAATAAATGTACTTATATCTCGTTGAGAAAAATGTGTTGCATCTATTGGTACCTATTTTGGTGAAATAAATTATCTTTATAAAAAGTTACAGCTGTTTAAAAATTTATTACTAAATCGGCCATTTCATCTGCAGCAACCAAATACTAGCTGATAACTAATAAACATTCAAATATTTTCAAATACCAAATCCATACATTCAAAATTTTAGCACATAAGAATAAGATTTATCAAATTCAGTTTTGATGTGTAAGCCATATTGAAGAGGTGACCCTTTAGACTTTATTTCGGAATTTAAGCAAGTGCGTTTTTGATCTTCCCTTGCAAAAAGGATAAGTCCCAATCCAAGTTCACCAGGCAGAAGAAGAAGAAGAAAAATAATCTCCGCAAATTCTATAGAAGCTAAATTTACTCTCTGGAGAAATGGACTCACAGAAATGGACGCACAACTCACGTACTAAGCACTAGTAGCACGAGTTAAAAACGTTGTTGACCTTGACGTTATATTGGATGAGAAACTCCGCTTCACCTTGCATTAAGATTAAATAAATTAAATACTTTCTCGTGCAAACAAACAGCTAGGATTCAACAAAAGACGTACGAAGTAATTTCGTAACCTGTGGGTCACAAGATCCTTATACATCTCATTTGTGCGCCCCATTCTCGAACATGCTTCCATGTGATGGAATCCGGCTTTTGAAACCAACAGTAAAAGACTCGAGTCCATACAAAAGCAATTCTTACTTTTTACCTTGTGAGAACTATATGTGTACAACCTTTGCGATTTCAATACCTTCCTCCTCGTGAGTTTCGACTGGGTCATCTTAACTACTTGACATTTATATCCAGAAGAAAGATGATTTCGGCTTGCGTCACACTCGACGTTATTAGAAGCATTATCAAAGTTGAATTCCTAAATAGTAAAATGGTGTTGAATATCCTTGTAAGGAACATCAGGTCTACTCGTTTACTTAAGGAATATCCGCATTCCATTATTTACGCAGCTAGTGAGCCGATAATTAGGTGCTGCAAGATATTTAATAGCATATGTAATCTGTATTCTACAACAATCTCCAAATTATCCTTCAAATCCTCTCTTTTCCCGCCCATCCGCAGCCGCTTATCTTAAGCTATATGTGAATGTTTTATTTATTTGCTATTCATTAGTTGTTATTGGTTTATTTGTTAATCATTTAATTTGTTTAGTTTTTATTTTTATATTTGTTTTATTTGTGTATACACATATTAGTTTTCAAATTTGTTTTGTTTTGTTTAAAATTGTATCTTACTTGCTTGGTTAGCAAATAATATAAAATGTGCAGTTCAAACATAAAAATCAAAATATGTAGCAATACCAGCCGAAATCGTTGTTTACGCACTTACTTATGTACATGAATTTGAAGTGTGTATTTGCAGGTGCCTCAAAATGAGGGATGCATTTTTTCTTTCTTAAATTTAGAGATAAAGTTTCGCACATACAAAACCCGTAGGCAAAATTTTTGAGTATGTTGTTGAATTGAAAATAAATGGTAAATCTTGGGGCCAAAAGGATTCGATTTTCTGTCATCCGAAAACCGTTGATTGTTACAAATTTTAAACTATATTTGATAGAGCATTTGCCGTTATTTTGAATGAAGTTAACTGTGTAAAAAGTATACCAAAACTAACTCAATGAGAAACGTAGGTAAACAGTTGGTTGTAAGGACTGTTCCAGTAAAATTTGACCCTTTTATTGAAGCACATGAAATGAAATCCTTCGAGTTAAGGGAAATGAAGCTGCTTTTTACTATAGCATACCTCATAAAGATATACAGAAACTACATTTGTAAATGTTAGTGTCACTTCCAGTTCAAATATTGATTTCGTCGATGGAGGCCCGAAATCAAGTTTTTCACGGAGACCTAATCAACAATTTCATTTCCTTCTTTTTATGTTTTTGGAAATGCAGATACATTTTTAGCTCTCTCATTGCTTTCCTTTTATACTCCTTTCATTTCAGCCCACTATCGTTCTATTTGTCTAAGTTCAGGACAATTTGGTGGGTTGGCGTCCTCGGGGGCAAAAGAGACGTGGTTGCTTTCATATCACTCCAGCTTTTTCTTAACATAATTACTGACCACAACAACCCGGAATCTTCATGTCTATTTATGAATGACAACAATCGCTTCGATAGCCATTCCTCGATGCTAGCCTGGACATTGATTGTGGGGCATCAACAGATTTCCTGACACACTTTGTACTGTTTAAGAAATTTAATAGTTTTCTTCGACTTAAAGATTTCTTTCACTGCACCTTTTGCTTTAACAGCGTAAAATTTATGGCCAGGAATCTGCCTGACCTCCGCTTTAACGTAAGTCTCGTCACATATTGACCGCATAATTTTTGAGCCTTTGTTTCTGGTACACTCTCCTATTCCTCGGATCAATCTGGAACTTTGTGCGCCTTATATGTTCTCAGGTTGTAATGTTTCTTCATTCGATGGACCGATGATTTCGTTGTACCAGCAACTACTGCCATATCGATGCTGATTTTGGACTCGAGCTACCTGAAAATGTTCTTCGCTAAGTCCTTGTCTATACTTCCGGACTACCAACGTGATCCTCTTTTCGCTGTAACAGCAAGCTCTTTCTTATAATTCGCTATTACTCGTTTGACCTGTAAAAGTGACGTTTTAAAGTCCTTAGCAGTTCAAGTATTTGAAAGTAATTTTCTGCCGTACTTTTTCTTGTTTCGAATTTATTTTTCTAGTTCAAGAGCTAATGAATGAATGAATACAGGCGAGCCGTGGTTTATGTCGTTTCTGGGACCGGGAAAACGTGGCGTAAATCGAAACGACGTATATCAAATCCAACAGAAATGTAGTCCATGGAAATGAAAAACTTGTCTCGCACAGGTAGTCCGCACATGTAGTCCATGGAAATGAAAAACTTGTCTCTTATGAACGAAAAGCAATAACATTTATTTAAAAATTCAATAGGTATAAAATAACATTATTCCATAAAAGCCTAACAAATAACAGTTGTTCAACATAAAATGCTAAAGTAACATATAAAATAAAAAGAAATTAATTTTAGTAGGTACATGTGTATGTAATATGTATGCACATGCTTGAAATGTTGTTATATGTCTCTTCAAAATAATTTATTTCATTTTATATATTCTTTCGGATTTATGTCTCCACTACTTCATCGATTTCCAATTCCGTAGATTTTTCTGTTGTCTTGAAGAGCACGGTTGAAAATACTTCCACATTTGCGGCTTGTTCTTTGTTTTTCTTTATAATGTTCTTTGTAAACTCCAAGACTCTTCTTTACACCCTCGCAAAATACTCTAAATCTCTTTTTATCCGGATCGCAAGACTCAAATATATTTACCGCTTGATCGAAGAAGTTAAAGGATTTAAACATTTTTCCTAATGTTAATGTGCAGCTCTGGTCTTCAATTTCTGAAGGTAAAGAACATGCGTTCCTCGGATTCAGCTGATCGCTCAAATATTCCAAAAGTTTATCGGTAGATAGGGGTTGTTCATTACTAAAAAGTCTTCCACATCATTTTCAGAAAAATAACTCTCGACATCCATTCCCATAATTTCTTTCCGAATTTTCTCAAGCTCGACATTTACGAAATTTGTTTTTTCTACCTCTGGCAACAATTGTTTTCCAAACCAAAGGAAATTCGCAGCTGTGTTCTTGCACACAAAAATAAATATCGAAATTTCGCCGACGCAAATCGAAATTTTTCCGACGTAAATCGAAGCTGGGAATCAAAAAGTTTGACAACGTGAATCGAAACGACTTAAATCGAGGCGACGTAAATCGAGGCCCGCCTGTACTAATATAATTTTCTTGTTTTTAAATAGAAGGTAACCATATAGAACAGCTATACACACGGAAATATTCAAAAAAATATAAAAGGATCAAATGTTACTGGGACAGCCCTAAGTTAATTCCTTAAAATGAAAGTGTTATCTTATCTTAAATGTAATCAAAATCTAAAGCTGTGACACTTAAAATATCAGTATTTAAGCTATCTCAAAAAGTCAGCAACCAAAGCACTGAGTATTTCACAGTATTAATTTGCTTTTCAGTTATTTCATACACATTCCACAATCACCGCAAATATTTTCAATTCATATGAATTTTTACTATCTTATCAAAATTAACTTACTTGCATTATTCACAACTTTATAACTAGACGTAATAGCTCATGTCATAACTAATCGAGCATCGGCTCATCATGGAAGTATCTACGAGTATTATGAGGTCAACAGCAATAACGTGAAGACTGTGAACAGGTGGTGCCTCCCAATCGAGATTATGTTCGTGGCGGAGGAAACGTACGACGTCAATTCATTGTCGGCAGCTCCTCGCACCTCGGTCAAACTTGTGTACGGTGGTTTCCTTGTGGCCATCCCGAATTCCACCACCGAGTTATGGTGACGATTGTTGTCCAAGGGGGATGGCTTTGTTGGTCTGTGATACGGACTCGGAAAGTCCGAGTCGTCGAAATCCTCGGCTGAGCCATATTGGTCTTCGTCGTCCGGCTGGAATGAGATCTTGGTTCCTTTCAGCTTGAGGACGTCATTTGATTCGGGCCCGTACTTTGGAGATGTAATCTTTCGACTTGGGCCAGGGATTTCTAATATTGGCAGAAGAGAATTTAATGATGGAAAATATTAGTATAATAATTGTAAATAGAAAAATAAAAATAGTTGATTAGGTCTTATTAAAATGAAATCTTTCTCAAGAACTCAATAAACGTAAATAAAATTCTCAAGGAAATACAACCATAAATCTGAGCTGCTTATTCGTAAGCCCTTTCAAATAACAAATAAATTCGAAACTAACGACAAGCATCTTACCATACAGACGGATACTGCTGTCGACCTCTCCAAGCGAGTTCTTGGCAATACACCGATATGATCCCACGTCGTCTTTCAGGAATTTCCTCACCGTCAGCGTCATTCTGGTTTCGTACATCGATTTCGAAACTTCTTGAACATTATATTTCGACGACGAGACTATCATCTCACCTGTTGATTAAACCACAGAGACATATTTATGGGCACATCACAGTAGCGGAGAGATATCTTCGCTTACACGAAGGCTTCAACCCCAAAATGGCAGTCTCCTGCATCAACACTCACACACACACACACACATCCAAATCATACAAACAAGAGCATACGTCAAGGATTATGTTTACAAGCTTATGTGGAAGCTGAGAAAGTGCTATATATCACGAGCTAACAAGGATTTCGTGAAGAATTACACAAGGATGAAGTATTGTAAGTCGTCTTAGCCGAGAAAATGGTCATAGATCACTTCATTGATGGCCATAGTGTTTGCCGAGCAGTGGATACGGAGTGCTTCGAGTGAGGTTAGCGGAAGAAATACTTGGGATTTGTTTTTTATTGATTCAGAGGACTGCGAATAGTCCTACAGCATAATACAATGAGTGTTCAAGAGGAGATAATGCTTTATCATCTGATGCTCGCCGTCCTCGCCAAATACTGCAAAATTCATGTTTTGTTTGAATACCGATAAGACATGTAGAGAAGGGGACATAATCGAAAGGGGTTATTTTTATCTTAATTGAATTTACAGAGCTGTTAATGTTCGTGGTAGCGGGCGCATTGTGAAAAGGCAGATTCTTCAAACAAATCAATAGCAATACAAGGTTGAGAGTTTTCGCAACATTTGCTGCAACATATATTGACTACGGCATGTATCAGGCCATCAAACTAGTAGTCTACTTCTGGCTAACAACTTTAATCATGAATTTCTATTAAACGGCGTCTTTCACGCTCCCAAGCACACAATGTAGTAACTTTAGTCTATCAGAAAGTCGAAATGTATCGGCAGAAATTTATCTATTGTACCAACGTTCGCTTAAACAACATTCATTCACTTCTCTTATATTCATGCGGTTTGCTCCTTTCACACGTTCCCAGTTTCGCTTGCTGTGCAATCTAAGTGGACGAAAAGCGATTTCGAATTCGTTGCGCCAATCGAAGTGTCATGCAGGCTGGCAGCGTTGCAGTGCGGACTGGTCAACGGTCGCTCGGCAATAAATGATGATTTACTCACCCGTGTCCTTAATCCAGTAGTTAATTGATTTCGGGTAGGCTTCGACGTGACATTCGATCTGGACATCAGTGCCAAGCGGCGCACCAACTAATTGATTCGGCACTTGGATGACAGGATGAACTGAAAACCATAAATCAAAAACTGTTTACTGCTACGCAAGGACATTCTGCTCTAGCAGAGACTAGAACTATTGGATAAAGTTCGTGCTTGCTTTGATTTTCGTTCTTGTTCGGAAGTGATTCAAGGAAAATTTGCATGCAGCAGGAGAAATCGTAGCAATTCATCTATCTGTAAGTCACATCAAGGTGCTCTGCAGTGCAGAACAAGAGCTGAACTGTGTTCCGGAGATGAAGCAACTAATTTTGGCAGAACACCTTTTCGTGCGCTGGTGCTGTGTATGCGAGTTATGGTGTGTCAATTTTGAATAAATAGATTGTGACACTTCATAGCATTTCAGGGAAAAAAAGGTAAGAGGAAACAAATAAATTTGAAAACAAACTGTAATGACAAGTAATTGAGCAAGAACATAAATATATTTTGAGAGTGTTTTGTTACATCATATATTTTTCGAATTCTAAGAGTTATTAAAAACGCGTGAATGAAATGCTTTTACATATAGTACTGTCAAAATCAATTTGCGTAGTACTGATTTCATGCCAAAATGATTTTTTAAAATATCGTAGACTCTGAAACCTTACCCATAAAAGTTTGGAACCCAAAGGCAGCACAATCCGATTTTTACTCTACTGGGCGACTTGACTCTAGCGCGCCCAGGACGAATTAATGAGGAGATGGCCCGTTTAGCAGTAATCTTTGCACCGAATTTCAAATATGTGTGCCCAAACAACTCGTAAGGAAAAACGCTACGGTGGACCTGATGAATACTAAATAATGCGACTGATATAAGCAGGAGTTGTCGCTCGTCTGGTGATGGATGGCTCAAGAGCGAGTCAATCAAAAAGATCAACTCTTTTGAAGGAGCTGTGTGAGTCAGCTCTTCAACTCTGTGCGAGTCAGTTCGGCAACTCTTTTGAAAGAGCTATGTGAGCCATAATTTAGAATAGCTCCGCACACTTCATACCTTCACATTAGTGGCAATAGCGATATTGCGGAGCCACTCAAACAACCACCCAAACAAATAGAGCTTATGCATATACACACGGCAATACTTCATTAGACTAACGTGTGTAGTTGAAGTGAAATCTAGGGTTTTCGAACGTCGGAACACGAACATATGTATACGACTATCGTATTGCACAGTGAAAAGAGTCAGCTCCGTTGAATGAAGAATGAATGAAATCACGGAGCCTACACTGTGCGAATGAGGAATAAAAGAGTCAGCTCCGTTGAATGAAGAATGAATGAAAGCACTAAGCCAGTGCGAATAGAATGTGAATGAAGAACTGTGCGAATGATGGATACTGATCGTGTGCGGTTATTGATGGCGACATTTTGTGAGCACACAGTATGCGTTTACGTGCATATATTTTGCTCTGGTTCACGAGTATTTTAGTAGCCAAATATTGGCTACTAGGCGGTGCATTTCATAGGTAGATTTTAGATATGAAGCGAAGACACTAGAATGAGTATATGAAACAGGTTTGTATCGAATATTTTCGTTCTTCAAAAAACTTTTAGGGGCAAAAGTAGCTGAAATCGGACAAAATCGGCCAATTTGGGGTTAAGGTGGTTTGGGACATAACGGTTCAAGACCTATTGCTGCGATACAAAAATGTCGGTTTTGTAGGGGATTAAGGGGTTTTTTCGCCATAGTTTGGCAAAAACTGCCTTTGGGACGCTTTCGATGATTGGAAGTGGTCGGGGAGTACAATAGTAATATTTTAGGGGCAAAAAATTTTTTTGATAGGTGAAAATGGGCATATATATATAGGTTCATTTTTGAAAAAATAATAATTTTTTTTTTTACTAGCATGAATTTGAGGACCTTTTTGAGTTGTTTCGGGCGAAAACCGTCCGGAAAAACTTTAAGTAGCAAAATAACGGCAAAGTTACAACAAAAACAGAGGCAAATGGAATGCGTAGAGCTTAAATTAAAGCTTGATGCTGCTACCAGGTGGAACTCTACGCAATCTATGCTTTTGCGCATTCAAGAAGTAAAAGAGCCACTATTAGCCACCTTAGGTGTCCTGAACTAAAATCTACCCACTCTTTCTTCTGATGAATGGAATATTATGAAAACAGCCCCTGATATATTGAGCATCTTCAATGAGGCTACTCTAGAAATAAGCAGTGAGAAAACGGTATCGATTTCTAAAATATATATTATTACATCGACGATTATAAGCTACATTTCAGAACTCTGTCTGAACGAAAATGCAACTGCTGATGTGCGCAGTTTTTTAAATGTGATCCAAAGAGAACTTTCAAACAGATTTAAATTATATAAAGAAAATATGTTTTGCCTAGAGAGCGTTGTTTTAGATCCACGATTTAAAAGACTAGCATTTCAAAATGAATCCACGTACAAACTTACTTGCATACATCTAAATTACTTGCATACATCTAAATCACAAAGAACGCAAAATTCGCTATGGCGAAAATTTGATGAGAAAGTCAACAGTGTGAGAAGCCAGCAAAGCTATGTAGCTGCAGGCATTAACGAAATGGATTAGTATTTACAACATGTAAATATACCCAGACCTGCTGACCCTCTCAAATGGTGGAAGGAAAAGAAAGATTTATACCTCAAAATTTTAACATAGTGAAGCAACGATTGGGTAAAGTGGCCACTTCAGTCCCCTGCGAACGAGTTTTTCAAAAAATGGGTATGCGCTCACTGAAAAGAGATCGTATTTGTCGCCAAAACGAATAACATAAGTGCTATTTTTACACAATAATTAATAATATGGAAAGATTTTCAGATATGATTATTGTTAATCCGATTGATTTTTAATTTATGGTTTATTTTTAAATTTATACTATATGCTATATTATATTTTTAAAGTAGTGTTATGTTCCATTAGATTTAAGCTTATTATTATTATTAAAACAACAAAAAATAGCAATTTACTTGATACTTTTGCAACCACAAAAAAGTTGCTTGAAGTGGCTCTTTTGAGTGACTCTTAAAGAGCAACTCTTTAAAGCGAGTGAGTTTTACGGAGCTGGCTCACTTCAAAAGAGCCATTTTGCCCACCACTACGCTCGTCAAAAACAAGATACGACGGGCCAAACTCGACTAATGGAGGAATTTCGGTGAGGGCTTTGAACGAAGTACAGAAACCGCCAGAATAAGGAAGGTCTTAAATACAGCTCCCGACATATTGACGTTTATACGCTGGGAAAACAGGAATCAGCAGAGCACCTGAACAATTTTCTGGACATGCTACTGAAAATTCGATTTTCGGAATCGGCTAACATGGCATTCCAGAACGACCAATTGCAAACAGTTCATCGGCCATCCAAGAAGCTGATCAAGGAAGTAATAGATGAGTTCAAAGATGCGTAGATTTTCGGCAACTTCCGATCTAACAAAGCCACAGGGATCGATGAGACATCGTGTATTATGCCACAAAAAGCAGAGAAGATCATCATTTTCATTCTGTAGCATATTTATACTGCTAAAAGTTTGAGTGGTATTTATGACAAAACTTGGTATTTTTAATTACTATAATGTGAAGAATTTTAGACAAATTAGCTTATTATCTTTTCTGCTCAAAATGCTAAAAAACACAAAATGAAAAAACACAGCGCCAGACGCCATAATTTATAGACTTCTGGCGCCATGTACATAGTCGATTTCGGGATTGTGATAAAATATAATGCCACGCGCCATAGTACATGGCAAAAAGTGCATAGCAGCAGCCATTATGCTTATAGTCGTGCAGGCCATGTACTTTATATATACTATAGTACATGGTGTGGAGGATTATAGTACATGGCGTGGAGGACTATATTACATGGCGTGGAGGTCTATTCGCATAGCGTCTGCTCCTATGTACTTTTCACCATGTACTGTGGTGTGTGGCGCTATATTTTATCACAATCCCGAAATCGACTATGTACATAGTGCCAGAAATCCATAAACTATGGCGTAAATTTCAATGTTACTTTTCACAAAATTTTAAAAATTTTTGTTTTCACTACAAGGAAATTATCTTTTGAAAACATAATGATAGCATCTCTTCGTAAAAAGTAATATGAAAATATGACAAAAATTACTATAACTGGCAGATATGAACGCATTTTCCAGCCTGTTTCCAACAAATTCTGCTTACATTTGGGTCCATTTTCTGCTTCAATTGTATTTTGCTTAGCGAATTTTCAAGATAGCAAAACTTTTTCATATAAAGCTAAAATTTTCTGTTTACGTGCCAGCCGTAGCTGTAGGATTGCGCACATTGATCAGAAACTATACAAGTGCTTTTCTTATGTTCATTAACTTTGCCAGTAGGAATTACGAAAATCATAGGATGCATTGACGTCTATGAGCTATATCTATAAATTTATAATAAATCCTTTAAATGGTCGAATCTTTAGAAAACTTGTCGTTTTTTTTAGAAAAAAAAGAGGAAAGCCAACGATATATGTATAAATTTAGTATTTTGTCCACTCTAGCAATTTGAAATTTTCAAAATTCCACGTTCCACAAGTGCAATGAATTTTCACTAAATTATCCAATGCACATCCGGAATTTGAGTCCGGGTCATCAGATCAATATGAAATTCACAGCATGTATCGATTTTGAGCAAGAGCAATTTAAAGAATATGCTAGCAGCACTGTGGTTGCGATGACGTCTTCAAAAAATCCTTTAACAAATTAAAGCTTTCTGACCAACAACTTTCAATACAAGTAGTGTATAAAGTCACAATTAAAAAAAAGTCTAGCGCATCAGAACCGCTAGAAAACTAATTTTCGAAGAAATAGTCTTTGCGTGACAAAAAAATACACTTTTGTGTAGAATCATATCAACCATTCCTTATCCAAAGCAACAAAACTCAACTATAACACAAATGATGAAAATTTTCAGTGCTGGCAACACTTTCCCAACGAAGCAGCAATAAGTTAACCATAACAAGATCATACTTAAATCAACTTATCGTTTGAATTTCGTTCTCATCGGATTTCATCGAAAGCTTCAACGGTTAAACGTTGTTTGAGGCTGCCATCCGAAAAATGTTCAAAACTCGGAAAATTTAAAAATTGGTTTCTTATTTTTATCGCAAATGCTTTGCGTATGAGTACGTAATTTGGAGCATCTGTTGGTGCAATATTTACGATAATGGCTAATGCTGGTTATCCTGTGTTAGCAGCATTGCAAAAAATATACCAAATCTGCTTCACGTTAAGTTAAACCCACCCTGTGAATGTCGTTTCGATTGAATCACTGTGCTGGAAGTTATACGGGTGAAAAGAATTTTAGAGTAATCAAACTCAAAACTTTTCAAAATTTCAAAACCTTAATATTTGTTGTTAATTTTCATTGCAGGATCATTCCCATTTGCAGATCTAATGACCTAATCGCTAAGTGGCAGCCTTTTCATGATTTTATTACGAAATTCTTAAGACATTTGGTTTACATTAAGGTCTGCATGAACTTCGTTTTGATTTCGAGACTGAACCGGAAGTTACAGGGAAAAAGTGCTATTTTGCTGAGCAAATTTGCAAGATTTAGGAGTCAAAAATCTTCTTAACTGGCAATTCTTTTCCAATTTTTCAACCAAATTTGTACCAAATCTATTCTGGAGTAAGGTCCAAATATTGTCTAAATTTTGTTAAAATGTGATGGCTGAATCGGAAGTTAGAGGCCAAAAAGTAATTTTTTTCTCAGTGATTTTTCAAGATGATACCACTACCACCGGGTTGTCCGCATTTCAAAATCACTTCTATTAGACCTGGTCCTAGTTAATACCAAAATATTCTGCAAATTGTATTATGATCGGATTATTCGGTCGGCAGTTCTCCTAAACAGAAGTTTCGAGTGCTGAAAATAGGGATAATTTGGTGATGGGCTGCCGTTCTTGTGTAAATCGGAATTTTGAAAATTTCAATTTGACATGATGAACAAAGGTTAAAATTTATCAAGGATTCGAAGTTTTTGTCAAAAACCAAAAATTTTCCAGGAGGGTTGATGATTTGAAGGATTTTTTTCAGAAGCTTGCCGTAGCTACATAGTTACCCGCACTGTCTTGAAAATTCATGTGTATTAAATTTTAATGTTTTAATATTTCTGTCAGAAGCTACGACAAACCAAAATTTGGCAAAAAATCCTTGCCTTCTTTTAGGCACTAAGCACCCGCAAACAGCTCAAAATTTCCAATTCTTTATCATAGGCAAGCTTTATGTAGCAAATAGATATTGGCCGAGGCCAGGCGAGCCGAAGTCAGACGAGGCCGCCAACATGTAGACGGCATTTGACAGCTCGTCACGAATCGCCTTGGCTCGTGCCCAAAACCCATTCTGATCGGAAGTCGCACGAGCGCCTGTGACACCTGTCAAAGTTGCTTGTCTGGACCGTCCACACACTCGGCTCGCCTGGGCTCGGCCAATATGTATTTTCCACATTAGACATAATGAGTTTTCATTCCCAACTTTATTTTTATCCAAAAATGTACACTGCTTGGAAATATAGCAGTGCCTGAAAATTCACTAAAAAGCCCGCCGCTGGAAAGAATGAAAGATATCTAAATTCTAGTGAATCATGGACCTACCCACTATATACATCTATGTCGTCCGAAAATGTCAGCTCAATCGGATTGGGCACTCCCTTAATCATTTTGCTGATATATATATATATATATATATATATATATATATATATATATATATATATATATATATATATATATATATATATATATATATATATATATATATATATATATATATATGTAAAGGTAGTTAAAGGTAATTTAAAGATAATTAAAGGTAAATTAAAGGTAATTTGATTCCATAAAAAAACAAGCCATAATAAAACTATGCGTTATGATTATTAGTTTTCAAGATATAATGATTTAAGTGAGTCAGGGTAAAGGTCCGAAACACTTTTATTGACCACCCTGTAGCTCCGTACATTTTGAAAACCGGACCACCCTGTAGAACAATTTTTTGCTCAAAATATATCAAGGAATGCCTCCTTACAAAAGTGTCCACCGAGTACCAAACACCCTGCATATATAAAGAAATGTGCGTTTTGGCGAAACCAGTTTGATACTAAATTTTCTTGGAAAATCAGTAAAAATCATTCGCTACGTGAAGTAAGTTTGAGGTAACGAAATCGGGATAGGGCTGAATAAAGGTTAATATTTAAGTTTGATGTCTGCAAAATAGTAGACATTTACGTAGACTATGTATGGAATCTTATTGATGATGAGAGATATCTTGAATTCTTATTTTCTAAAGCTTTTTTGCAAGAACAGAATTTTAAAAACTAGCCTAAGAAATGTGCGCGCATTTTTCTAGTTTTGCCACTTCCAATGAGAGCTTGCGATGTGGCTTGTTTCGCTGATTCTGAGATTGACTTCTAGAAAACTCTTCTCTTGTGCCAGTTTCAGTATGACTCTTTGGTTCATTTGATAATTACTTCCGGAGCAGCCACCAGTGACAATAATTAATGTCTTCATCATAATATACGAAGATGCATGCCCGTATCTCTAGAAATATTATCCGTTAAGCGGCACGAAAGGATAATTTATTGCAACAATATCTAGACACATAGGAATATAGGACCTTAGTCATTACTTAGGATCTAACCCATTAAGACCACAAAAAGCAAAAGTTGAGCAATGTAACGCGTATTCATTATGTTGCAAGCCATGGCTCCTCAAATTCAAAATGCCACCAGACGACACCGCCACTAAATGACTGAACACCGACGCCCTTTCATTAAGTTCCTCGAACATGTGGTGTTGGAGTGCCGTCAAACTTGCAACGCTCCTGTTTCGACCTTTGCCTTTTCGCCGAGTGCCCGCTGGCTGTATTCAATCACCCAGGACGCTCACATGCCGTCAAATTAACAAACACAAATTTCTCCTGTACACAACCTGCACAAACCAGCTAAGGACGATGGAGAGTGGCAGCATGTAGTCATCTGTTTTGCTTACACAGTTTGCTCTGGCCTTATTTTATTGTAGCTTGGTGACGACAGAGTGTAGTCTTGTCGAGAATAGTTCGGGTGCTAAAAAATCTGAGGTCTTCGCCACTGAATTAAGGTCTATTATTTCAAAGTTTCATTCGAGACTGGGCTTTGCAGGTTGCGAAGGACGCTATCGAATTTCTTGTTTGGTGCGTTGTAGCTGCCATGGCTATGGGAATCTCAAAGAACATGTTCTTCTCAATGTTCTTACAGTGGACGAAACTTACTTTAAAGTAGTCTGACGTTCTCCGTTAATGAACAGCATTACTTGATGACCATAATTTTTATCCACATGCAAAGAAGAGTCATTTTGCTTCATATTCAAGCAGAAGACGAAATGTTTATTGTCACATTTCATACAAATTTTTGAAGATGAGTTAAATCTGTCATTTTGGTACTTTCAATCGGTGCTTTTCAAATTGTAACCATCGCGTTGCAGCAAAATGCCACATCTTTTCGCTCTATCATCAAGCAACTTTAAATTGCATTGTTTACTCACTGAAACTGCACCTGATTCAACACTATTCACGCCACTGTAGAAAACTCAAACTACGAGCGCTCATGCTCAGAAGAAAGTCTGTCATTAGGTTTGAAGTGCAATGTGATGAAATTTCAGCACTTGCCAAAATCACGAAATAAATAGTTTACTGAATTTTCGACGGTCATCAAGTGAGCCATTGAAATTTCGCTCATTAAAAGCACATTGTAACGGGACAAAGTGCAAGGACAGTAGACTGGAGTTTGGCATGGAGGACGCGTAAAATTTTCAACGGACAAGCACATTGACTTGTATGGATGTGTGCACTCGTATGTCACATCAACGTCGTACGTAGTACAGTAGGCAGGTCAACAAGCCATCTTGAAACCAAATTCGGTCTAGTTCCTGACATGTTCATCCTATTTTGCCAGGCTACATGCGAAACTGCTACAAAATTTTCAATATTCAAGTAGATAATAGCATGGAGAGCTGGTGGCTATGCTCGTGTGGTCATTGAAGAGAATAGAAATGTCAGCAAGCAGTGAAGATAGAAATAAACTGGCAGCATGGCGCTGAAACGTGATTTGTGGGCATTAATAAGAGGAATGAGAGTTGTGGCAAATAAGCTGAGTTCAAAGAATATAAAATTTGCTTATTCAGTCAAGTTGCAAATTTTATCCGACGATCAAAACTTCTAAAAGCTTAGTGCGAGTCATTTCTTTTCAAGAAAAAAAAATATCACGAGAAAACTATTACCAAATATTTATCAAAACGACAAGCTTGCTCATCGTATGTTTTCCAGGAAATATATTTTATCTTTTTTTATTTAGAAATTTATGATATTTATAACTGTTTGTAAGATCTTTTTAAATTATAATATATTTCAATTAAACTGCTGCCGAGTGAATTTCTAGGTACACCTATTTCATATATCTGAGAAATTAAAATACTTGAAAAAAAAACCAGTATCGAAAGTGAAAATTGAGGAAGGTTTTAGCTAGGTCATAGTAATGACCTGAACTTGCGAAGATTGACGTGCAAGTAAATGGCAATTTTGTTCATTTGAAACGACTCCTCTAACCTCTTCTCTTGACCATCTCTACTCGCTTTCCCACGGCGATGCTGTTTATCTTGATCGGAGATCGGGTGATGTTGTCTTCGTGACACCCATTTTCAAGAATGGTGATCGACGCTGTATCGGAAATTATAGGGGCATTGCCATTTTGTCTTCGATTCCGAAACTTTTCGAAAAGGTGGTATACGATCAACTTTCTCCGCTTGTTGATTCTCGTCTGAACGAGCAACAACATGGCTTTAGAAAACGTCGCGACACAACCGCGAAAACGTTCTCCAGGTTTCCAGGTCTCACTAGTCTCCAGGTCTCACTAAATGTCAATTACCTTTAACCCTTTGGCGCCGGCAGCCATTTTAGTGATATTTTTAATATACCTATTATTCCGTCCAAAAATAATTTTTGCAAAAACGAAGTTAGCAAAATAAATTTTGAGCTTGTTTTACATGTGAATCGGATAATGTTTTGGTATTTTTTAACCCTATGTGTGCGCTAGGTGCCTGAAAAGAGAACGGGAAAATTTGAAATTTTTTAAAATTACGATAGCTTTTGGTAGACCTATTCACCTTTTATGAAACTTTGAGAACATATTGATGTTATTTAGTTCCAAATTTGTGTAGCTTTTAATGAGCATGTTGGCAACCCTGTAGCTAGGGCAGGTGCTGAAAGTGAAAACCTTGAAATCATCGAATCTCCTGAAAAATTGTCGCTTTTTGGAACAAAGCCACTCAGAAATAAGTCTTATGCTGTGTATCCATAGTCAAAGTAAAAAATTTGAAATTTTACAACGGGCACGCCTGGTAACCTTTTCCCAATTAACCTATATTTTTAACATCAAAAACTTCTTTCACGGAAACTCACGACCCGAAAATCAGAATTAGTTGAAATTTACAAAATGTATTGTTCTTAAGTAGGACCAGATCTAGTAGAACTGATTTTGACATCCGGGAAATTTTGTGCCAGTGTTGCCATCTTGAAATATTGCAAAGAAAAATAACTGCTTTTGGCCCTGTAAATTCTGATTCAGTCATTCGATTTTGACGAAATTCACACATTAGCTGAACCCTACTTTAAGCCACGTTGGGTAGAAATTTGGTTGAAAAATTCGGTTAGAACTGCCAGCTATGGTAATTTTGGTGTCTTAAATTTTGAAAATTCCTGAGGAAAATAAAGCTCTTTGCCCTATAGCTTCCAGTACAGTCATTCAATCATAAAGAAATTAAAATGGCAAATGAAACTTATTGTAGGCAACGTTCATTAGAAATTGAAGTTAAATACAATGATAGAGTTGCCAGCTATGATTGTTTTTGTATTTTTTTGGCATACCTGTAGTAAACGATTTAAGCAAAGAATTTTCAAATCGTAGTGATTTTATAGTGAAAATAAACACCAAATATTAAGATCTAGTGGCCCAGTATGTGGAAGCAAATGTGTTATGGTGGCTATCATTGTAGCAATCATTGTGACCGTGGCGGTGGCGGATGATGGGCCACAGTGAGGAGGCAGCATTACACGGGACTCAGCATCGGACCGGTTTTGGTGGTGGCTGGTGTTATTCATGCTCCACTACTTTGATGGTTCAACCAACTCTGGGGATTTCAGACATGAGCCCATGCGTTCATGCGTGCAAACCGGTTTTTACTAATTTTCGAAGAAAATTAGTATGAAACTCGTTTCGCCGAAAATTCATATTTCTTTATGTATACATATATGTATATATATATATATATATATATATATATATATATATATATATATATATATATATATATATATATATATATATATATATATATATATATATATATATATATATATACATATATCTATATATATATATATATCTATATATATATATATATATATATATATATATATATATATATATATATATATATATATATATATATATGTGTGTATCAGCAAAATGATTAAGGGAGATAATCTCTGGAGTGGCCAATTCGATTGGGCTGAAATTTTCGGAGAACGTAGATATCAACCATTGAACTGTGTGCGTCGCTGGACCAGTTGATATAACTTGATTGAAAAAATAACAGGTTGTAATGTGCCGTTTTGAAAGAAGACCTGGAACGTGATCAGAGCAAGTTTTGAGTTTCGAGCGATATCGAAAATATCCCGCGAACCAAGTGAACGAATCGTGATTTATACTATTCAAATTGCTCAGTTCTTGAACATCGTGAGAAACAAGACTATTTGCTTATGAAATTTATACTGTTTTTGAAAAGAAATAAATCTATTTTATAATACTAAAAGTTACAATTAATATACGCTAGTTCAACATTGATCGAAAAAATCCCGCGAGTCGTGATTTGTGTTTATCAAAGTGTTGAGTTCTTGAACCATCATTAGAAACAGTAGATGCATACAGTAGGTAGGTCCATAACTTGCTAAAATTCAGATATCTTAAACCTTCTGGCGGTGGCGAGCGTTTTTAGTGAATTTTGAGGTACTCCAAGCAGTGTAAATTTTTGTTAAAATAAATAATTGGGAATGAAAACATGTTATGCTTTAAGCTTGTTTATGATAAAGAATTGGAAATTTGGAGCCGTGTGTGGGTGCAGGGTGCCTAAAAGTAGGCAAGGAATTTTTTTCAAATTTTGATATGTCATTACTTGTAAGAAAAACAATGGATCATCGTGAAAATTACAGAGCGTATTGATGTTGACCAGAATATGGCACATATAGATTTTCAGCATAAAGCGGGTAACCCTGTAGCTGTGGCAGGTTGCTGAAAAAAATCCTTCAAATCATTGACCTTCCTGAAAAATTTTTGATTTTGGAAAAAAATTTCAAATCTTTGATAAATTTTTTCCTTTGTCCTTCATCTCAAGAAAACATTTTCAAAATTCCGATTTGCATAAGAACGGCAACCCATCACCAAATTATATCTATTTTCAGCACTCGAAAGTTCTGTTCACGAGAACTGACGACCGAATAATCCGATCATAATGAAATTTACAGGATATGTTGGTATTAGCTAGGACCAAGTCTGATAAAAGTGATTTTGAAATGCGGGCAACCCTGTGGCAGTGGTACCATCTTGAAAAACTACTGAGAAAAAAAAACATCTTTTTGGCCTATAACTTCCGATTCAGCCATCAGATTTTAACAAAATTTACACAGTACTTGGATGTTACTCTATGTAACATTTGGTGAAAATTAGGATAGAGCTGCCAGCTATGGTGATTTTTGTCTCTTAAATCTTGCGAATTCGCTCAGGAAAATAAAGCTTTTTCCCCTATAGCTTCCAGTCCAGTCATGAAATAAAAACGAAGTCCATGCAGTAAATGGACCTTAATGTAAACCAAATATCGTAGGAATTTCGTACAAGGGCTGCCAGCTATAAACATTTTTGTAATTTTTTGAATTCCTTTACTGTGCGATTATGTCATTAGATTTGCAATTGGGAATGATCCTGCAATGAAAATTAACAACAAATATTAACGCTTTAAAAATTTGAAAAGTTTTGAGGGTGGAGGCGAAAGGAAACGAAAGTTACTGATTGGGTTTAACTCAACGTGAAGCAGATTTGGTATATATTTTGCTTTGCTGCTGACACAGGGTAAACAGCATTAGCCATTTTCGTAAATATTGCACCAACAGACGCTTCAAATTACAAACTCATATGCAAAGCATTTGCAATAACATTAAGAAACCAATTTTTAAATTTTCCGAGTTTTGAACATTTTTCAGATGGCAGCCTCAAACAACGTTTAACCGCTGAAACTTTCAATGAAATCCTGCGATGAGAACGAAATTCAAAGGATAAGTTAATTTAAATATGAGCTTGTTATGGTTAACTTATTGCTGCTTCGTTGGGAAAGTGTTGCCAGCACTGAACATTTTCATCATTTGTGTTATAGTTGAGTTTTGTTGCTTTGGATAAGGAATGGTTGATATGATTCTTTAAAAAAGTGTATGACGTCTTTCCACATTTTTTTTTCACTCAAAAACAATTTCTTCGAAAATTTGCTTTCTAGCGGTTCTGATGCGCTAGACTTTTAGTACTTAAACTTCAATCGCCATCCTTAAAGTCGGTTTGATCGCATGGATGCATGGATCTCATGTCTGAAATCCCCTATAGAGTTAGTAGAACCAACAGAGTAGTAAACCATGAATTCAAAGCGTTCGTCAATTCATAAGTGCTCTTCAATTCATAGCTCTCTAAAAAGTGAAATATAAATCTTTGCGTCCATTTAAAAATGCGATTTAACTTCGTACAAGTGTCCATTTTACCGTTGATTTTGTCAAAGTTCACTTTAATGAGTCTGATGCTTAGAACAAATAGATTTAAGGAAATGAAACAAGCGTAGATGTATACGAAATTTAGTGAAGCAATGTCACTACAAAGATAAAATCTATCAATAGAACAAATCGAGAGAATTACTACCTCAAATATTCCCTTTGATTTCTCCGCTACCTAAGTTCTATGAGCTTTTGGTTGTTACTTGTCAAATTCACGTACAAATGGCTTACTATCTTTATCTTCCTGTTCGCGGAGTTGAAGACTGTCATATTTGCCCATATTCTCCCTAGTTTTCCTTCACTACTACTAACGCTCAGATTCAGGCAAATCGCTTCATTTCTCTTTGCTGTTTTCATTTTCTTATATTTCTCTCTTCTGAGGGGTAACATTAGCAAATCGATTCTTCAGCGCTGCTGAATTGAAAATATATTTACCAGGAATAAACCGTATGTTATTGTTAGTACTATGAATAAGAGGCTAATCGAGGAAAGATTAATGCCCCGCATAAACACTTGACTTCAATGGGCAAAATAAGGCAAAGAAAGGTTGTTTTAGAACTAATCAAGGGTATACTATCTGGTGAATCCAAGTTCAACTTATGGGGTGTGTTGGGAAACCAACGGTTCAGTGAAGGAAATATAAAAGGTTTGCCATATAATGCATTGATCAGACAGTGCAGCATTTGCCGCACGTAAAAGTGTGGGGCTGCATGATGGTGTATGATGGTCTGCATCTCAGAAGAGAGAGATATAAGGAAATGATAACAGCAATGGGAATTGAAGCAATTTGCCTAAATTTGAGGGTTAGTTGCAGTGAAGGAAAACTATGGGGCTATGGAGAAATTTGACATACTTCTTCTCCACGAACAGGAAGATAGAGATAGTAGGCCATGTAAACGCGAACTTGACAAGTTACAACCAAAAGCCCGGAGGACTTGGGTAACGGAGAGACCAGAGGGAATATTTGAGGTAGTAATTCTCTCGATTTGTTCTATTTAAAGATTTTATTTTTGTAGTGAAATTGCTTCACTAAATTTCGTATATGTAAACGCTTGTTTCATTTCCATAAATGTCTCTGTTATGCAGGGTATAGCGAATGCAAGTTATGCAGGGTATACCATTCCAAGTTATGCAGGGTATACCGAATGCCAAAAAATATGAAACAACTATAATTGATCATGTTCTGCCAAGTATCGGGGATATGACTCATCACGTAAGAGATTCTGTTTATGAAGATGGCTCAGCTTGCTGACGTATAGCTCGACCAGTAAATTAATTTTCAAAAATAAGTTTTTTTTTTATTCACATGATTATTATTGTTCCAGATAGGCGAATTGATAGAAAATTTTGCCATAACACACCTAACTCTTGGCCTCAATACAGTGGAGAATTTGTGAGCAATTCTCGGGAGAACATTGCAAAACATTACATCAAGGATAATGGCGGAAATCACATCAACTTTATTTAGGGTTTGAGAAATTCCCTCAAATTTATTCGGCATTTGTACGAATCGATGTTTCGAACGATTGGGTGTATTGGAAAAGAAAAAGGCGACAGTATTGATGATTGAAAACTGGGATTTTATAAAATAGTTTTGATTCAGAGTCGAAAACTTTTATTTGTGTGTTGAATGCGTTGAATTTAAAAAGAAAAGAATGAGCAAAATTAAAAAAAAATGTTTTATTAGAAAGACTTAGATACGAAATTTCAAGATATTGTACCTAAAATTTGCTATTTCCTTAAGAATTGTTAAGGCTTATTTTTATAGATTTTCACGCATCAGATGAAAGGCTGGATTGTTTGAAGTAGATTCTTCGGATTTGTTTTTTATATATAATTCAAAGTTGTAAGATTGTATATAGCGATTAAAATTTTTAGGTAGAAAATGATCCAATATCAACTTCCTCCTTCACATCAAGTGAAAAATTCTGGGCATCCTTGTGAAGTGCACGAGGTTTCGAGTGAAATCGATCAGACCATGGCACCCATACCAAATCCTTGTTCTATAGTAACGAAAAATATCACCCCGAAAAATGTTTTGTGTATATCATTATAAGTTTACGGTAAGAGTGCTTGAAGAACTAAACCGGGAAATTTTTCCCATCAGTTGTAATGCGATACAGAGTATGAAAGTTTCACTGAAACTAGGTAATTCAGTAGAATGTGTACGTACTCGATATTTGCAACAACCAGAAAACTTAGGGCTACTTGCCAACAGTATCGTATTGGCGTGCAGAAATTGTTGCATTAATTGAATGTTTTCTTCCTGTCGTCAACGACGATAAAGTTTTTCGTTCATCATTTAATCTGCAGCGATCGACCATAAGTCGGCAAGTATACTGTGGTGGAGCCTATTAATGAACTAGACGGGTGCTGAAGGCATTCGTCACATTGTGAGTTTAAATTAATGATTTTCAATGGAGAAGTGAATTGAGCTTATCGAAGAAATTTGTTAAGGTCTGCTGAATTTGGAAAGATTATGCTTAATCACTGCAATAAATGATGAAAACTTATGGAACTGAAGACACGTAACGAGATACATAGATGTATTGCTTTTCACAAAGTTCGGAGAGAACAACGAGAAAGATATATCGTGTTCTAAACATGTAACTACATAGAACCATTATATTTGCAGCTAAGTAAGCCACGCATACTTTTTAACAATTATTTTGCCGCAAGTGTGAAACTACATCATTTGAATACAACGTTACATTAATTACACATCCTTTCATTAACATAAATTCCGCATCCAAACAATACTCCATTCAACTTTATTATGATTACATATGTTTGCGTTTAGCACCCAACGAACACGTTTCTCAGTTTATAGTCGTGCAACGTAACTGTTACACCTTCGCCATATCTAACGCAATAATCTGAGTTTGAAGAGATGTATTTCCCAGTGGGAAAAGGACTTGAGGTTATTCGATATAGTTTCAATTGCTAGCAAAATATATGCACTTGAAAATTGAAATGATATAAAAGGAGGGTTCCAGCCACATATATAAGAGAAAATGGATTAGAAAGCGACTGAGAGAAATGTGCTAATTTTCGACTTTTTGCTTATTGGTGTGAGAATGATGTACTACACAGTTCATATGGTAACGCTCATGTAAAAACCACGAGAGATCGCCATTTTGAACGTCGTTTGACATTTCTTTCCCCGAACCGACGAGCGGAGATTAAAGTGCTTTTTTTGAATGAAATCAATTATGATTTCACACAAAAACAGAACGAAATTGATGCCAAAGGTTAATTTTACTGACGCGAAATACGATATCCCCTGCGAATCATTTCGGTAGCTACTTTTGCAGCCTGGAACGCGGCACTTCATTATCGCACTGTTTCATAATTTTTGACCGCTAAATTATTCGTCTAACCGACACAAATTATTGCGCACAAACGTAAATGTACGTTTCCACCGAATACGCCAAAAAATTTTCAAATTTTATTTGACAAATTTTGAATGAAAGTCAATGTTTTCAGTCCCCGACACAAATCAAACTGACATTGACGTTTCTTTTCGTGTTGCCCGTTGCACGCTTTTACATCGATCTGGTGCTCACAGCATTAAGACACAGCATTAAGGCTTTTCAGTTGTGAGTGCGGTAGAAAGGGGCGCACTGAGCGGAATTTTTGTGAGAGAGCAATGTTGTGCGTGTATTAAAAAAGGCACACTCACGTATGAATACACGGATAGCCATTTCGTATCCATATTCTTTCATATATTTTCATATCATTTAGTTTTTGCCTAGATTCAGGCGTACATTTAACACTCAAACTTTAACTTTTAAACTCTTATACATTATCAACTCTATTTAACCCGTCGTGTGTAGTGTTAATTCTTTTTACGGTACAAAATAATAACAAAATTACTATGTTTCACTGCAATGCTGCTGAGTGTTTGGTTAAAAAAAGACACGTCACCAATGATTACTTGCGCTGGATTTTGCACTCTAACATTCCATTCGAAATGCGTTTCCCTTCCGGGTAACTGTACGGATGTTATCTTAAAACATGATTCGGGCGTATATTGGTTCTGCGACAAATGCAGGAAACACTCCATGGGGTCTTACGCTTCGCGTCTTCGTTCTGCTAAGTCAGCGATTGATACTCTATGCAGAGCACTTACTAAACTAGTGGAAGATTTTCGCTGCACCAGCAGGGAGGTCGATGAGCTGGTCTCTATCGCTAACATTGAGCTCGTACTCGTTCACAGGTTCCGATTATAGCTAAAACATCTAGGCGTGTCCCTCAACAGACGCCCGATAATCATCAGCAGCTTTTGAGCCCGTTGATACCTGCGATTTCATTTTTATCTGCTACCCAGACTGTGCAAACTGCACCCTCTTCACTGCGGGATAGCAGCTCGACGAGTCACCTCGTTTCTGCATCTACTGCTGCTTTGCTTACGCTTCCAGACATGGAGGTTGTAACTCCTCCACTTAAAGTTTTTGTTTCTCGGTTGGCATATCGTTCTTCGACCGAAACAGTAAAAAACTACGTTGCTGCTAAGTTTGGATACGCACCACCTTTTTTGCTGTGCAAAAAGCTGACTCCGGATAATCTGCAGGAGCAAACCATTGCTTTTTTCTGCATCACCGTTTCTTCCAGCATCAACGACCTACTAAAGTGCGACTTCTGGCCACCTGGAGTCTTTGTAAAAGAGTTCACTAAACTCTCGCGAAAATTTTTTCGATCCAGACCAGGAAAGAAAACTCAAACTTAAACCGTTCCTTAAAGCTGTACTATCAAAACGTCCGTGACTTGAGGACCGTCTTATAAAATTAGTCTTTCTTCTGCCCTATCTTCTGATGACATTATCTGTCTTACGGAAACCTGGTTGACAGATGATATTTTTGATAGTGAGATTTTACCACAGCACACTGTCTTCCGCAAGGATCGTGATCGCTCAATCTCTGGCAAGTCTGATGGTGGAGGTGTTCTTATTGGCATCCACAAATCTCTTTCTAGTTCGGTTTGCAGTGACTTTACAGCTACATCTTCAGTGGAGTGTATTTTAGTTCGTGTCTCTCTAGCTCCTGCTTCACTATTACTTATCGCCTCAATCTATATCCCATGTAATTGTCCTTCTTCACTTTATGAACTTTTCTTTGTAGAGCTCTCATCTTATTTCCAGTGCCGTTTTCCTACCGCTCACTTAATGCTTTGTGGTGACTTCAATATGCCTTCCATCGAGTTGAATACCTCTTTTTCAACCATCACTTCTAGCAACAGTCTTTCGCTTGCTTTATCTTCATTCATTGCTTTATGTTCTCCTACCCAATTGAACTCGGTACCTAATAAAAATGGCAAAATATTGGATCTAATTTTTTCTAATATCCCAGTGTTTTCTGTTGATTTGGATTCCGTTGCTTTACCCTATGTCCCTCCCGATCCTTACCACCCTCTTGTTCTTTTAGAAATTTCTTTCAATCTTCCTCTTAGATCCACAGTCTCTTGTTATAGGCGCTTCAATTTCTTTAAATCCAACTTTATTGGAATGGCGAACGAAATCAATCATATTAACTGGTACTTATTTCTTCGCTGTTCTGACGTTAATGAGGCTCTCCATAGGCTTTATGTCTTCCTTGTTAATCTCATTCCTCGCTTCACTCCCACATGTCGTCCCAGGAGACTCAATGATGCTCCCTGGTTCACGTCTGAAGTTGCTGCTGCCCTTAGGGCAAAGGATGTTGCTCGTGCCAAATTCATGATGACCTGCTTGAGTTTAAAAAGCTACGCTCTCATGCAAAGAGGGTCGCTAAAGAAGCCATGCGTGCCTACGTTGCCAGAGTTGAGGCTTCTATTAGTTTCAACAACTCAAAACCATTCTGGTCATTTATTCACTCACTGAAAAAATCCCCCATCATTCCTAAAATGTGTTTCTTGATGAAACTTCTGCCGCTACAACTGATGAGATCTGTGAGCTCTTGCTCGTTTTTACTCGTCATTTTCTTCCTCACAAAACCCTCTTTCTCCTCCACATGTTTCTTTCACCACTCCCTCGTCGTTTCGCGCTAACATTAGAGCGCTCTCTTCGTTTCTTACAAACCCTTTAGAAGTTGAATATTTAATGAGTTGTCTCGATTTTACGCCTCTTCTGGCTCTGATGGTATTCCTAATATAATAACTAAGTCACTATCTTCTTCACTTTGTGTACCCCTGTCCATTATTTTCAGCCTAAGCATCGCTTCTGGTGTTTTTTCTTCCATATAGAAATCAGCCAACCTTTTTCCCATACTTAAGGCAGGTGACCCCGCTTGTATCTCCAATTACCATCCAATATTGCTTCTACCTTGCTTTAGCAAGCTACTTGAGAGAGTTGCCTACAACAGAATTCATCCTCTACTCGAGCCTTTCCTTGCCAACGAGCAACATGGATTTGTCAAAGGTAGATCCACTGCTACCAACTTGCTATCTGTCAGCAATACTGTTGCTTCTGCCATCGATCAGCAAAGACAGGTGGATGTTCTTTACACTGATTTCTCTAAGGCATTCGACTCTGTCAACCACGTGCTTCTTCTCTTGATATTAGAGAAATATGGACTTTATGGACCGCTGCTCTCCTGGTTTTCTTCTTACATTTATGAACGTGCTTGTGCTGTTACTCTGAACTCCTGCTCCTCTGCTCCCTTCTATCTCACCTTTGGTGTTCCGCAAGGATCGATACTTGGCCCTTTGTTGTCCTTAATCTTCATTAATGATCTGCCAGGTCTCCTAAATTCCTTCTCCCTTCTTTACGCAGGCGATCTTAAAATATTCAGAGTAATCGATATAATTGAAGACTGTTTTCAGCTACAGAATGATCTGCACACTCTGGACAACTGGTGTAGTGCAAATTATCTTACTCTGAATGTCTTAAAATGTCGCCAAATATCATTCACGCGTAAAACTAACCCTTTAGTGTTTTCTTATTGCGTTTCCGGTACCTCTCTCGATGCTGTATTCTGTTTTAAAGACCTGGGAGTTATTTTCGACACTAAACTCTTATTTGACCAACACATATTGCATATAACTGCCAAAGCGTCCAGGCTCTCGGGTTTTATACTTAGATCTTCTAAGCATTTTACTGATATCTCCACCTGTGTACACCTGTTTTGCTCTTTTGTCCGCAGTATCGTTGAATATTGTTGTCAAATATGGTGCCCACATTTTCAGTAGTTAATTGATGCGGTTGAATCTGTACAACGCAGGTTCACCCGCTCTCTGCTTTTCAAATTCAATTTGACTTACTGTGGGTATAGCGCGAGACTGACTATGCTGCAAATTCCATCCCTGAAATCTCGTAGGCTGTTCTTCGATGAGTGCCTTCTATTTAAACTACACCATCGACTTGTCCCATCTGATCTCTGCAACCTGGTTTCCGTCCGTGTATTGGATCGGTCATGTAGATCAACTTTAACGTTTAATGTTCCATTTGCACGGGCTGATACATATTACTTTTCGCCGCTGCTACGTTTGCCTAGGCAGCATAACGAACTCAGACTTGGTTCCCTGCCACCGACCTTGATGCTTTTCAAAAACATGTTAAAAGATGAAATAATTACTGATTCTTTTTAATGCATGTTCCTTGGCTTATTGATTATTTAAATTTTGGATTGAATTATGATACTCTTGTTTGTTTTATAGATACTTTTATTTTTATTTATCATTGTCTATTGCGTAATTGGACTTGATCTGTTGTTATATACATTAAATAAATAAATAAATAAATATCTGTGGTTCCAGCGCATACGAGTCGCAAGAAAGATTTTCGAAGAAAAGAGGAGCAATTGTGTAGAGCAATTGAGATTTGTGAATACTTGTTCTCCCAAACGGGTTCCTCTTTACAATCAATCTGTATCGAAGAAAATGCACCACTTTGATTTGATAACTGTATAGGAAGTCATATGGTACATTGATGTCCAGTTTTCAAAATTAAGAAAAGTAAAGAACTTGTTACTTATTTTCATTACAACATGGAAAATTGCTAGGAACATATCCTAGTGAAATAGTTGTGAAAATATTCAGTGCTGGCAGAGTTTGCCTATTTCTGTAACCAAAAGCCTACTACAACTGTTTGACGTCCAGTATTCTGTGAATTTAATTTTTGTCTCATGGCTGTATCGAAATATTTATAATTTTTAGTGCTGCCATCAACGACATCTTCGAAACTTTAAAAATTCGAATATTTTTAACTTAATTTCGTAGTAAGATGTAAGTCATATTAGAATTTAATGGTAGCTTCTGGTGGTACGAGAATAATAAAAATGCCTAGAGCTGACAATATTTTTCTGAGAGTACAATACAATTTAGGCATGCATTCTTGGGAAGTTTTTGAATTAGCCAGGGGTTTTCGTAAACCCAGCAGCGCAAATCGAATATCGCAGCAAATAGCAATATGCCTTCTTTTCCAATTTTCGTCGATTGCCCAGCAACAAGCTTTGAAGTAGCGGATATTTATGCTTGAAAAACACAATTATGTTCGCCGAGAGAAAAAGCCCATCTACCATTTGATGGATGTAAATCAACGCCAGCACCAGATCTAGTATATGTCTTCAAACCGGTTGTGAAGGAGATTTCAAAGTATTTCTTCTTGCCCAGATACATGTACTAGAGATAACAGATACTTATGTTCAAAAAGATTACTTCATCAAATTTTCTTCCGAGATCAAATAAGCAAACTCGAGTGGTATTCTGAGAGCTGGTGCTCTTCATCGTCATTTCCTGCCCACACGCCAAGTTTATTTAGCCTCTTTGCAGAGATCATCGTCACTCTCTGAATTTTAATGCCAAGTAGATATAAATTGGGAAGTGCATCAAGAGCTCAGAAGAGAGAGAGATATAAGGAAATGAGAATGGCAGTGATAATTGAAGCAATTTGCTTGAATCTGAGCTTTAGCTATAGATAAAAGAAGAATGGATACGAAATGGGCCGAAAGAAATGAAGCAATTTTCGACCTCTGGTCTCAATGTGTTTGTATAAAACAATAACAAATTTCATGCAGAAAAGTTTATGTGTTTGGAAATTTGTTGAAATGTATTAGTTTCCCCGTTATCCCAACCACCCCGTAGATTGGATGGATTGAAATGAATGTTTACATAGAGAGTCTACAGCGCTGAGGGGTGGTGCGTGCGGCATTGAGGGGAAAGCTGTTTTACAGAGAGTAAAATTGCATGTGTACACTCAGAAAAATGTCACTTTTTTTAGAATTACTTTAAATCAAAAGTTGATATCACTTTGAAATAAAAAGCGAACCTTGTACGAATTCCACTTTATTATAAAAATTTTCTTTTCAAATCAAAATTTTTCATCATTGAATTAAAAAGAAAACGTATATGGCGCCAAATCATATTTGGACATTTTTGATTCAAAAATTTTCAAATATGAGTTGGCGCCATATACGTTTTCTTTTTAATTCAATGATGAAAAATTTTGATTTGAAAAGAAAATTTTGATAATAAAGTGGAATTCGTACAAGGTTCGCTTTTTATTTCAAAGTGATATCAACTTTTGATTTAAAGTGATTCTAAAAAAAGTGACATTTTTCTGAGTGTAGTAAAATTGCTTCACTCACGTACGGGCTCATGCATTGTGATTGCGTGTCCATTCTTTATATGTCTATGGCTTTAGCAGTAGTGAGGTAATTTGACATTCATCTACTCGGCGAACAGAAAGATAGAGTGAGATAGAGAAAGAGATGGATAGATAGTAGGCCATGTGTAAACGAATTTGACAAATAACAACTCAGTAACAACCAAAAACTCGTAGAATTAAGGTATTGGGGAAACAAAGGGGAATAGCTGAGGTGGCAATCCTCTCGATTTGTTCTTTTTATAGATTTTATCTTTGTAGTAAAATTGCTTGACTAAATTTCGTATATGTATACGCTTGTTTCATTTCCTTAAATCTCTCTGTTCTGAGATCAAAAGCCTCAGCAGGAGTATTATTTATGACATTGCAGACACCTAAACGCACATTCCTTTGTACTGTGGCTAACCTCTTGCGAGTATACAAGAGCCTTACAATCGATCACTAAACCACGGACCCGTGCGTGATCATTGGTTTTATGATTTTTACGTAGATGCATATAAAACATGATGCTTCAGCGCCGTCTTGTTGCGTTAACTCTTTTACTTTACTTGAAAGCATTTAAAGCTCCAGCAAGCTTCATTTACACATACTGCTTTCAGCGTAACTTTTGTCCAAGGCTGTTACTAGATATCTGATTTCATCTGAAAGCTGAAGAGTTGTACCTTAAATTACCGAAATGACTATTCTCCATAGTTTTCTTTTCCTGGTGAACAAATTAAGTTTCGTTTTACCAGAATTCACTGAAATATTAGTCTCCAGCTGTTAATAAAATTCAATGCATGTTGTGTATATCGATGTACCACATTCAGATCTTTACTGACTGCTAGTATGATAACGTCATCAGCCGTTTCCATGCTGCTTGGTTAGCACGAAGACGATTAGTATACTCCAAAGGAATCGCTATAAAACACTTCTTTGCGAACATCTTACTGGCTGTCTGATCTCAAGTTCTAGCTTTCGACAGTGACAATTTCTGTGTCAAGGTCATACAGTCCAAGGCTTTTTCAATGTCCACTGGTATCCGGACCGCATACTAACCATAAGCGATCGCTTCCTCAACTTTCGGAAAGAGAAAATAAAGAGTCAATTCTCAATTTACATTTTGCTCTTCGTTTAAGAGATTCGACACCATCGTCTCAGAGTGTGTGTGTCTTTTAACAAGTCTTTTCAGGCATATCCGCACGAACGATGTTAGATTGATCGACTTTAAATTTCTTGGTTTTGTTATAAATACAGCCTTCATCTGTTGCTTAGGTGACAGTATACACCCCAGGTCTACCTCCTGGAGGGTGTTTTTCCTTAAGCATAGTCGGATGGATGCCATCCAGGCCTAGTGATTTGATATTTTCGCTGGTGACCCCAAATCTGCTTTGTCCAACATTTTCTACGGCATAGGTTTGGTTAGAAGCACAAAAACCTCCTGTGTTGCAGTTTCCGGAGTGATTGATTAGTAATTTCTAAGCCTGTAGAGACTAGACATGGTAAACTAACCATGTGGGCATTTTAAAGAGTCTAGATCAGCTGATTCGTCCTTCTTCAGGACATGGTAAAGCCTCGAGATCTCTCGTTCTCATTCCACATGCTCACAGAACGATGATTCTCTTTTCGACGTTTCATCAAATTTTTTAAGTTCTTTAAGTTAGCATACAGAATTTGTAATCAATCCCGTCAACTTGTAAGGTCGATTGGTGAGTTCTGTGATATCTTTTCACCACGGGATTTGGATGCATAGATAAATATAATAACAAATAGTGGCGATCAGAGAGTGAGATCTAATCAAATTTGCAGCAATCAGTTATTGATCTAACTATTCCAGATGAACTTCGAGGTATAAAAATAACTACTAAGAGTGGCAAAAGTAGGAGAAATCCCAGTGTTTAACGTCATTCGCGCCGCAGAAGTTAAAGCACCACAAAATTTATTTCTCCTCTAGCATTGGGTTTTTTGCTGCCCCAAATGTTGTGCAGGGAATGTGCATCACAACACATCAAAAGTTCTGCTCTGTTCAACTTAACGAACCGAACCAGTTGCTAGCAGTCAAACAGAAGGTAAAGTGAATTGCTTAATCCACTGTTTTTAGCCAACAATAACCCAGGTACTGGATGATTACCTTTGACAGATTCCACCTTGAACACTGCTTGAGCGTGGTATCATCAGGCAGCTTGAAAACCAGAACAAAAGTCCTCAGCCACGTTGACCTTTCATCGAAACATACTTTTGGCCATTTTACTGAGCTGAACCGAAAATGTTCAGCTGCAGTTACAATTTAGGGGAACGCTTTCAGTTTTGCAAATTTGTTCGCTTAAAAGAAAGGATAAATCCTAAGTATGCTAAATGCTGAACTGAAAAGACCTTTTGCCATATAGCTTAAACTATCTTGCGATGTACAAACCTTTCTACCATAACAAGGTGGTTTCTGAGAATAGGAGCAATGCGCCTGAAAGAATCCCTAGGATATAAAAACTGCTAAAAAGAAACTGTTAAGTTTCGAAAAGGAGAATTCAAAATATGTAGATTCAGCCTACAGACAAACTATCTTATAAATTTTGTAGAAGCATCTTTCAGTAAAAAAAGTGGCATAAATACCCATTCACCGCCACCAAAAGTCTTATAGACCTGCAAATCTTTGAGACATACTTGATCTATGAATTTTGTTTTGGTACGTCAACTGTTAATAGTTTTCCGATGAAATTTCAATGTTTCAAGATTTCATTATAGTCACCATAGTGTCAGCATAGTTAGCAAAGCTAAACCAAAGGCATATACAGCTGATAAATTTTGTTTTCAGCTGATGATTCGGGGGACGAAATGTGACTTCTCGAAGGACAGAATGTCAATTTACTTGAAAAATAAACAATTTGGTGAAAATAACCTCATATTTTTGTGCAATGCAATTTTCGAAAATTTCAAATTGACAGGGTGAGAACAGCATTAAATTTAGATATTGCGTTAATTTTCTTCTAAAGAGCTAAAAAGTTTTGAGGCTTGGTGATTGGAAGAATTCTTAACGTCCGTGCTATAACTACAGAGTTGTGTGCACATCAATTAAAAATCACGAAAACTAATGTGTTTTAAGCCCTAATGCATCCAGTTTTTTAACGATTTGATAGCTCTGTCGGAAGCCATAGAGACTTGACTTTACAAAAAAGTTTACAAATCTTGATTTCGATCAAGCTAAAAGCATTGACTTCTATAAATTTGCACTCTTGTTTTATTCGAATGTTATATTTTCCCAGAAACAAGGGTGCCGAAATAATAACTATTAAATATTGAGATTTTCGCGCTACATGGACCTGGCTGACAGGATTTAAGATAACATGGACTAGCTTATGACCTTTCTCGAAAAACAGCAAAAGTTAAACGATAATAAGGCTGATCGGCGTTTCAAACTCTATGGTGTTTCTTTACAAAGAAAGTACAGAATAAGTGCACTTGAAGAATTTAAAAGCAGTAGCTGAATAGTTGAAAGGGCAGTTTTTCTATTCGAAACTTTATGCATTGAATATACTACAGATTTCAAGGATCTGTAGCCCAAGCACTTTAAAATCTCCAACATTTATTACCTTTGAGTTTCGATGCCATATAAATGGCTGTTTAAAAAATGTACAAGCCACATCGGAAACAGTAAGAATTAGAAATATGCTGGCTAAACACCTTGTCCCGCCTAAACTGGTATGTAAGTCGGATGGGAAGCGGACAAGCAACAGCTCAGAAACGCTGAAGGTGCTCGTAGATACTCACTTCTCGGGCCTTCGGTGGTGAGCAGGCGTCTGATCTGCATGACATCGAAGGCATTGGCGAAGTTGTCACCAAGTCGAGGCTTTCTGGGCAATTGATACCTTCAAGTCTCCAGGTCCGAATGGAGTTCTACCGGCCATGCTTCAAAAGTCAGATATGAGGTTGCCTAGCGCTAAGCCACGTGCCTGCAGCCTAGAGGACGGCCAAGGTTGTATTTATACCCAAGCTAGGTAAAATCAACCATGTGTACCCGAAGGACTACAGGCCAATTAGCCTGACTTCCTTCCTCCTTAAAGTTTTTGAAAGATTACTAGATCTCTATATCAAACAAAGGCTTGGATCTGGAGCTCTATCGAGAGCCCGAAACGCGTACATGAAAGGGAAGCCCGTTGAAACGGCTTTCCATAGGGTAGTCCTCGAAATAAAAAAGGCACTATACCACAAAAAATACGCTTTGAGAGCATTTATAGATATTAAAGGCGCGTTCAATAATGTAGTGTACACACAATGTAATGTACACACAACAGCCGTTTTGTAATGTAATGTATACACAACAGTCTCCACGCAACTAACACCCATCCATAGGCAATATGCTTAAGCTAAGGCTCATATCAGCTGAGTGGAAGGGGTCGCAAATCACTAGAAAGGTCCATAGAAGCACACCGCAAGGAGGAGTTCTATCCCCTCTTTTGTGAAACCTGGTAATAAATACAATTTTGGAAAGGTTGGAAAGCAAAGGACTCACGGTTGTGGCATATATCGATGACATTGCAATATTAGCCTCGGACAGGTTTCTCCACACCCTCAGCTAGCTCATCGATCATGCTCTGGGGCTGGTTGAGGAGTGGGTGAACAGCGTGGGCTTCAGCATAAATTCCAATAAAACTGATCTTGTACTTTTCACAAGGAAGAGAGAAATTCCTGAACTAGCCCCAATCAGATTGAGTGGCACCAGGCTAAGTCTCAAGTCACAAACTAAGTACTTGGGTCTTATTCTGAACAGCAAGCTTACCTGGAAGGTGAATTTAGAGGAGAGAGTTAAGCGGGCAAGCAATGCAATTTACGCCAGCAAGAGAGTGGTTGATAAAACGTGGAGTCTAAGTTCTGCTCTATCGCACTGGATCTACTGGCGATAGCCAAGCCAGCAGTGAATAAGACTACGTTTACTACCATGACAAACAGAGTTCAGTGGCTAGCGGCTCTCTGTACCACAGGTGCCTTGACCTCGACTCCTTTGTCTGCTCTAAATGTCCTACTTCATCTCCCTCCGCTTGACCTCTTCGTTAGGGGCACTGCCACAAAAGCTGCAGTCAGGCTCAGAAAATTGGGACACTACGAGTTACGATCCTTCGGCCACAGCAAAATTGACCGGGGGTACACAGGTAGCACCGACTACTTGGTCCCCACTCTGTGCTTCGAGCGGGGATATCAAGGGACTCTGGGGGATGGGCAGGAGTGGAATCAGCAAATGGGCGCAGCAACTCTTAGCATCTACACTGACAGCTCTAAAACAGCATTTTCTGCAGATGCAACTATGAAAACAGCTCTCAGGCTTCTTAATCACTGTAGTATTTTTCAAGCGGAGGTTTTTGTGATACGTAAAGCCGCAGAGCTAGCACACGCCAGAGATACCACAAGTAAGGAAATCAACATCTTTACAGACAGTTAAGCGGTGCTTAAAGCTCTGATATCTTATACATACAAATCGAAGTGTGTACTTGACTGCATTCAGGCCCTAAATAGACTGGGAAACCACAGAACGGTCAAAATTTGCTGGGTTCCTGGTCATAAGGGCATTGAAGGAAACGAGAGGGCGGACGCGTTAAACAAGCACGGGGCTACCCTTCCCCTGTTAGAAACGGTGAATATCCCAACTCCAATCCAAATATTCAAATACTCAATCGACTCCAATATGATGCAGGGTGCGATATGCAGATGGCGTGCAACTCAGACCTACAAGGTAATCAAAATCATGTGGGGGTCATACAATCTCGTAGCGACTAAATACCTGCTCAAATTAACGTGGACTGACTGCAAGCGGCTGGTCGACATCAGTACTGTCCACTGTCTTGTAGCAGCACATGCCATAAAAATGGGACTCCTAGCCAGCGACACCTGTAGGAAATGTCAAGAGCCGGGAGACCGGGAACCAGTTACCTTTACTTTACGAGCTTAAAATATTTAATGAAGGCATATTCTAAGCGCAATAAAAACTTCTTAAGAAAATTAAGCTTTTTAGTATCAATAAAAAACGTTATGGCTCCAATTTTAGAACCGATTTCTTTGATTTTGGTTAATTCTGCTCTTAAACTTGACAATTAACCCGTTGTAAATGATAAATGGTACTTGAAACTTGGTATTCCGAATCCAAACTGAATTATCCTATAATTTCATTCCTGCCACTTTTGGTTTTCACGTCGTTTTTTACGAAACCCGCTTAGTAGCTTTCGGACAATGGAGAGTAAAGTTGAACTAGTAATGAGCTCAGTCGCTATTAAATCCTGTACGAATTTCGAAGGAAAAAGGAACAAAGTACTGGGTGACATTTTCGCTATCTTCATAGAGTGTTTCTTGGTATCAAACTATTGTGATATGAGCATACCAGTTTTTCCTACTGGATAACTGTTTCAATTCTATGTATATGTATCCATCTCTACTGTGTTCATATTTAATGAGTATACCAATGCACATATTTGTTTGCTAAGATGTAAAGCAACGTTAAAATGACATGAAATTGAAGATATCTCCCTATCGTTGGTTCGCTGCTTCCATTGTGAGTAAAACATTGTTATTGCAAAGCATTAACTTCAATTAACATACGAAATCTTTTAATTATTTCCGCGATAAGGGAAAGTATATGATGATATGTACGTTAGACATTGAAATGGGGTACAAGGGGAGATCATCTTTCTCGAAACATACTTTGCGTATGAGCATCCGTGAAAGCTCTTTTCTCAGCAGTTAACAATAATTCGGCCGTAATTAATCATTCTATGGCATTTGTGGTGAATTTAAAACGGGGATGAAAACTAATGAAAAGATAAAGTAATTTTCCGTAATGCGAATGTAAGGCGCGATATGCCAGCGCGTAGGCTTGTGTTATGTTTAGTTTGTACTAATTTTACTTTTATGAATAAAGATACAATAGCATTGCTGATTTGGCAAATGTGATAAGCAAAAAGTAACGGACTGTGTAATTAATTTATTTCATACGTGTACTTTCAAATACTAAGTACACTTATTTTTGAAAATCTTTTGCTATCTTTATTAATCATCTCCACTCAGTGCCTCGAGTGTTTTCTATGTCCCTGAAATTACATTGACAGCAATCACTCTGGCTGAAGTAAAGTTTCAAATTAGAAAATTTTTTTCTGGTAAGAGATGAGCTTGATTGAAAACGGTAAACATGATTGTCAATCCGTCGGTTTTTGAGAAATAGGTAATCACTTCCTGCAATAATTGCTTGTGTTATTGAAAAATATTTCATTCACTCATTTAATTTCTATTGAGAGTTTCAAAATCTAGCTCTTTTCGGAACTTATATTTTTACGGCAAATCGAGCTTACGGATTTTGTCATCAATCATTCATTTGAGTATTAACTGGTGTAAATGCTGCTTGTACTTGAAATTTTATTTTGATCCAAATTTCAGGAAAAAAAAGATCGTTGCATGTCGATCGCGCTGATCGAAAAATATTGTTCTAACAACTAGAGTCTACTTCTAACACGAGTTGAATTCATTGCATTGAGTAATGATTACATAATTTGTACTGCTAACAGGTATTAATAATGCGAAACTTCTGAAGTTTGTTCCTATTTACGGTTGTTAGAACTCAGGTATCAGCCAGCGCCCAACGTGGGCTAGTAGAGTACTAAAACTGAGCTGGAGGATGCACTCTACACTGTCTTCAGCTACGACTGCCTCAGAACTTAAACCGTTTAGCTGGTCGGTTAAAGGTTTGTAGCATCAGAGCTATGATAGAAAAGAGAAAGTGCTTCGTTGACTTCTTAAAATACACCCAAGCTAAAATGTAAAAATAACTGAATCTATGGGGAACCGATATCCTTTTGCACTCCTTAGGTCAGTAGACTATGTTTTTTTGAGGAACATGGATTTTGAATACAGTTAATTTTTGGATACACAATTTGTTCGTCAGTAACGTTATAAAGATTTTTGGATACACCCATAAAATACACTGATTTTGGAAGGAAAGCGGCGGAAACATATTGTTTTTATTTTACTTTATAAACCATTCACTAAAGTCTCAGAAGGAGGGCAGGTGATCAAATATATAAAAGTGTGATTTCCAAATAACAAAATTCAGATATTTAAATTGCAAATAGAGCATCAGTTTACAACGGGCAAAATTAGCAAATTTAATAAAGTGGAAAATAGAAACAGCCATACCACCACCAATTTTCAATTCGTTGAGGAGCCTTTAGATGCAACAGCTTTCGGAGGTAAAACTGAAGCCAAAAAAGCAGTTTCACAAAATAAGTTCCCACAAAATAAGTAAATAAGTAGTCGACCTTATTCATCTAATGAAACAGCACTTACGGACTCGATTACACTCTGGACCCCGTAAGAACACGAAACAAAGGAAACTCAAAAGGATGTTTGTATAATAGAAAATTGGCTTTGAAGCGCAGAAAATCGTTCCCTTTTGCAAATACAAGGCTGGTCCCTCGGAGCAAGAAAACTAAGTTACTGTTCTTTTCATTCAGTGGTGAAACGTGATTTATCACTCAGTTGTTGTTTGAATATTGATCCACTGAATTAACTATATTTCCTTGTAGATAATGGGGCAGATATTTTGGCGCTTCAAACAGCTGCAATCAGAAGGATAGTTACTTCTTGCTGATCTTTCACTTGGCAAACAAGGCGACCATCAATACCTGTGGATGAAATGTGACGACACTGGAAGTACGTATTTGAGTTCATAATGGCTGATATTTCCAAGCCCATTTTAGACATAAGCATCTTCTCTCACGATTTGCAAACATTCCGAAACCTAGCGCTTTGTTTGAGACATCCACAAATTCACGAATACATGTTTTTTTTTTTTAAATTATCATGCTACTATGGTCAGCGTAAGGTTTTTTCTATTGGTCCTCCAATAGTTTCGAAACCATGATGTCGACTAGCACACAGAAAGCTCGCGGTCGGTGAAAAAATCGGTTTTCTGCTAAAGCAGGATATATGTTGGCCCTTCAACAGTAATTAGTCCTCGCAATTCCACATGAACCATAAAGACAGTGAAAAATGGCGTCTGTACGTCTTTACGCAATATTTATTTAAAATTAGGTGCGTTTTTTGTTGCTCCAGTGCAGAACAGAATAGAACAATGGTGCGCAAAACGATCCAGTACAGAACAGCTTATGCATTCACTAACATTGCTATAGGTTGCTCTATTCGATGTGTTAGCGCAAAATAGTTGAAAAAGAAGGGAGAAAAAAACGAGTATAAAGTACAACAATCGATAGAAAATATAAGAAGAACTAACAGAAAATTACCTCTTTTAACTTTCTACACATTATGAAAGCTTTTTTCTAATTTCTTAACTACCAAAACATTCAACATTACATTGAAAAATCCAGATCACAGCAAAAAATAAGGCAACTACTCCTGAACTATCAGTTCAGCAAATGAACTACCTATATAGAACAGAATTCTGTCCCAGTGAATTCACTGGGACAGGAATGTTGTTGTTTCTAATGCGTCTGTTCTGTTCTGTTGTGGACTGAGTAGCAAAAAAACTTGCCTATTTATGTCATGAGCTTTATGGCAAAACAATTTTCCCCGCAATATATCTAACCAAGTTCAAACATTGAATTTCAGCTGAGCCAAGCGATATTTACAAAATAATATTTCATACACTTCGGATTTTTTGAAATCAACCAAACTACTTTCGTTCGATGAAATCTGGTACAATCGTTTCTGTGGCTTCTTTACAAAACTCTTCATTGACTGAAATTGAACTTCATCTACCACAACGACATTTTGGAGGCTTCGACTCTTGAAGATCAATATGCTCATCTTCGAAAAATTGTTCCATCGATTCGCGAATCATAGTCTCTTCATCAACTTGAAGACACGACATTTTTTTCGACCCTCAGTTAAGTTCTCAGTTTATGAGTTTTTGCCCAAAGGAATCAAGCCGTCCCCTGATCGAGCTGCACTACACACTAAAAACGGCTTTCATAGCTCACAACAATGTGCTCGAGAGCAGACCACTGCTTTGAACTCTTCCTGGATTAGACTCGCTAGTCCAAGAAATATTCACCACATCATACCTCATTTACGGCAAAAACCTGCGTCTTTTTAATAATTTTCTTCAAGAAATTTCAAAGAAGATCGGCCAATACAATTTTGGTTCCGAACTTTCGGCAACTATGACAAAACTTCTGCTGGCTGACGTAACACACAACACCCATCTCAATTATCTTCAGGGAAATAAGCTCTAACTATCGCGTTTTCTTTAGAGTGGATTTTGTTCTTCGACCACTTATTGCACCGTTTTAGAGCCCACATGAACTACTTCAATAAATAAAGCTGTCAATGTTTGTGTCAGCAGGCTTGAGCACTGTTACTCATCATGCTCTACAAAAACTGTCAACAACTCTTTTGAGAAGCAGCAGCCTACAAATACTAACAAAACACCAAAAATAGCATTCCTTTTTTTGTCTCCGAGACGAAGTCCAGTGAAGATATTTATTTATCTTTGCACACAACTTTTCCCTGGCCAGATGGACCACAAAGGTACTGCCCTCATAATATGCCTTGCCGAAGTTTGCGTTAGGTTGGCAGTGGAATATTCTGGAATATTCTGGATAAGTGGAGGAGATGCTTGGAGGTGCCGCAACTGAACCGAAGTCCAGCAGAGCGCCTGCCAAGCAGGGTAAGCGTGATGGTGAACTCAACAGAAAAAAAAGAAGAATCGCCCCGGGAGCAGAGTATCTTAGAAATTAGCGGAGCACCCTTTAGTCCAACCCCAACGGATTTTGTGGTGCCGCTTTACTAGCTCTACGTGGCTGAGGTGGTTTATTGAAAATGGGGTGAGCTTGCTCCCAGAAAAGGTGGGACGCTACGTATATTTCATCCGTCATGAAAATATATTAATTAAAGGGAAGAGGCTTTCATACGTTGAGGAACAAAAGCAGCTTTGAGGCATGAGCTGTCAAGCCAGACCCAGTCGAGTTTTGTGGAAGCACGTTCATAGCATCTGGATAAAAAGAGAGCTGAAAGTAACATGACAACCTAAACGGAAAAAGATGCTTCTATTTAGCAGGCCCGAGGAGAGGCACATAGCCTCAAGCCACTGCTGTTATGGGGTCCCAGATGTTGCGGTCTCACTCCGCCCACTGATTTCAGCCGAAAAACTAACAAAACAAAAGCAAAGACAACTAAGTGGCCGAAGTCCCTCCCTTCAAAAAGACCTCGAGTTCGCACCGGGAGCCGCCTTGTCTACGGCACGTTCTTTATCCGACAACTCAGAGTACGGCGATTGCAGCACACTGACATAACAGAATCGTACGGTATTCTCTTGTTTCCGATGTACACTTTACAGTATGCGTCGAAATTTAGCGTCCACAAAATGTCGAGTAAAATTTCTGAATGCTACAATACTCTAACGAAAATTCTTTTCATTTAGACAATTCACAGCTCTTTACAGGTGCCACATCTACGTCACAATTTCACATGAAGTAGGTTAAGCTAAAAAAAAAGCTCTAGCGTATCATAACCGCGAAAAAACTGATTTTCGAAGAAATTATCTTTGAGGCATTAAAAAATAGGGAAAGACGTAATACACTTTTTTTAGTATTATATCAGCTATTTTTCACACAAAACAAATAAATAGGGAACACTGTCTTATGGCTGCATATGTAATTTCAATAGCCTATCTTTTAAATTTCGTTTTTATCCAATGATTTCATCGAAAGTTTCAGCGATATAACGATGTTTGAGGTTGCTCTCTAAAAAAATTCTAAAGCTCAGAAAATTTACAGATTTGTAGTTTATTTTTATTGTAAATTCTTTATATGTAAATATATAACAAAAGCATCTGTTGGTGGAATAGTTAAGAAAAGGCCCGGTGTTGGCAGCTTTGTGTAAGCACCACAAGAATGAAAATGTTCAATTAGATTTTGTTTCTTTTGTGAAATATAAAAGAGTTAGAAAAAAAACCAAAGCTGTTTTTTTCTTGGGCTTGCTCTGCAAAGGACAATCTTTTTTCTGTCCAATCATTGAAATGAATCAAGAATTTTAGCTTATACCCACTTAATAATAATACTCTTCCGTATTGAATACGCGGTCGGCTACTTAAATCGGGGTTTGTTGGATAATAAAAGTTATAAAAGCTTTGATATTTGCATGTCTAAATTTGTCCTTAACCTCAAAGCCACTTATTGCCAGACCTTACTTTTATCGATACCTATGCACGGACCCGATACTCGGGCGCACAAAAGAGGCTCTCTTTTAGCAATGATTGAAAAGAATCGTTTTGAGGAAAAGTGATTTGAACTGGTATATGGGAGGTTCATAAGGTATCAGACTTCGGTGAAAATATTTGTGGATGGCGACAAAGCCAGCTGTAGCAGCTATGATGATTATGCGTACATAAATTGATTTTACCTATTAATATTGCTATGCTTTGGTTTTTGTGTAAATAATTATCATTGGTCTAGTGGCAATTGCATTCGATATTTAAACCTCTTAATGTTTTGTATATTTTATATCTGTTCACACCTTCGTAAAGCAGCTCAGAAGTAATTTCCAACTTCATATAATATATTCAGCAAAGCAATGCTATTATTTTACTTTCATTGATTTTAATGAGATCCTTCTTGTCGCTTGTGCTAAAGACCTGCGTGACATAGTTTGGCAGTATCCTCAAAAAATTCGAGAAACCCGTGGTTAGCCAGCCTCATAGTACAGTTTCGTCAAAACAATTGAATAATTTCAATATTACATTTTTAGTTAGCCCTTCAAGCTCAAAACTAATGAGTGTGTCCCAAAGGTACAAGTTCTTATATATTGCATCAGGTAAAAGAAAGCTCAACGAAAGTAATCTTCGTGCGCTGAACTCAAAAATATTATTAGGTGCGTTTTTTTGCTCCGATGCAGTGCAGAGTACAACTATGCCGCAACAAACAACGATCTAGTATAAAACAGCAGTGCTTTCGCTAAGACTGACATAGGTTGCGGTATTCGCTGTGGTAGCAAAAAACAGCTGAAAAAAAGGGAGAAAATAACGAGTATACACTACCACAATCGATAGAAAATAGAAAAAAAGCTAACAGAAAATTCATTCTTTTAACTTTCTACACATTATGAGGGCCTTTTCTAATTTCTTAACTACCAAAACATTCAACATAACCATGAAAACCGAAAGCCACCTCACAGAAAAAAATACAAATTCTCATGAGCTTTTCTTTTTTCTGTCAGCACATTCTACACTTCAACACGTGAACTACAAATGAGGCATAGAATTTCTGTACTAGTGAATTCACTGGTGTAGGAGTGTTGTTGTTTTCAATGCGTCTACTCTACTCTCCGCTGGATAGAGGAGCAAAAAAACGCGCCTATTATAGAAATTTTTCCACGTGAAAAGTTGCATTTTATTCGCATACTAACTACATATTCTCGTACAAATACTTTTGAGTGCAAACAAGACCAATATAGAGGCCAATATACAAAAAGCAAATCAAAACTGAATTAAAAATACACAAATTAACAAAGTTGAAATCGGCTTTTATTGATTTGCTAAGCCAAAAGAGTGCAGGCTGAGAAACTTAATCTATTGTGTTTGTTCAATGCAAAAACTGGTGCCTAAGGTAGTTAAATTTTTCCTCAAAACCCGAAGGTAAGCAACGTACGCAACTTTTCCTTTTGTAACACCAGAAAATGCAAAAACTTTTCCAACTAATGAGGATGCCTGGCCTCAGAACTCAAGAAACAGATGCTCTTCTTTCCGAATGCTGGTCTTGTTGATGCTTTCCAGGTGAAATGCAAGAGTATAAAACCTCAATGAGAAATTTTAAGATGTTTGATGTAATTTTGTGTTTTTTATAGTCATTATGTGCTTAGCTAAAAGTTTAGTGATTGCTCCTAAGAAAATGTATAAATTGTGTTTTCAGGTGGAGTGTAGCTAGTACCATACCAAAGTGTCAGCAACAATTAGGAACTGTTTGTTTAATGAAGTGGGCGTTTGATAGATTTATTTCCTGAGCCGCACACAGACCAGGACTAGATATTTTTTGACTTTGTCAGATTATGACAAGCGAATTTAAAAGCAAGCAGGAACTTTTACTCCCAGCTCGAGTCAATCTGATATTAATTAATTAGAGAATACATGTTAGGTAATACTTACAGTGGATGCTTAGCGATATACGTTTTGAAACCGAAGGTGGAACTCCGTTGGATGCAATACACAAGTAGGAACCCATTTCACTCCGTGAAATTTTCGATAGATGAAGCACTTGTCCCCGATATGATAAAGCTAGATAATGAAACATTGTTATGGCATTGTATAAAGAATAACAGGCATACGTAACCCACCGGAGGATTTTGAACTAGCATTCTCTTTGAGAATAATTTCTTCCCCGTCTTCACGACGCCACGTCACTACAGGCTCGGGGTAGCCGCGTGCCCTTCAATGAAATAAAATAAGAAAGAAATCAAATAACATTAATCTATATAATTTGATTTATGTTTTAATTTATTTTTCAAAACTATGCTGCAAACAAATCTGCAATTATTTGAAGCAACTGAAAATAATAAGTCGGTTAGTAAGCCAACAAGTTTTTCATAGTTAAAATTTTACAAGTTTTTATATACTTTTATTTCTTCTGATGAACAAATTATACTGATTGAAAAGTGTAGGTATACTTGATAAAATACGTGATTGTCGATTGAAAATATAATAATAACTACGAATGAATACAAGTTCAAATAAAAGTAAGATACTGAAGCTCGGTAAAACTTTTCGGAAATTTTGTTAATAAGAAATTTCTATGGTACTCGCCTTCCAAAAACCTTTCTCCAATTTTAAAAACAAAACAACAAATGACATCTATCTGACCTCAACATAGATTTGTACCGGCTAATAATGTAAAGTGAGTCGGAATGAGCTCTGGACTCGTCGCTTATCATCTCAGTTGTTTTATAGTAAAAAATTACAAATATGCTTTGACCATGTATCCTGCCGGTCGAATTTTTCCACTCACATCCATAAATTTCCTTGATTTCCCTTATATATCATTTTTGTTTGTCATAGAATTTTTTAAAGTATATTGTTGATGACAGTTATAATGTTTCGGGATTTGAAAGTCATTTAGTCCATTAACAATTTAGCAAAGATATCTGCCATGTTGCGAATCCAGCTTGCTGCCACCCGAAGACAAATAAAACTTACACAGGTAAAAATTAGGGTCTGAGACGTGAACAATGCCGGTCGTCGCCAATACTGATAATCAGTAATTTCCAACTAGAGGCTCCAGTGAGCAACTTCCACTGATAATTCAAGGATTCTATTTTACGTAGCACGCCACAACTCACACAAAAGAAATGATTCAAGTTGTAGAAACGGTCATACTGGTTTTACGGTTATTGGAAGTCAATGTATATTATAAGCAAGAAAAACAGTGTAGCGTTCGCATATAATAATGTCTCGAGAAGCAGCTTATTGCGATCTTTGACAGGTTCAATATTGTGCAAGTAAAACAACAACCGTTGAATGTTCTTCAATATTTATTTAATCTCTTTAAACAAAATCGCAATCGAAGACGACACACATCGCCAGCGTCTTTCCCAATCTTCAAAACAAAAGCATATACAAAGCAACTATGAAATAGATCATCATCATCATCGTGGCACAACAGCCCAGCGTCTTGGATCGGGCTCCTCCAATTATCTTGGTCATGTGACCACGTCTCCCAATCTTGGAACCCCAAAAGTTCCTCGGCGTCGACATATACTGAGCTCTCTCAATGAGCTTTTGGTCTTCCTTTTAGTCTCGCTCTGTCGGCTCGTCTTCCGTCAATGACCTGTTTTGGCATGCGATCGTCATCCATGCGTTGTACATGCACTGCCTATTGTATCCGCTGAAGTTTGACGATTTTGGAGACTTCCAGCTCATCGTACAGTTCGTACAACTCATGCCTGAATTACAGTCGACGCAGCGAGGCGCAGCCATCAGTGACCAAGCGCAGCCAACGAAATCGCCTGGTTACACTGAAACGTGACTAAGTGTCAGTGAAGAAGAAGAATTTTCAGTTGATGTTTGAATTTCACAGCGACATCTCTGTATCCGCCTGTAGCCTTCTCATGAATAATCGGACGCTCCTTCATTTGGGCTATCAGCATCTCTATTGACACCTCGACATCCAACACTGCACCTTTAATTGACCGCATTTTGAAATAATTCTTTACAATTTTTTCAATCAATGTGAATACGAGTGTGGAATTTGACGACTCACGTTACCCCTGATATTAACCACGTACTTAATTAGAGCTAGGTGAGCTCAAAGCTTGGTTCGCGGGCCTTCGTTCGAACTTGGATTCGAATCAGGGATCCCACAAGCAAGAAGTCAGTAATCTACCAACTAGACTAATAAAGTATTTTAAATTACTATATTCAATTTGCTATTAATTATCTTTCAAATTTGCCTTTAACTATATTTTTATTTTAGCTATTACCAATAAAAATTGTTTTCGAATTCCTCAAAAAATTTGTAACATAAAATACACTCTATTTACATTTTCGCATACATTTCATATCCCGCGCGTTTCTCAAGTAATTACAGCTGATTGCAACTCTTCGCTGCGACAAAAGTTGAATCCATTTTCATTGTTGTACCGGATGCGCCTTCCATCTCGGTCGTGATCAGCCCCGAAAATCCGCCGTAGAACTTTCCGTTCGAAAGTGTCGATCATATTTTCGGAGGCTTGGGTCAAGGTCCACGTTTCGCAGCCATAGCACAGCACAGGTCGTATGATAGTCTTATAAACGCGGAGCTTAGCTTTCCTGTGCACATAATTCGATTTCATAATGGGAAGGGCCGAGAAGAATGTCTTATTTGCTAGTTGTATTCGTCGATTGGTTTTTTCAGTTTTGTTGGCGTCATTTGATAGGTTGCTACCCAGGTAAACGAAGTTGTCTACTAATTTGATGCAAAGGTCTCCTACGTTGATGGTCGTGTGCGTTGGCTTCCTTGTCCTTGATTGCATTATAACTTTCGTTTTGTCTTCGTTGATTCGTAGTCCAACTTCCTTTGCTGCGGTGTCAAGTCTAAGCAGGAGTGCTTCTGCATCGGTCAGTTTTCGAGCCATGATGTTATGTCATTCGCATACGCTGCCAATTGTGTCAACTTAAAAAGTGGCGTGCCGCTGGTGTCCAGGTTGATTGCCCGAAGAGCGAACTCAAGTGCTAGATTGAAGAGCGTGGGCGCTATTCCATCGCCCTGCCTCAGGCCACCCAGAGTTTCAAAAGGATCCGTCAATCTATTCTGGATCCGGACTTGCAAGACGGAGTTGGTCATCATCATCTTTACAAGTCTCACTAATATGGCCGGTATACCAAATTGCAGCATGATGCTATATAGTGCGCCTCCATTGGTGCTGTCATATGCTTGTTTAAAGGCAACAAAGATTTAATATACGTCGACGTTGTATTTCCAGCACTTTTGCAAAATTAACTTGACCGTGAAGAACTGTACGGTAGTGGAACGACCAGATCTAAAATCGCTTTGATAATCGCCATTGATTTCTTCCGCGAACGGTTTAATTCTGTTCTCCAAGATATTCGACAAAATTTTGTAGGCCGTACAGACTAAGGAGATGCCTCTGTAATTCTCACGCCGCAGTTTACCTCCCTTTTTATGTATGGGACAGATGATGCTTCTGCGCTAATTGTCTGGAATTACCTCAGTCTTCCATATTCGCACCAGTAGTTGAAGTAGCGCACTTAATAAACTCGCCCCACCAGACTTCAGTAATTCAGCTGGAATCTCATCAGCGGCCGGCGCTTTGTTCCTTTTCAGTGAACGCAAGGCAAGATTGATTTGTTCTACTGTTGGGGGTTCTGTCAATGGGGGTTGATCCACGGTTATATCGCGGAGCTCAGCTTCTGCTGCCAGGATGTTTGATGGCGGATTCAGAAGCTCTTCGAAGAAGGACGCCCATTGTTTGCTAATACTTTCGTTGTCACTGATAATACTTCCATCTTTGTCCTTACAGAGGCTTGTCCTGGGTTGGCAGCCATTTTTGACAGTGTTTACTAGTCTGTACGCTTGTCTTGTGTTCTTACTAACCAGATTGACATTCATATTCAGCAACTGCTCGTCAAAGTATTTCCATTTCTTACGCCTAATTATTCTATTGGATATTCACCGTAGTTCGTCATATTTTTCTTTTTGGCTCTGGTCGCACGTGCGATCCATTGTCTGTCCCCACAACGTTTTCTGCCGCATCCATGATTGTATTTTTGAGTTCTTTCCAGAACCTGCGTTGCTGGAGTCGCGCAGCATTGGTGAAATTCTTTCCTCTAGCTCGGTTGTATATGCTTGCACCGTATCATTGTTCAGCAAATTCTCAACCGCGAAGATTTTGGGAGGGCTGAATCTCGATTGGTGTTCTGAGGAAATTTATAATCGGAGTCGCAGTTAGCTCCGCGGTACGACCGAACATCCATCACACTTGACGCCCATCTGTTGCTGATAAGGACGTGGTCAATTTGGATGATGGTATGTGCGCCTGGAAATTTCCAGGTCTGCTTATGAATGCGACGGTGTGGAAAGCAAGTTGAGTTTACAACAAGATATTCGTAGAAGCTGTGTCCTTCGTGGAGGTTGTGTCCTCCCGTGGTCCCCCTATGCCAACTTTCATTCCCGACTTTTGCATTGAAATCTCACAGGAGCATTTTTTACAGCATTTGATGGAATTGAATCGAAGAGAGTTTCCAGGCAGGCACAAAACTCGTTTTTTACTGAGTATTCTTTAACTTCGGTGGGAGCGTGCACATTGATGAGCCAGAGGTTGAAAATAGATCGCACTAAAAATTAACACGATAACCGCCCAATGCAACTTGCCGCAGAGACATTGCGATGTCAAATTTGAGGCTTCAGTTTTTATATATTTTCAATACGGTTTCAAAACTTCCTTCAAATCATGTATTCTCTGTAAATTGCATTTTTTAGCGTGCTAACAAACAATTATCACTTTCTGTGATTATTTTTCAACATCTGTTCACAATGATACTACAAATTAAGACACATATTGAGCGTGATTATATAAAAAAGCTTATCAGCAGTTAATTTTGATTGAAGTTGGACATTGGTTCAGCTAAAGTGTTCAGAAATTGAAAAAAGTCGTTTCGGGAGAAACGCGTTTGAAAGCAAACACTCGCTTAGGCACTCAAACGAAGGTCGCTCACTTAAAATATAAAATGTTTGTGCGAAATTTCGCGAACATATTCTTAAATAGTATTATCATCGATAATTTTGCTTTCGATTTATAAAAAAATATCATTTTGTGGGTCACTTAGATATTATTCTTTTGTGAAAAACTGATTGGTTAATTATAGTGTTTATCATGGCACCGGACACACTTTACCACTCACTCTGAGAGAATAAAGAGGCAAACCTGATTTAAAATACTAAAAAATACTGGAGTTAAGATTCTGTCAATTGATGTTGCTCGCAACAATCATCCAAAAAAGCTTCCAAAAACCGGTAGTTTCGTGAAATTGATTCTACGTAGAAGCGATCAAAAGCAAAATTCTAGACAACTTTTGTCAAATAGAAGGTACTTAAAAACTCAGTAACCATCGTCAGCTCAGTAGTCATCGTCAGCTCAGTAACCATCGTCAATTTATTATTGTCTGTGTGGCTTTTGTTGCTCTTCAATGTGACTTCAAGGACCTTTCCATCTACTTTAAAGCTGTCATTACTGTCATCACCAGAGCAAAATTTTGCATGGAAATGAGAAACCTCGATACTTGAATGTGACCGATAAGAATGACGAGGCATTCTAGACAGTTCAGTACAGTTTAATTTATACTACAAAGAGACATACTTTTCTGCTTTTGATTTAACTCGGTTTTACGAGAAATGATTCAAGATTTTGAATCAATATTGAAGATGACAAAAGCAATCTTCAGAATATATTCGAGTCAAAATCATTGCATCTACTGGCCACGAAAACCCGAGTTGGAATATGTAATGATGTTTCAGACGTTACATCTTAGAATTGATCTGCTTGCTAGTTTTGAGACATATTACCAGCTGATCTGATTGCTGACAACAGCCGTGGTAGAGCTGACGATACATGAATGGACTTTCATGGTCTCCTTTGTAAAATCGACGAGCACCAATTGGGCAACTTCCGTTCGCGCAGGAAAGCCGCTACCACTAAATGTATAAAAAACCCCTAGTGCATCAGAAACGCTAGAAATAAGAAGAACAGTAGAGGATTTGTGTAGATTTTGAGCGTATATTCTCCCGCTAACTACTTAAGACCACTACCCCTAGCTACTTCTCCTACTTAAAACCTATACAGACTAAGTAATAACAGACCTCAAACCAATTTGATTTCGATAAATTCTTCGAAAGTTGCAAGGATACAAAGGTGTTTGAGGCTGCCATCCGAAAAATGTCTAGAACTTAGAAAATTTAAGCATTGTTAACTTATTTTCATTGCTAATATTCGCGATGCGAACATTTAATGTAAGCATTTACTAGTGCGAAAATAATAAAAATGCATCGTGCTGGCCACGATTGCACATCTTCTCCAGGTTGAAGTCAACCTACTCTGCAAATTTCGTATTGATCCGATGACTGCATTGGAAGTTATAAGGAAACAGAAATTTAGGGCTATAACTCACAAAAGTTTTCAAACTTTCTAGATCTGAATATTTGTTGTTTATTATTACTACAAGATCCCTACGATGATTTTATAATAAAATCGACTACTAAAAGTATGCACAAAATATACAAAAATTTTTAGCTGGCAGCCCTATCAATGTTTAACCAACTGGGTTTCTACTGAGCATTGCCTACAAGTTTAATTTGCCATATGCATTTCGTTATGATTCCATGACTGGACTGGAAGCTCTGGGGCACAGAATTTTATTTTCCTGAGCGAATTATCAACATTTAAGACGCCAATATTACTATAGCTGGCAGCTCCATCCTGGTTTGACAACCAAATATCTATCAACCGAGGTTTAAAGAAAGATTCAGCTACTGTGTGAATTTCGTTCAAATCTGGTGACTGAATCAGAATTTATAGGGCCATAAGCACTTATTTTCTAAGTGATTTTTCAAAATGGTACCACTGGCACAGAATTGCCCACATTTCAAAATCACTTCGGTCATATCTGCTCCTACTTAAGGCCAGTATATTCCGTAAATTTGAACTGTATATCATTATCGGATCGTGAATTTCCGTGAACAGAAGTTTTTAAAGCTAAAGATATAGGTAAATTGGGGAAGGGTTACCGTTCTTCTCCGATGTGAAATTTCAAAAGTTTAACTTTGATACTCTGACTGTATAGAAAAAGCATAAGATTTGGATGTGAGTTGCGTTTTTTCTTAAAAGTGAAAATCTTTCAGGAGAGTGGGTGGTTTTAAAGTTTCAACTTTCAGCGCCTGCCGTAGCTACAGAGCTGCCAGCGTGTTCATACAAAACTAAATAAGTATACAACTTCGTTTGACAGCTTTGCAATGATTCAATAGCTCTGTCAAAAAATATCGCAATTCAAAAATTTTCAAATTTTCCCGATCTCATTTTAGACACCTAACGCACACACACAGGATTAAATATTTTTAAAACCTTATCAAATCTTTATTAAGAACACGTTCGAAATTTATTTCGCAAACTTAGTTTTTTTTAAAAACTATTGTTTAATAGAATAATAGGCATATTCAAAACATTATTATAATGACCACCGTCGCCAAAGATTTAAAGAAAATTAGCATTTGATGAGGCCTGGACCTATTCTGCATAATTATCAATGTATCCTGAAAGTTTCAGCTTAATCGGATGGCACTTTCCCGAGAAATAGGCATTGATTTTTTTTTGAATATATATATGTATATATATATATATATATATATATATATATATATATATATATATATATATATATATATATATATATATATATATATATATATATACATATATATATATATATATATATATATATATATATATATATATATATATATATATATATATATATATATATACTTGGAAATATGATTTTTTGGCCAAACCGATTTAAATACTTATGTTCTTTGAACATGAGTAAAAATTATATGTCTCCAATAATAGCCGCATTTGACTCTCCTCTTCAGTTTTAAGTGCTTCGATTAGCCTCTCCCAGGAAGTGAAGTTTTCCTTTTCCTCATACTTGACACTGAATCAATAGGCTGCTTTTTTTCATTTTTCAAAAGAAAAATCTCCGCAGTGAAGAGTGATGCCGTTATTCGTCATTGGTGAATGTGCCAGGAACAGCGAGCCAACAAGGCACTTTAAAGTTAGTGTTGGCCAAAGTTTGATGGTTTAGACCTGCACCAAAGCATCTACTCAGTGATTTCGGGAGCGGCAGCTTCTATTCTTGCTCTGGACTGCTGTGCCTTCTCAAAAATGAAAGCGGCTGTCATTTTCTTTTGCCGGGGTTGAGTGACACTCAGAGCAACTGTAGGTGTAATTACTTCAGACAGGTGAAGCATCAAGTGCTTATGCTGGTACTAATTTTCTACTTTTTGCCAGATCGTCCGCCAAAACCGCCAATAGACGCCAACAACCGAATGTCCGAAAAAGATAGTTAAACATAGGTTTAAATCTGTTGAACTATTCAACTATCTAGGGTCTTAAATCACAATGGGTATTGAAATATCATTCAACTGCTGCCAGCAAAGCCATATTCAAATATCAAAACCTTCTTACTCAAATCTCTCACAAGCATACTTATGAATTGTAGTGCCTGATCTCAACTTTTAACAAAATTCGAAATATGACATGATTCTGGACGTTAAAGTAAATTGTCTTCCAGCTACAATAATTTATTTAGCGTATAAAATAAGGAAAATAAAATAGAAAAAAATAACGAAAATAATACTCATACGACGCTATTGAAAGTCGTGTTTTAGAAAAACAATCTCAAAGTAAAGTACTAATTACTTTGTACAAATAATAGGGCAATATTGAATCAGAATCTATCCAACAACACTTGCTATTAGAATTCTGTAGTCTCAATTCTCCCGCAACCATTCTCTATTTTATGGCGGCGTCGCACAGTGGTCTATTTCGCGAAAAAGGTGAACTTAATTCAAATTATGGACTTTTAAGTATGAAGTTGAAACTTGGGGGTAATATTGTCCTATATGGCCCCCATCATTTGAGGTGGTAATTGGGTTTCATAAGTTTAAGGGTAAGAGCACAGGTGCTGAAATCAGCCAAAAATTGCATCTGTCTTTTAACCTATTTTTTAAATTAAGAATATGAAGATCAAAATACCTTTGAGTAATACAGCGTTATTAAGCTATGAAAGACATTGATGATTTAGCCTCCCCCCCTTTCATCGTGTTCATACTGCAGATAGTATAGGAATTCGGTGTTTAAAACTTCTAGTCCCTTTTAAGTTTAGAGGGTCACAACAAGTTGTTACGAAATAAGTCTAGTTGTATTCATTAAAGTCCAAAGTAACTATCCAAACTTAGTTTGCCTGCGGCTAGCTGCGGCTACGCTCGTAAACTCCTTTCAAAGTTCAGCGACCTTGCATAAAATGCAACATTTTGCGCGCTTAATGTGCCAGTCCGCGTGCTCTGCAGTATTTTCTTATCATTTGAACTAGCACATAATAGCAAGCATTTGTACCAGGTTGAAGCTCGTGAGATTGAGATAAGCACAACGTTAAATTTCATAAATAAAACAATAGTTTCTAAACCATACACTTACTTGTTATATTATTGGTAAAGTTTCAAGTGGCGTATGTTTATTTGGCTGTTCATACATTTATTTACTCATTCACCTTTAGTATCATCAAATTTCCCAACTTGCTTCTGAATTCAATTCAATGAAATATGTTCATATGATAATTCATGTATGATCATAGAGTGATTCAGGTATGTATATGCTTAGTATCGAAATTATATGCAAAGCAACATTATCGAAAATACATTTTTACCTGTACAAAACAATTTCGTGCCAGGTATTAATTTCTAAAATTGTAAATATGCATGCATGGATGAATGATAATATTTGTAAATTCGATATGTGTTTTGCTATATGCTGTAGATAGGCTTTTTTTACTACTTCAAATAAGTATATAGATTTCCGCATGTTATTTTTGTTTAGTTGATTTATTATTATTAAAAAATTTATTCAAAATAATTACAATTAATTCGATTAAACTTTGTGGGTAGGACTGCAAGTCAAATTAATAATACTGTCCGAAATCATTTGTGTCAAACGAATTTGAATAATCATTTCCACAGCATTTTCGCCTGTTGTCACGAATGTGATCCGAAATTTGGCTATTGATAAAAATTGCGTCAGCAAGGATAAATTCTAAAAATGATATTTTCCTCAACATTGAGGCAGGAGAGGAGGATTTGGACAGCGGTTTCGTGTTCAGCCAGCAAAAATACTATGGAAATGATAAGTCACACTTGTTTATTAATAAAAAAAAATTCTTTCCTCAAAGTGAAATTTTCCAAATTTTTACCCTTTTTGGAAACTTTTTGCTAAAAGTTGGAGCCGATACAACCCAAAAAATGGATTTCCCATGTTTGAAAACCCAAGAAACACTCAATTTCATACATCTAGTGGTTCCCATGAATAAAGTTCACCTTTTTCGCGAAATAGACCACTGTGCGTCGCAGTTTTCCTGTCAACTGAGAAGCGATGGAAGCCAGAACCATGGAACTGTCTGTAGAATGTGAATTTTACTATTTTGCCGTAAAATTATAGTGTAAGATAATATACGACGCGCGATACCGTAAAAATTCCTGCACGTTCCCTTTGCGTCTTCGTGTGCACGAACCGATATGATTCTTAAGATGGTTTTCGTGTCCTTAAACTCTTTACCGCATCGTTTCATGTACGAAACGCCACAGCTCACAGGCTGTAAATGTCCATCAGCCTGCAATTTATTTCCACTGGTAGTTACAGCCCTTAGGGATGCTCTATCCATGAAAGTTGTGTTTCTTGGAGCTATTGGAAGAGGTAAAACTGTACTTACCGGCAGGTTAATTTGACGGAACTGCCCTCGGGCACTATAACGTCCGATGAAGTGTCTTCGGCAACAAAATCTGGTGGAATCACTACGTCCAAGTACCCAATCTGCAAGGAAAACAAAGATCGGTGAGTACAAGAGATGAGTTAGTAAAGACAAACAGTGGAAAATAGAATTAAATGGTTTACGGGCGCAATAAAACATTTGCAGTTAATTTTATGAATCAGCTCTGTAAAGGAAAATGCTATAAACAATTTTCAAGTCAAGACTATATTGAACAGAGGCAAGCTGATGGTATATTACCTTATATTGACAATTAATCCTATGAAAGCAGTTGCATTTATTCTGAAATTTATTATATTCTTTTCAGTTGTGTATTCAATAATTCCAAAGAACCTTGAATGGAATAAATTTCACCATTTGAAAATTCTAAAGCGTAAGCCTTTGAACCTACAGCAAGCAATAACAGAACTACAATTTGTACAGCCATGAAAAAAACGGCCAGACCCGTTTGAATGAAAATTGGAAAAACTTGTGAAGAAATTGACGAGCTCAAAAAAGCTGCTTTGTGATTTAACATCGCCTGATTCAACATCACTAGACTTTATTATGTGGAACTATTTAAAGTCTATGGTTAACATGAACAGACTGAGGACCATAGGCGCGCCGTAGGGGGGGCCGGGACCCCCCCAGACCCAAGGTTGGCCCCTCCCAGAAAAATTAATATTTCCAACAGCAGACACTTAAGTTTTCGCCTCTTTGGTTTTTGTGTGTACAGAAAGAGTTGTGTATTGCAGTAGTGTAAGCCTATGACAAAGCATACACACTACTTATAACATAGAGAATGTGTTAATTGCGGTATTAATTACGATGTTATGGGACTTATCTCGAGAAATGGACGGCAATATTTAATTTCGACAAGTTACACGTTAAGATTAAGATTATCTGTTCATTCCTACTAGACAATATACAGGTATTTAGATAAAAACACTTTTATAAACCGGCGTTTTATGCAATTATGTTTTTCACAAAACCTAGTCTGAGTATTAAAATGTTAGGCAATAACGTAATAACGTAGAATACAATTTTCGAAGTCATTTGGAGAATACAAATGGCATAACTGCCACTTTTATGCTATCTATGACCTACATGGTTTACACTCAGGTTAAATGTGTGTGAATTTCATTATAATTTGATAACTGCATCGGAAGTTAAAAGGCATAGCACTTCAATTTCACCGAGCATTTTTTCATAGTGACACAGCCGCCAGATGGTATTCATCATATTCATTAAACTTTTGTGTGACCTGTATCTACTCAAGACCAATATATCCTATGAATTTTATCCGGTCGCGAGATACGGTAAAAGCAAAGTTTCAGGTGCTAAAAATATAAACAATTCAGTGCGATTTTTGTGCGATTGGGAATTTCACAGGTTTAGATTAGACTAAATATCTATAGGATCAAATTCATCAATCATTTGCATTTTATTCTAAAAGCCGAAAAAAGCCGATAAAAATACTAGAGAGTCAATGGTGTGAAAGATTTGTGTTTATGTACTTATCGTAGCTACATGGTAGCTAAAACGGCAGAAACTTTTTTTTATGCCCATTGATGAGTCTTGTAAATTTTGTGATGGTCTGATGACTCGGTAAGAAGTTATCACAATACGAAATTTTCCATAGAATCTCCATTGTCGCCAAAAATACACCAAAATGTCAGCTCGACCAAACTTCACGATCCGGGTAAATTATCCGGATAGTAAAATTCATGCACATGATGAAAGTGGTGCCAGTGATAGCCGTGAATTTTTTTTGAAATTTCGTGCATTATTCGCGAAGCATGATTCAACTTTTGAAAATAGTTTTAAAAAAACTCTAGCGCACCTGAACCGCTAGAAACACTAATGTTCGAAGAACAGTAGAAGAATCGTGCAGGTTTTGAGTGCATATTCCACCACATGTGCTGCTTATTACGGCCAAACTGTTTCAAATGCCACATTTTAGTTTCGTCTTAAGAATGCATTATAACTCATATGGTGGAAGATTTCAGATATTACCACTGGCATGAATTTCAACGTTTATGAGAGCAAAACACGGGTTAATTATATTCGTTATCAGTTGCTTATTTCACATAATTTTGAAAGCAGCATCTCATATAACATCAATGAAGAAAATGCTCAGTGCCTGCAGCACTGTAACTCAAGTTGGTGTTTTGGGGCTGCGATCCGAAAAATTTGCAGAACTTTGCGAATTGTAACATCGGTTATTTATTTTCATTGTAAATGTTTCCGGTATGTATACTAACTGTCAGCATTTATTGATACAAAAGTAGCACAACCGACTCGTGCTGGCAACCTTTCGCCACTATCAAAGCCAAGAATATATCAAATCTGCTTCACGTTGTCACATTACATTCGAAGTTATAGGAGTTTAAAGAAATTTAGGGTTACCTGCAGCGAGTTTTTTCAAATGATCGAAAGCTTAATATTTGCTGTTTATTGTCACTACAATATCATTACCAATTGAAAATTCTACGATAAAACCGCTTAATAAAGATATTGCAATTAAACACAAAACCAACAATAGCTGGCAACCCTATCGTGGCTTTTCAACCAAATTTGGCCTGAATAATGTTCATGACAGGTTTCATTAATTGTATGAAATTCGTATTGATTTCATGACTGCACTGGAAGTTATAGGGCAAAAAGTTTTATTTTCTTGAGCGAATTTTCAAAACCAAAGACACAAAAATTACCATAGCTGGCAGCACCAATCTAATTTTTCAACTAAATTTCCACCACACAGAGATTAGAGTAAGGTTCAGCTACTGTGTCAATTTCATGAAAATCTGGTAACTTATTCACATTTAATAGGGCAAAAAGCAGTTTTTTTTCTTTGTAATTTTTCAAGATGGCACCACTGGCACAGACTTG
>OX376374.1:68803792-68831969 GCA_947369275.1 Nemotelus nigrinus
TAAATCATTCGCAAAGAAGCACTGTCTGGATCTCACATTTCCCAGAGAATCACAAAAATGAAAAACAGCAAAAAACACTAGTTTCAAAGGTTTTGCTGATTTATTTAGCCTCGGACACGCAGTTAGGGCTACAAAGGTATCCTTGCAAACGAAATGGCTCGAAAATAATAAGTTATAGCACTCTCCATCTTGGCAAATTATTTTTGCTTTTTCTAGGTTTTCTAGGTAACAAAAGTTTAAAACAAGATATCAATTTCTTCCTTCTAAGCTTAATATATTCCAATTTCTTCGAAGATATTTTGAAACTAAGCTGTCCTCTTCTTCAAGTATAAATTGAAATATATTTAGCTAACGAATAAAATAGCTTTATATATTTAGTTATTTTCATTTTATTCCCGTATAATTCATACAAGTGTTCTTTCTTAGCGGTCATAGAAAATTCATGTGTAGTTCATACCTACCATTCACATTATATGCATGGGGTAGTAGCTCATACGTATTCACAGAGAAGAAATAACAAAGAATCAATTAAAAAAACATACAGTGTGTTAGTAAATTATATAAGTTGTAAGAACAGTACGTGTACGTTACGGAAGACAAAACCATCGCATGTTTTGAACCTTTCGGTCCCTGGCCTCTGCCAGATTTTAGGCCACGGCACGCCTATGCTGAGGACCTTTCACAAATTTAAGACAAATATTTGGCAGGCAAAAGACACTTGGATAAGTGACGACCAATGCCGAAAAACAGGCTAGTTATTCCATTCAAGATAATCTCTAACGATGAATCTCTTAAACAACAAAGAAATAGCTTTTTTGATGATTCTGATTTTGTTTAAAAAAATAGTTTGGTTCACCCTGTACATCAGAATGTAAACTTTATATAACTAAAACCAAGAAGGGTTTGAAAAATACGAGTACTTGCACCTAATATTTTTTCATTAACCAATAGACTTAGACATGAAGTACAAAGTCCGGTTAATATGCTGTTAAACAAAGACCATTATTTAGAGGAAGGATGACTAACACTTTTTATGCCATGCACCCAATTTTAGGAACTCCGAATCTGCACGAGAGTATTTTGTACCTGGGTCGGGGTTGAACAATAAGAATAGTGGTAAAATTCGCTTCGCTTAGAGGAGGAAAGAGAATATATCAAGCATGTAATAAAGTCAATTAATTTACATATATGCTAATTCAAAAGACACACGTTTGTTTGAGCACTAATCTGCAATAGTCAGAAACGATCTCCTGGATGAGAGGATGATCGCGGCCGTGTTTTCTGTCTTGTTCTGGTGGAAGTAGAGAGAGAGACAGAGAGAGAGAAAGAGAAAGAAGTCGAATGCGATGATGTGGGTACGTTCGACGTTTTACTGATTTGATCCACAATAGCATCCAATTTCGACTGTATGTATCGAAATAGAAGGCAAATGTCTGTCAAATCTGATAGATTTAAGGCTGATTTGGCCTTAAATCATCAAAATCTTATGATTTTGCCTAAATTTGAACGTCATTTGGAAGCCTGAACTTCCAATGAAATTTTACTCATGAAAAATTAAAAAAGATAAAAAAGTCTTTATGTTTTTAAATAATATATTCTAATGAGTTATTTTCTACAAAACTTCAATTTATACTTTTTTTTAGCCTACTGTGTTAATGAATTTCGGAGTCTTGTTTAGCAGTGGCGGCTCGTGAGCTTTAAAAAAAGAAACTTAGAAATAGAACCAATTCTTCAAAGTAATAATTCAGGACAGTTCTTCAATTAAAGAATACATATATAGATGTTTTAGAAGCTTGAGTAGCGTAGAAAGTAGAACACTGGCTTCTTGTGTGTGGGGTCCCTGGTTTGAATCTAGGCTCAGACAAAAGGCCGCGTACCGAGCTTTGAGTTCACTTAGTCACAGCGTAGGAAGTTAGTTCCTAACCAGCGTGTCAACTCGTTCCATTTTCCAAAAAAAAACCTTGATCTTGAAATTGCGCCTCGATTTACGCAATGCATTATCTGTCAAAGCAACCTGAAAGTGTGTTGGTATTTATGGCGAGAGTGAGGCGTATGTGAGGAACGAAAAATCTAGCCAGAGTATGAAGCTGTCGAATAATATCTTGCATCTCTTTCTGTTCCATGCGATTTCTTCCATTTTTTCAGGCTGATCAACAATACAATTTCAAGCCGGATCACTGGATTTTTAGGCCGTATGCATACACTGAGGTGACACGCTGGTTAGGAACTAACTTTTTACGTTGTGACCTAGTTCTGAATAGGTACCTGATTTAAATTCAGAGGTTAAGTGAGTCATAGAACTAATCACTCCACACTCTTATTTCACATTAATTGTAAATTTGTGAATGAAGCTCTCTTCTGAGTCTCAAGTTACATCTTTTCCATATTTTCTCGTTCTTTTTGGAACTCAAGAAGAGATCTATCTACGTTTTTACATAGGTTGCATCCGTGTTACGTTGTTGTTACTGGTCATACAAAATATTGACATGTGGCATAATTTTGTGGAAAACGAAAAGTCAAAATACAAAAGTTGAATCCTTCAGCATCCGTGTTATAGCTCCCGCTTGATTAATGCATGTCGACTGTGATGAGATCTGGTTTTTTTGCAAACACTCCAATAAATTTTCCGTGTACTCATAAACTGTGTAAACCGTGCGGCTTTTGAAGCTCCATTGCTTGGATGACGAATGAGGAATTATATATTTGACCACTGCATCTGAAAGGGAAATTCACGTTGGGGAGCTGTTGAAAAAGTTCGTAAAATCCGTCAAATTTGGAGAAAAATTCAGACTTGCTGATTGATACAGCAACTCTGAGCTGATGTGCATAGCAGTTAATGTAATGCGCGTATTTATACTGTTCCTGTATAAAACTTACAATTACATATTTAAAATTACATATTTTTACAGATATTTTACACATTACACATTTTAACGCGTTGTTCGACTGTTAAACAATCCATATTTTTAAATGGCAAACCGTCAACTAAACAAACAATAGCGTTTTACGTTTATCATTGACAGATGTCGGTATTTTTTCAAGCACGAAACATATAACTTAAATTTTTGATAATATAGCAAGTAATGCAGCAAAAACAAGCAATATGGTCTACGAGTAACATACTTTAAATGAAGCCCAAAAGAACAAAGATAAAAGAACCAAACAGCAAAAAGAAACACAATTGAAACAGAAGCACACAGTAAAAGACAAAGTGAAAAATAATACAGTGTGAAAAGTTAACGACATATAAAAAGAAAACTAAAAATCAAAAATGATATGTAACTTCAAAAACTAAAGCTTTGATTGACGTCTTAATTGAACGATAGTTAATGGTAAAGGACTAAACTGTAATTAATTGTGTCTACTAGGGATACTCAATAACGGTCAAAAAAATAAATAAGTAGAAGACCTGAGGATGAACGTCTTGGCCTCAATATGCGCAAAATGTCTATCAAATTTAAAGTTTGATTAAAAGTATAAAAAGTTCAACATTTTTTTTTATTTTATTTTATTCATTAACCAAGCAAGGTACAAATTACATAAACAATACAAAGCAAAATAGAAAATCGAAAACTTAATATGAGTATATAAAAGTAATACGAAAAAAAAATTAAATAAATCAAATAATTAACAAATAAATCAATAATAATAAATAAATAACGAATATATAAAACTTTGACAAATAGCTTAACATAAGGAGTTGCGGATGGCTTGGAAAAGGGAAGATTTGAAGGATAATTTTGAGACCGTTGGGGAATACAGATTACTTATGCTATTGAATATCCTGCAGCATCTATTAATCGGCTCATTAGCTGCGTAAGTAGTGGAATGTGGATATTCCTTAAGAAAACTAGAGGACCTGGTGCTCCTTGCAGGGTTATTTAACACCATTTTATTATTGAGGAACTCAACTCTGATAACGCCTCTAATGACGTCAAATGTGAAGCAGGCCGAAATCATCTTTCTTCTGGATGCAAGTGGCAATAAGTTTAGGTGACCCAGTCGAAACTCATAAGGAGGAAGGGCGCTAAAATCGTAAGGGTTGTATAGATCTCTCAATGCGAAAAGTAAGAATTGCTTTGGTATGGACTCGAGTCTGTTATTGTGGGTCTTAAAAGCCGGATTCCAGCTAATGGAAGCATATTCGAGAATGGGGCGTACAAGTGAGATGTATAAGGATCTTGTGACCCACAGGTTACGAAATTCCTTCGCACGCCTTTTGATGAAGCCTAACTGTTTGTTTGCACGGGAAAGCATTTTATCATAATGCAAGGTGAAGCGGAGTCTCTCATATAAGATAACACCAAGGTCAACAACGTTTTCAACTCGAGCTAACAAATTATTGCCGAGGAAGTACGTATTGTGTGAGATGGTGTGTTTTCGGGAAAAACTTATAACTTGGCACTTAGCAATGTTGAGAGAGAGCTTGTTTTCATTGCACCAATGATCAAGTGAATCAAGTTTAGATTGGAGAAAGAGTGTATCGGATTTAGATTTAATGATGTGATGGACTTTGAGATCGTCAGCATAAAGTAAATGAGGTATATTTGCTAGGACGTCAGATAGGTCAGAAATGAATATATTAAAAAGAAATGGGCCAAGATGGCTACCTTGTGGTACACCAGAGCTAGCAGAGATATTTTTCGATAAGAGTCCTTGAAATTTTACCAGTTGTGTTCGATTTCGAAGGTTGGAAGTCAGCCAGCTAAGCAAAGATCCGGCAAATCCAAATTTCTGGAGTTTTAGAATTAAGGTAGGGTGCTCAACTCTGTCAAAAGCTTTACTAAAGTCTGTATAGACTGCGTCAATTTGGAATCCTTTCTCCATTTTACACAGCACGTCTGAGATTAGGACTGTCAAATTCGTGGTAGTTGAGCGACCTTTTCTAAAACCATGTTGTTGCTCGTTCAGACGGGAGTCAGCAAGTGGAGAAAGTTTATCGTACACAATCTTTTCACAAAGTTTCGGAATTGAAGATAAGATGGCAATGCCCCTATAATTTCCGATACAACGTCTATCACCATTTTTGAATATGGGTGTGACATATGAAAGTTTCCAGCAAGATGGGAAAACTCCAGACGAAAGTGATCTGTTGAAAAAAATATGAAAGGGAGTTATAAACTGCTCTACACACTTGCGCAAGAAAGTTGGAGGAAGAGGATCGGGCCCAGGGCCTTTGTTGCAGTCGAGTTCCGAAATAGCTTTATGAATCGGATAATGTTTTGGAATTTTTTGACCCCATGTGTATGCTGGGTGCCTAAAAAGAGAACGGGAAAAATTTAAAATTTTTATATTCCGATAACTTTTGACAAAGCTATTCAATCATTACGAAATTTTTAGAACATATTGGTATTATTATGTAGCTTTTAATGAGCAAGCTGGCAACTTTGTAGCTATGGCAGGCACTGAAAGTGGAAACCTCCAAATCATGGTTTCTCTTGAAAAAATGCCGTTTCTTCAAAACAAAGCCACTCATATATAAATCTTGTGCTTTGTTTACATAGACAAAAACTAAAATTTGATATGGTATAACGGGCACGCCTGGTAACCCTTTCCCAAATATTAAGTTTTCGATTATTTGAAAAAACTTGCTTTAGATAGCCCTAAATTTCTTTATACTCCTATAACTTCGAATGTAATTAAACAACGTGAAGCAGATGTGATATATTCTTGGCTTTGATACTGGTAGAAGGTTGCCTGCACGAGTCGGTTGTGCTACTTTTGTATCAATAAATGCTTACAGTTAGTATTCATACCGGAAACATTTACGATGAAAATAAATAACCGATTCCCAAAGACCTGCAAATTTTTCGGATCGCAGCCCCAAACACCAACTTCAGTTACAGTGCTGCAGGCACTAAGCATTTTGTTCATTGATGTTATATGAGATGCTGCTTTCAAAATTTTGTGAAATAAGCAACTGATAACGAATATAATTAACCCGTGTTTTGCTCTCATAAACTTTGAAATTCATGCCAGTGGTAATATCTGAAACCTTCCACCATATGCGTTATAATGCATTCTTGAGGCCAAAGTAAAACATGGCGTTTGAAACAGTTTGGCCGTAATAAGCAGCTCATGTGGTGGAATATGCACTCAAAATCTGCACGATTCTTCTACTGCTCTTTGAACATTATTGATTTCAAATTCGTTGGTTTTACATGAGAAGTAAAATCAACGTACATGAGAGACATGTAAATATCAAAACTACCAAAAATTAATCAAAAATTTTATATCATAACTGTTTGATTTTGATTTATTTTGGCAACTTACTTAATTTTCTCTAGCTTAGATAAATTTAGACCGCATTACGTGCGTAGTGAATAAGTGATTGTAAAAACACACAACAATCACGCTGAAACCTTGCTTACTTTAGCAAGAGCTATCTACTTACTTTTATTTCATTTTCTTGTCGATATTTTTTGCTATTTTGCGATTTACCCAAATCGAATATGATTGTAAACAGAAACCACCAATCAAGTTTAAACTCATTGCAGTACAACACTATTAATGGCGTTTTGAATAACTTTCACTGAAACCACAGCAAGTGGTGTGTACATTTGACAATGAAATTTGACAGCTAGTTCCAACCAGGCCCAAGCCAGAGAGAATAGAAGAGCGCGTTTTTGTCCTATTACACAGTTTTTCACTCTCATACGTCGTGCATGTTCTGACGTGCTCGTCACTATCAGTGTAAACACTCTCATTGGAATACAGGCGTTTGTTTATTCCGACGAATTCGTCAGAGCTTGTCAGAACACATTTTTGTCAGAACTCGCATCCATAGTAACAGTAGCCTAAGGCATTTAATGACATCACTCGAAGCAGAGCGATCATATTGCAACTTGAGACAATTATCGAACTATTTAGTTGCTCTTAATATTTTAGATTAATCAGGCAAGGAGAATGATCGAAGGAATGGAGGTTATTGACAAATACCAGGGAGGAAAATGAACGAACTGTCGAATTATGGAAAACTCCAGAAAGAGGGCAGAAGGTGGAAGAGGTATACGAATTCAAAAGATTCATTCCAGCTACGACCAGAAATATAGGATGAGAGGCCAGTCAAAGGAAGGGCAGGTACCTTTTGAACCCTTCCAAGAAGAACATCGTGATCAACAGGGCCAAAAACTTTTATGAAAAATTTGTGTACTTTCAACATTTACCTTAAAAAATTCAAGTTATGACTCGATTGCCATTGTAATGTGTAAAAAGACGAATAACGAAGCTGTATGGAAGAATTTATAATATGTGATCTGATTTTGCTGCTGAAAGAAAGAAGAGAATACGGTGTATTTTTCAAGGAGCAGACATATGATCAGAAAAATTTTGTTCATAAGTAAAAAAATGGTGTTGTTTCAAAAGGGTTTCAGTTTCAAACTTGAATAGAACAATAAGTATCATCTATATCCGAATCGCATTATCTCAATGGCCAATTGATGGGTCCGTTTCTCGAGATGATGCAGTCACTTTGTGAAACGTAGCGCCGTCATGTTGAACATTACTCTCACGTCTATATGACGCAAAATTGGGAACAAAAAACTGGTTTATTGCCACTCTTCACCGGTGGCCATGGACAGCATCACGTTCGCAGTGCTCATGTTTAAAGAGGCATGGCCCTATGATACCACCAACATGCAGTGCATTTTTGTGAATGAAGCGATGTCCCCATAGCTTGACAGAGAGTCAAAAGTGAGCTAGGGCGCTAAACAAAATTTTCCCAAAAAACAGCTGATTTTAGGACCATATGACGCTTTTGATGGTCAGATGGCTTTAATTCTTAGACTGATTCAATATTGTAAGCATTAAGATCGAGATCCTTACGAAAAATGCACGTCAACATGCACTGTTCTGAGTTTTGTCGTTGGCCGACGATCGAACATTGAGAAAATTTACTATCACACTTAGTGGACAATTACACTGAGGAACAAAATTACACTTTTTTTGGTACAAGAAGGAAAACATGCTATCCTGATCGATCTTTTCACGTTGAATTTAAACATGTAAATACATTTTCTCCATCATCCTCCAGTTTTTTGTGACATTAAAGAAAACTATGAAAGTAAAGTATGAATTTCAATGCACGAATGGTGCTATTAAGCTTACCTAGAATGTGACCGTTTTTGTCTTTCTTCCTTGTTTGGCATCAGGAACATCCCTTTTTAACATCCAACAGTGATCTGCGAGCCTTCTTGCATTTCACTGCCGCTGGTACCTGTTTTTTCTGGCTGAAATTTGCTGGTGGAAGCGTTTACTGTGCTCGTAACTGACGGCGCCGAGATTGTCCGGGAAGAAATTGAGGTACGAATGAAAGAAATGAATTTTTAGGAACATTTTACATCCCAAAGCTTTGTATGATAGTAATAGGTCACCTACAATTTCGCGGTGATTCGGGGATTTATGATTCCCTAAAAAGTGTACCACAACGTTTCTAAATGTGTTCCAGGCTGAATTTTCGGCTTAACAACTTTTTGAATTGTTCATCTCTGATCAATGTTCTTATATGGGGACTCACAAAAATACCTTCCTTGATTTTTGCGTCCCTAGCACGAGGGAATTTTTCTTTTAAATATTCGAATGCCCCACTATTCTTGTCCATCGCCTTCACAAAATTTTTGAAAAGCCCTAATTTGATGTGTAATGAAGGCAAAAGGATCTTTTCCAAATTAACTAGTGGAGGATTCACTACATTTTTCTGTTCAGGCGTAAGTGCTGCAGGCTTTGGCCATACCTTTCTGGTATAATGATTTTCTTTGCCTCTGCTGTCCCACTCACACAAAAAACAGCAAAACTTTGTGTAGCCTCGTTGTAGGCCGGTTAATAACGCAACAACTTTTAAATCACAGGATATAGTCCAACGGTACTTGTTGTATTCAACTTTGTCGAACAGGAATGTTAGGTTGTAATGTGTTTCTTTCATGCTAGCTGTATAAACTATTGGTACAGAAGGAAAATTATTGCCATTGTGTTAAAGGAAGTCTTCAAACAAGTTTTGGAAGAATGAATGAATAGTCTCCAATCTGTACAGTTATGTTCATGATGAAGTGCATTCATGACAGAATAGATATTGCCACAGTACACTAAACCATTTTCTTCAGAATAGACATCTTGAAACTCTTCTTGACAATTATGAAAGAAACATACTTTAGTGTCAGGGTGAAGAAGATTCCACCCTTTTAGCTTAGAGATCAGAAGCTCAGCCTGTTTTTTGACAGGCTCAAGTCCCGAATGAGGTCCTTTAATTCAACTTGCAGTATTAGCTGAGGTTGATGTGAAGGTCCTGGTTCGAAAATTGGATCATCTTGCTCTTCATATTTTACACTAGTTGCTAAGTAACATTCCAATTCGTCATCCTTTTTATCTTGGTAATACGGAAATAACAGTCTGACGAATGGTTTTGTGGTTCACGCCACACCATAGGTACGGTAAAATGCATGTGCCGATAACCCCTAGCCCAGCCTGTCAGTAGCAGAAAACTTCTCAAAAACTCTTGAGACTAAGCTTACCCCCATCCTACAAAATAACACAGTGAGGCCGGTTGACGAGGTCTGGATGGAGATGAAGACAGCAATCAAAGCCGCTGCAGAACAAGTGGTTGGGTATGGAGCCCGGCGCAAAAGAAACAACTGGTTCGACCACAAATGCCAGGATGCGCTGAACAAGAAAAATCAGGCATATAAACAGTTCCTTGAAAGGAACACCAGGACGAAGAGAGAAAAATATTAAAACCTCCGACGAGTAGCAAATAAGATCATTCGATGTAAGAAACGAAAATATTATGACGAGCAATTAAAGAGCATTGACGAAAATCTGGCGAGCAATAAAACTAGACAAGCTTACAAAGTAGTGAAATGTATAAGACGCGGATATCAGCCCAAGACGACACTCTGTAAAGACGAAATCGGCAACATCATCGCCGAAGATAGCCAGATTAAGGAGAGATGGGCCTGCTATTTCAAAGAACTCCTTAATCCTGCACATGGCTCAATAATATCAGAGCCGATAGACATCTCTGACGAAGTCCCGATCGCACCTCCAACGCTGGAAGAAGTCAAGTCTGCCATAAAAAGTCAGAAAAACAACAAAGCACCGGGCGTTGACGAGATTCCGGTCGAGCTAATTAAATACGGTGGAAGCTGCCCTATAAAAGCCATCCACAAATTGATACAGAACATCTGGGGTCAAGAAAAAATACCGCAGGAGTGGTGCAAATCCATCATATGCCCTATCCACAAAAAAGGAGACAAACTTCGGTGCGAAAACTACAGAGGCATATCGCTACTTTGTACATCCTATAAGATACTGACGAAAATATTAAAGGATAAGATAAATGTATACGCTGAAAAGGTCTTTGGGGAGTACCAAGGAGGCTTTAGGTCTGGTAGATCAACTACGGATCAGCTCTTCACAGTCAAACAAGTGCTTGAAAAATGCTGGGAATTTAACATCGACATCCACCAGATTTTCGTGGATTTTAAACAAGCATATGACAGTATTGACCGAAACATACTGTACAAAATAATGCTATACTTCGGCATCCCGGCAAAACTAGTTCGGCTGACCAAAATGACGATGACGTCGACAGCATCACAAGTCAGAATCAACAACAGTCTGACTGACGCCTTTGACACAAATGTCGGACTAAAGCAAGGGGATGGGTTGGCCCCTCTGCTGTTCAACCTAGCAATTGAGTACGTGATAAGGAAGATTCCTGTCGACACAGGGGGTACGCTTTTGTATAAGTCGAACCAGTTAGTGGCCTACGCGGATGACATTAACATCTTGTCCCGTTCCTTCACATCCGCCAAAGAGCACCTGTTGAAACTTGACCAGGAAGCCAAGGAAGTAGGCCTGAAGATCAATCAGACGAAAACAAAAATCATGACGCAAACAAGAAAGAGGACCTCCATTAGACAAAATATAATTCTTGACGAATATAATTTAGAGAATGTGGACGAATTTATATACTTAGGCTCGAAATTGACAACGAAAGGCAGTGAAACTGACGAAATTAAACGGAGAATACAGCTCGCTAATAAAACTCTCTACTCCGTTCTGGCCCTACTGAAGACCAGCTGCATACACAGGAAGACGAAGCTCCAAGTCTACAAATCAATCATCAGACCTGTGTTGTGCTACGGATGTTAAACTTGGACCCTTACCCAAGCATCCGCAAATATGTTGAACGCCTTCGAACGACGAGTCCTCAGGCGTATAATTGGAGCTAAGCAAGAGTGCGGCCAATGGCGGATAAGATACAACCACGAGTTGTACGAGGTTTTTGACGAGCCGGAAGTTGCTACAATAGTGAAACTGCGGAAGCTGCAATGGGCTGGTCACGTGCAACGAATGGACGAGCATCGAGTACCTAAGAAGGTATTCGACGGAAGGGCCGAGGGTCGAAGACCAGTGGGAAAAGCCAGAAAACGCTGGTCTGACTCTGTCGACGAAGACTGCGCAAAGCTGCTCGGATTTCGAAATTGGAGGACGCGGTCATTGGACCGAGACAACTGGAGGCGTCACCTACGAGAAGCCAAGGCCCGATAGGGGCTGTAGTGCTACGACGACGAAGCCTGTCAGGCGTGTAACACAGGCTATACGACAGACATGAGGAGCCCAGTTCTTATCTTGATCCCCAACTTTCCAGCCAAAATAAAGTTCATAGCATTTTTTAACAAGTGGAGTGAAACTTCGTCGTTGTTCTTTAAAAGTCAAATCCCCACACACGTAACAGAGGTTATCCGGATCATTCATATACTTCCTTGGCATATTTCAAAGAAGCACAATACACTTCACAATACGAATTATCAAACTGAATGAAAGCACAAGATGTGGACACACAGCAAAGACATAAACGATACTGATGCGTGCCTCGCGACAACCGTAAATTAAACCATTGACGAAGAATATACTTCGTACATAGGTTCCCACTCTTTGATAAAAACTTTGATAAACATTTTCTTTGGATTTGGTTTTAGTTGTGGCGGCTAATGAGCATCCACATAATGATACAACTACAATCATGCACAGCTGAGAAAGAAGTACGCAAAACCGGTTTGGTGAAAATTGTTCAATATCTGAACATGAAGTGAGATGTGATGGTAGTCGCAACATTTTTTAGATAAATTACCAGAACTGAAAGCAATTCTGACGAAAACTACTATGAAAGAATAGAAATCAATGCAGACAGTATTATTTATCTTCGTTTAAACAATGGTGTATGATGACTTTTTTGATATGCTTGTGTACCTTAATGAGATAAACAATTCTCCTAATGCGATATTTGATTAGGTTAGGTTAGGTTGTACTGACTGGCACATGGCCACACATCAACCTACCGGTCCGTAGTGATACCAGATAAATGGACCTCGAGAAAGGAATTCAGTCCAAGCGGCCATCAAAGGCCCCGGACTTTTTCACGAACTGAAGGATGTCCTTGCCACGTACGAGAGATCCACCCGCCAGGGCTCACCGTATCGCAGTATGGCAGTCTGGTTTTGCCCAGTGCCGGGCAGTGACACAGTAGATGCTGGATAGTTTCTGACACCCCCGGCTCTTGACACCTTCTACAGGTGTCGCTCGTTAGGAGTCCCATTTTCATAGCATGTGCTGCTACAAGACAGTGACCAGTAATGATACCAACGAGTCGTTTGCAGTCAATCCGCTCTAACTCGAGGAGGTACTTGGTCGATGCGAGATTGTATGACCCCCACATGATTTTGGTTACCCTGCAGGTCTGAGTTGCACCCCATTTGCGCGTCGCACCGTGCATCATTTTGGAGTCGATTGAGTACTTAATCGTCTGGATAGGAGTAAGGATGTTAACTGCTCCCAAAAGGGGAACACTAGCCCCATACTTGGCTAACGCATTCACCTTCTCATTTCCATCAATACCCTTATGACCGGGAACCCAGAAGATTCTGACTCTTCTGCTGTTACCCAGTCTGTTCAGGGCCTGAATGCAATGCGATATTTGATTACCTTGATACATTTATTTTACAGCTTATTATCTCGAAGAAAAGGCTTAAATATTTCGGAAGCAGTAAGTAAAAAGTGTTATCACATAAAAAATGTGGGTGATGGAAGGATTCGGATTGCATTTTTGAATTCAGCGTAAAATGTTACAATAGGAACACCATAAATCTTTCTTGTGCCAAAAACTGTGTTTTGCAGTGTTATCCGGTCCATAGAACTCGTAAAACTGTTTTTGAGTTTGTAAAACTGAACACTGATTTCGGAAATAGATGTTCACGACTTTTAGAAACTGCCGCAGTGTAAATCCAGCCATAACAAGTTTTTGGAAAATCAGAGTAACACTAACAGCTGTCATCAACTCATTTGACAATGGTTAGTTTTAAAATGCGGCATTTGTAAGAAAACACTCGTTGTAATAATAAGTAATTATAAAAATATAATAATTGTTTCGAAGCAGTTTCAGCAGCTGGTCCTAACTTAGGGTGCAAACTGCAACTTTTGTCTGAATTTGAAACTCGTTTCAAACCAAGAAGCTCCAAAAGTGTATTGCCAGTACCCAGCTTCCAGTATTCACCGCCTCAGAAGACCCCGTGAGGTGGTATCGGGAGAATTCCCGATAGATCTATTAGCTAGTACGTGAATGCAAGGAATGGAGCTACTCTGGCTCCGAGCTGAACATATTTTAGCCTCTCATACCGGACTTTGAGTTGACCAAACCAGCGATAAAATGATTCATAGAGTTTATCTCTACAGGTACGAATGAGGTCACTATCAACTTCAACTCGAAAGGCGAAATATGCCTTAAGCTTATTTTAGACAATATTCACATTTCGTTATAATTATCTTTAATCGTTTGAAGACAGATTTCTTCGAACCACCGAAAACATCGTACTACCGTAATGAAAATGGTCTTAAAGCGCTTTGAACATACAGAGAGTAGAAAATGAAGTAATATAAACCATACAGTGAGTATTGATGCAATAGGATCAAACCAATATCATTCAGAAAAAGCAAGAAAGCACTCTTGTTTTGCTTTGTACTTTGAGGAAAAGCTTGCTTCTTTCGGTAAATTTTCACGAAAAACATTCAAAACTTAAATTCATTATCCTCGAAATGCAATGGAAGTGAAATTAACCACTGTGGCAAGTAATTCGCAAGGGGTGGTGCACGCTCGAATCAATTTATCAGCTGCACCAATCTGTTATCCCACGACAAGTTGTATGTAAATTAATGTAAGTTTCTCGACACTGAACGAAGAAGCGGGTGTGTGGGCGACAAAGGCAACGGAAGAGAGTACAAGGAGTGCAAAGCCTTGCCGCACATGATAATTAAATATTCCGTGTTTTCAGCCAAATTACTGGAAACAATGCAATATGTTATCTCTCATCGTACATGGACCAACATCAACTGGCAACAACATGCACCTTATTGTCAACAACTACATAGGTACACACATCGTACGTGTGCACAAGGAAGATAGATATGTTTGAAGACGGCACAATAAACTGCACTAGTCGACACCGTGTTCTTGCTTGCTTGCTATTGGAAAGTTAGCAGAGCTCGTCCAGTGGGAAATTTGGGAAAATTAAATCATACTGACATCGCAAGTGGATGTAATTTTGGTTATAAGACCTTTCATTAAAAGGGACTAATACCAGAATAACGTGCTTCCTTGCACTTTCACATTCATGCAAGCCTATTTTTTATTTTCAATTTTATTTTTAGAGCTTAAAACTAAAGTTGGAGTTTTCAGCCTAATATACATTTTTTTCGAACCTGGCTAAATTTATCTCCAAAACCCAATGAGAAACTTTCCATTTCTGTATAAATTCTTCTCAGGATTCATTGCTGGTGTATTTCCTGACAATGTCTCTATTTCGGAGCTGAATTTGGAAATCGATACACATTGCGTGCATGTTCCCTAGAGGCAGGCAAGGTTCATTGAGATTTACTTCCACAAACTGTTCCGGCAGACCTGAAGCGCATAATGTGCTACCCATTCGTTCTTTTGAAAGAGCACTGCATTCCACAGAATCTACTTTACCGACTGACTGTATCATGCAAACTGTATTGCTTTGAGCGATTAAAATACGTGCCAATTGAAGAATATTTTAATAGTTTAGTATATACATACATAAATCAGTCTATATGATGCTTTAAAAGAGACATTGTATTTGTAATGAGTATTATAATCAGTCGAAAATTAGCTCACATTTCACAACTTACATATACTGTGTATGCACTTTTAGAAACCCGAATAATCTTGTGGTATGCATTAATTTATCGTCGTCTTCTAATATTATAGCAGGTTTTTATTTCACTATGCTACTGATAATAAGGAAAGCTGTACTACTGAATCAATGTAATTTATGTATTTAATGGAAGTATTAAGTCAACGAAAGCTTTAAAAACTAACAAAAAACTTTAGTGCATTTGAAATTTAGGAGGAGACGAAGCGGAAATGTAAAGCATGTTCAACTAATCGTGCTTTTTATTACCACCAACCTACATACATGAAACGTAATTTACCATTTCAACCAATAACGGTATCGAAATGCGTAGAGAAAAAAAAGATTTCCAGGGTTTTCAGTCCCAAGAATTTCAAAATTTATGACAATAAAACACATGTCATTTATTTTCAATATAAGATGCATATTAAAACTTGACGGCAGCATCTCATAGTGCAAACAAAACAGTATTGGAAGCTTTGAGGATGCAAAGATTTTTGGAGCTGCCTTCCGTAAAATTTCCAAAACTTGTTAAACTTGGACATTCGTTATTTACTTCCACTGTAGGTTTTTATCTGAAGAGAGATCAAAATGATCAAAATTTAATTCACTACAGCAGAAACAGCTTTTCTACCTTTTCGCTTGCCAAAGACATTGAGGTGTAAATATTAATCCTAGAACCATGGGCTGTAAATAGCAGGATTGCAGGTAACGCACCAGTTTATACAGTATGCATGCCTAATATTTTTGGAGCTGACTTTTGTGAAAAGCTCTTTGACTTAAACTTAAACTACAATCTATTCGACGGCAATAGATTCAACGAACCGACTCTTCTTACTTCAAATCAAATAGAGTCAGTGGACTCTACACACATCTGCTGAATCTCCTTCAACATGGGCGGCAAAATATCAACTGAATAAATTGCATTCGTTACTAGAAACCGACTGCCCAAAATTCCAATTCCTAGTCCCATATTCGCCAGATCTTTGTTCGGGGATGTACCGATTGATCTTGATCATTCCAGCTAGCTGACATGGTTCTGCAGCAGTCAACCCAAAGCCAAAGAGAATGCAAATCATCAACGGTAGAATATGAAAATCACCGTCCTCCGGGGAGAGTGCAGGAAGAGTTCAAGAATGTAAGAAGATCTAATAACAGGTCATTCTACAAATGAAACTGAAAATTTCAAAGAATTCCGTATTCAATAGCCCCGATAATGAGCCTATTAATAAGTCAAATCGAGTCAAATCGTTAGGAGTTAAGTTCAAAGAAGACTCAACAAGAGCACACCTCAAGGTAGTCTTCTTTGTGCCCTGTTGTTCAACATTACGGTATATATTCTTCTGAAGAGAGTAGACCGTGCCAGTTTCAAAGTGGTAATGTAATATATGTATTTGATGGAGGAAAGGACGAGGAAAGAACATACCTACCATTTTCGAAAAGTAAAATCGCTCTTTTGATACAGTATCATATATTTTGATACAGTATTAATGCGACTTTTATGTGAACCCCAGTAAAATGGAGCCAGTACTATTCGCAAAAGAGTATGAAGTATGAAGATAGAACGAACTTTTCACTAACCTGAGCCAAATACTTCAGACTGACTCTAGACTTCAAGCTACTATGAAACGGCAAAACAACAGAAACCGGACGGAAAGCTCTCGGTGTATTTTACTGCCGCAAAATAGCAATACTAGTGGCTTGGAGTCTGCAGCATCGCTTTTACGGCTATCTAGCAACCAAAACTTAAAAAAGTTTGAAGGTAGGCCGCAATTTTGGAGACAGATGCGCTTTGACCAACCTTACTGAAACACGTTGTAATAATTCTACTCCAACAATACTGGGGCACAATGTACTTTGTTTGATTGATAACCTTCAATTGGTACAGAAGACCACTAGCATTGCGACCTTTGGAGTCTATTATGTTTCCTCTACGTTATGTCCTATAAGATGTTCAGGCTTCTTATGAACCTGGATATGTTTCTTCATGGGGTATTTGTTATGACTCTAATGGAGGGAAGAGCAGAGCCAAAGAGGTCTAATCTTCGTTTCGCTAGTGCTGGGCAGAGTGTGAGGAAATTTTCTAAACAAGCTGTCGTTTCCCCACCGTATCTGCAGCAGCCGTGCTGCTCGTTATCTAGTCTCTGAAGATACTTTTTGCAAGGAAGGTAGCGTGTAAGTGTTCCACATAGGACTCTTATACTACTTTTGGGGAGAGTCACAGCTTCGTAAGCTCACTGAAGCAACTATTGTGATAAAGGAGCATTTATTTACAATAATATTGTGTCAAGTCGGAAGAACTGCATATTTAAACCATCTGTCCATCACTATTTTGATAAGTTATAAATAAAAAAAACTCTAGCGCACCTGAACCGCTAGAAACACTAATGTTCGAAGAACAGTAGAAGAATCGTGCAGGTTTTGAGTACATATTCCACCACATGTGCTGCTTATTACGGCCAAACTGTTTCAAATGCCACGTTTTACTTTGGTCTCAAGTATGCATTCTAACTCATATGGTGGAAGGTTTCAGATATTACCACTGGCATGAATTTCAACGTTTATGAGAGCAAAACACGGGTTAATTATAATCGTTATTAGTTGCTTATTTCACATAATTTGGAAAGCAGCATGTCATATAACATCAATGAAGAAAATGCTCATTACCTGCAGCACTGTAACTGAAGCTGGTGTTTGGGGCTGCGATCCGAAAAATTTGCAGAACTTTGGGAATTGAAACATCGGTTATTTATTTTCATTGTAAATGTTCCCGGTATGAATATTAACTGCAAGCATTTATTGATACAAAAGTAGCACAACCGACTCGTGCTGGCAACCTTTCGCCAGTATCAAAGCCAAGAATATATCACATCTGCTTCACGTTGCTATATAACATTCGAAGTTATAGGAGTATAAAGAAATTTAGGGATACCTGCAGCGAGTTTTTTCAAATAATCGAAAGCTTAATATTTGCTGTTTACTGTCACTACAATATCATTACCATTTGAAAATTCTACGATAAAACCGCTTAATAAAGATATTGCAATTAAACACAAAACCAACAATAGCTGGCAACCCTATCGTGGCTTTTCAACCAAATTTGGCCTGAATAATGTTTATAATCATTAATTGTACGAAATTCGTATTGATTTCGTGACTGTACTGCAAGTTATAGGGCAAAAAGTTTTATTTTCCTGAGCGAATATTCAAAACCAAAGACACAAAATTACCATAGCTGGCAGCACCAATCGAATTTTTCAACCAAATTTCTATCAAACAGAGTTTAGAGTAAGGTTCAGCTACTGTGTCAAGTGAAATGAAAATCTAGTAACTTATTCACATTTCATACAAAGCAGTTTTTTTTTTGGTAATTTTTCAAGATGGCACCACTGGCACAGAATTGCCCACAATTCAAAATCGCTTCTATCAGACCTGGTCCTACTTAAGTCCAATGCATTCTGTAAATTTCAATTGTATCTGATTATTGGTTCGTGAGTTCCCGTGAACAGAAGTTTTTGATGCTAAAAATATAGGTTAACTGGGAGAGGGTTACCGTGCTTGTCCGACATGAAATTTGCAAAATCTTACTTTGAACGTGTAGATAAAGCATAAGATTTGTATACAGATTGGTTTTATTGTAAGAAACGGACATTTTTATAGTATTCGATGATTTGAATATTTTCACTTCCAAATTTTTTATTTTTTCAAATTTGAGACACTAAAATTATCATAGCTGGCAGCTCCAACTGAATTTATCGATCAAATTTCTACCAAACGCGGCCTAAAGTAAAGTTCAAATACTTGGTGAATTTCGTCAAAATTGAACGATTGAATCAGAATTTATAGGGCTAAAACCAGTTATCTTTTTTAGCGATTTTTCAAGATGGCACCACTGGCACAGAATCACCCGCATTTCAAAATCACTTCTATCAGACTTAGTCCTATTTAAGGCAAATACATTTTGTAAATTTCAATCAATTCTGCTCATCAGATCGTGAGTTTCCGTGAACAGAAGTTTTTGATGCTAAAAATATAGGTAAATTGGGCAAGGGTTACCAGGCGTGCCCGTTGTACCATATAAAATTTTTAACATTGGCGATGTGAACAAACTATAAGATTTACATATGAATGGCTTTTTTTTTTGAAGAAGCGGCATTTTTGCAAGAAAGACGATGATTTGGAGGTTTTCACTTTCAGTGCCTGTCCTAGCTTAAGAGTTGCCAACTTGCTCAATAGAAGATACAGAAATTTACAATTTAATAATACCAATATGTTCTGAAAGTTTCATATTGATTAAAGAGCTCTGCCAAAAGTTATCGCAATTTAAAAATTTTCAAATTTTCCCGTTCTCTTTTTAGGCACCTAGCGGTGGGGTTAAAAGTTCCAAAACATTATCTGATTCACATGTACGGAATAATAGGTATATTAAAAATTTCACTAAAATGGCCACCGGCGCCAAAGGATTAACAATAATTGACGTTTGAGACCTGGACCTATTCTGCATATACACCAATGTATCCTGAAAGTTTCAGCTCAATCGGATGGCGCGTTTCTGAGATTATTTCACTAAAATTTTTTGATGATATATTTATATATATATATATATATATATATATATATATATATATATATATATATATATATATATATATATATATATATATATATATATATGTATATATATATATATATATATATATATATATATATATATATGTATATATATATATAGATATATATATATATATATATATATATATATATATATATATATATATATATATATATATATATATATATATATATATATATATATATATATATATATATTTATATATATATGTGAATATAAACTTTTGGCCGAATCGATTTGAATACTAATGTTTGAAGACAAAAACAAACACCAATACGTAAAATCTTTCAGTTTCAGCTTTTATGTTCCGCATTTATTTCATTTGGACCTCAACAGAAGCCCCTTACTAAAGAAAGAAATCACATTATAATTAATTGCATAGCACTAGTGGAGTACTTAATACTTATATGACAATTTAATTCAATTTCAAAAACTGCTAGTGTTACCCTACAAAATGTCCCATTGTGCCCGTCAAAAGTAAAAACTTAATACTTACCTGACTTTTCATCGGATCCGTGTTCAGCTGACACATGTAGCCACCTCGATCTTCTTCCGTGACTGATTTTATGTGCAAATTCCACGTGTTCGAATCGGAATGCGATACACTAATGCGTGGATTGTGAGTGATAACGTGCTCGTGAATCGCTTGGATGGCCTTCGTGTCTGCTTTCAGCCAACCCACCTGCAAATTACGAAACAAACCAACTTGTGAAACGTGAAGTCGGGCAAACAATGCTCATGGTAAAGTGTCAGTGTCACAGAATAGAAGTGAAATCGAGAATGCAAGTGGCCATGTACGTATGATAAATTCGCGAACGCTCTCATGGTCTGACGGATTGCTGGCGGAGCAAGGATGAGATGGATAATTAGCATCAAATTAAATTTGAACAAGTACTAGTCACATAGTCATCGTAAATCCGAGTGAGAAGTGAAGAAAGTTCTGCAGATGTTTCGAAACTCGTATGAAACTCACGAGAAGATGAGATGATTTTAATGGTGTCACATGCAAATCCGAGGGGACTTAATTTCAAATTTAAAAAATTCTGGCAAATTCAAAAAAAGTTTGGAGGTGGTAGATTTAATTTTTAGGTCCTTTGACACATTAATAATTCAGTAGATTTTTACTGTTGGCTACCTTTACCATCAGATTAGACCATGTTATCAACCATGGCTCATATTATATAAAAAAGGATATCTTTTTATTACATTTATTGCAAAGTATGTACGAAAGTTGATCCAAAAGTGATGATAATGAATACAAACCAAGCTGATTAAACTTAAAATAAATATTTATTTTTCAACATAGTCTCCTAAAAAGTCAATAAATTTAGTCCATCTTTTTTTCCAACCCAAGATAACCTTAGAAAAAAAAAATTATTTGTCTCTACTCTCTCATAGCGCTTAAACAGCGGCCAGGAAAAAAGTAGAAGTCAGTTGAGCCGAGGAAAAAGGTAGAAGTCACTGGGAGCTAGATCTCGTGAATAGGGTGGATGTCCAAGCAGCTCGAATCCAGTTTCTTAAATTGCAGCCTTGTGAACCGGTGCATTGTTTTAATGAAACAGCACTCCGGCTCGCAGTTTGCCGCGTCTTGTTTCCTTAATAGACTCGCGCAATCTTCTTATTAGGTCTGCGTAGTAAGAGCCTGATATAATAGCTCCCTGTTCCAAACATTCCACCAGCGTCCCAAAAAATGCTTAAGTCTATTCCCTCTGCGTCCCAAAAAACTGATGCATAACCTTCTCTGCCGAAATCGATACCTTGAGCTTCTTGGGTATCGGTGTAGAGGGTCGCTTCCAGGTCATTGATTGCTGTTTGGTTTCTGAAATGTCGACTCGTTTCTCCTTTTGGTCGTCGGTTAACATTCTCGGCACTCAACGCACAGAGACCTTCCCCATATGTAATTCGTTGGCAACGGCTCTTGGAACACTGCCATATGAGATCCATTTGACCTCAGCTACATGCTTGATGGTCACTCTTCGATCTGCTAAAACATGTTTAATTTTTTTCACGTTGTCTTCAGTGATGGAAGTGGATAGATGTCCTTCGCTGTGTTCGTTTTCAGTGGATGTTCTTCCCAGCTGAAATTCGTTGGTCCAGCGTGCAACGGTGGAATATGGAGGAGCAGAGTCTCCTAGGTTTTCCACCAATTCGCTGTATATGTCTTAGGTAGATATTTTTTTCAAACACGGGTACATAATGACAACTGTAATTTGTTTTTTTTTTTTTCAATTTTGATGTTCTCTTTTCGACTGCTTGTATTCAAATGAATGTACCTCCTTAGAACTGGGTTGTTTTGGAGCTAGTGAATAACTCACTCATACTCCATTCCTGTCAGTGAGCAATCTTGCGCTCAGCTTTATTTCATAGCCTCAATAAGTGCATTTTTGTGCGTTCAGTAATTTGTTTAAAGATTTGCGAGACTCCTCTACTTCTCGTGTCTTCTGCTCGGAAATTTCAAAACATTCATGGTAGTGTTAGTGTGTCGGTCTATTTTGTCAAAGAGTTTAAGACCTTTGTCACGTAAGTACAGTTCGATTGTCTCTATTCGTAGATTTTCATGTATGTCTTTGTTTCTAACATACCATGGAATCCTGAAAATTCGCCGCATTGCGATGTTTTGACATGTCTGAAGTTTTTGTTTAATCGTTTTTGTGGTCTGTCCAAACGCTAAGCTTCCGTATAACATAGTTGGTCTAATTATTTGTTTGTATATAAGTTTTCTGTTTTTTATATGTAGTCTTTTGGTATTTATAAGTGGACGCAGGGATTGTAGTAGGTTGTTGCATGTTTTTCTTTTATTTTGCATATGTTCCATCCAGATTAACTTATTGTCGAATGTAAGTCCTAGGTTTTTGCGCTCTGTTGCCATTGTATCTGTTGGTCGTTCACGGTCAGTTTGTGTGGTGTCTGTCGTCTTTTCCATGAGATGAAAATCGGCTGAGCTTTGTCCGAGTTGATTTTGATTTTCCATCCTTGGAAATATTCAATTAGCGTGTTTATGGAGGACTGCAGAGTTAAAGTAATGGCTTCTGCTTGCCTGGACGTGTGAAAGATGCACGTATCATCGGCGAAGAGTGATATTTTTGCTATGTGCAGTTTGGGTATATCTGCTGTGTATAAATTATACAAAAGTGGTGATAGCAGGGAGCCTTGTGGTACTCCAGCAGCAATTATACGTTTTGTTGAGAGAAGACCCTTGATTCTCACTCTGAATGTCCTGCCCTTAAGGAATGATCCAATGATCTGTATGAGTGGGAGAGGTATTTTGGATTCATGCATTTTGAATATTAGTCCTGCATGCCAGACTTTGTCGAAGGCTTTTGCTATATCGAACATAACCAGTCCAGTTGACTTTGTTTGGTAGAGTCCTATTCGAATATGTTGCACTACCTCTTCTAACTGGAGTTCCGTGGAGTGTTGTAGGCATTTATGTCTCCTGCAAGGAAGATTGTGCCTTCGTGATCAAAGAGTGCACGTAGGTCTTCAATAAACTCCTGCGACCTAAGAGGGCGCTACGCCGAAATCAGTGTCAACTTCAGAAAGCTCGTTTGAATCTTAATGGCGGGGGCTTCCATACCCCTGAAGGTGGGGGTAGAGACAGAGTGATGGGTAATATTTCTTCTTACGAGAATTGCGGTGCCTTCTCCCCTACCAGTTAATCTATCATTCCTGTGAAGTATGTAGTTGGGGATCCGGAGATGGTCGCCGGGTTTAAGGAACGTTTCCTGGATCCATTAAAAATAGCATCAGCTCTCCCTTTTTGGGTACCAAAGAATTTGCATTCCACGTAAGAATTGAAACTTGGTTAGTGCGGTTCATTTTTTCATGCTTGGAGTGGTGGTAGGTAAAGTTTGAGCAGCGAACATGCCTTGGACCATCCTCGCCATCATGTCTTTCATCATTGTGTGAAGTGAATGTACCTCCCTGGAATCGTGGCCTATTTATATGTATTTTTTTTTCCTAATTTAGTGGGTATATGAAGTACTAAAAAAATGCTTCTCTTTTAATGTTTTTTATGTGAACTGGAAATAGCTGATTATCACTACTTTTGGATCAACCCTCGTAGTTCCAACGATTGATATTTTATTTACATGCTTCAGCGGATAATTTTCTTTACTAAACTCACTATTGAACTTAAAATCAGAAAAATAGTTTCATCTGCCACACGGTGAGTCAGATTAAACTAGTATGAGTGAAGTGCATAGATGACGAGTCATTTAAACAAAGCGTTTGATTAGTTTCAGTTTTAATGTGACGTCTATTTATTCCACAATAGATTCAAAACAAAAGCTTAGTTTGAGGCTAACATTTGAGTATGTGTGCATGTATTGATCATGAAACTTACCCGATATCCTCCCAGGTAACGTACGTGACATGTAAAAGTCGCATCTCGTCCCACAGCGACTGATACATTTGTAATTGGTTGAGTAAAGTCAGGTTGAAACGCTAGCAAACCTGTCGGAGACACAATTAATTTTTAATGAGATTTAAGTTTTGTCAGGGGGTTTGTCAAGCTAAAAATTTATCGGATAAAACTGTGAAATAGTCTACAAGAATAGATTTTAGACTGTAGTACTGTACTTATGTGCATTGGTTCATACAAATCAAATGCATATTTATCGAATAATAATATATCATGGAATATGCCACTTGTTTAATCGATCCCAAATAATCTAACGCAGACTAAAATTGAATACATTCATTCTTTTTCACTTTTTGCCTATAAATATTAATGAGTGAAATAAAAATATTGCAAAGGAAATTCGTGATAACCATACTGACTGTGTCAAATCAAATACATCCATTACTTCTCTGTTCTGAACTGTTTCGTTAATAGCTGGATGATAAACATCAAATTATTATTCGTGGTACATAAATTACTATCTTTATATGATAAAAACATTTAATTGTAACAAATTTACAAATCAACAGTTCGGCTATATCTACCACACTGACTGCATTTATTCATGACCGTATTATTTCCGCGAGGAAGGGAAAACCTTAAAGACAAGAGACAGGACAATAAATGGTCGCCTCAACCCCTCATCTCAATCCCTTTATAATTAAAGTAAATCATTCTGAGGGTTGACTACAGCGGAACTCCATTACTCAGTCGGTCCAACATATGGTTGCTGTTTCTCGAAACATCATCCATTGCCTTTTCATAGCTTTTGCGGGCAGTGGTACAAAACAATGAGCATCTGAGAGCATCGGCAAACTTTAAAAATTACCATCAAGTCTGTAAAAAATGTAGCAGTTTTATAATTTTTTTTAATGATAGATGTAATTATAGAACGATGATATGATATGATATTCTTGTAAAGTAGAACCACAACAACCTTTCTCAAGTGTAGGAGTTGAAGCTGGTTGATCTTTATCCACAGATTTAGAATCAATGTATAAGAAGATGGAGTGATTAGTTCCACAACTCACCTAACTCATGTACATATTCTGAGCTAGTGTGGAGTGATTAGTTGCACGACTCTCTTCACCCCTGATTTAAATCAAATATCTAATGAGATTTAGGTGAACTCAAAACTTGATGTGCCGTCCCTCGTCTGCACCTGGATTCGAACCAGGGACCCCACACACTAGAAGCCAATGCTCTACCCACTAAGCTACTCAAGCTTCTATTAATATGAATATTTAAAGGTAAGTAGCATCTGGTTGTACGAAAATGACTTCAATGCCTGGTGAGGGCGAATATTTGCTTGCTCCAGAACCAAAACAGAAATAAGGGGTAACAAAAACACCGGAGCCAAAAAATCACTAACAAATTATCATCCGCAAAAGTTTCGAAATTTCCAAAATGCAGATATTTTTTGTTTGCTGTCGTTACAAGATCATTACTATTTGAAAATCTAATGGCAAAATTGTTTCGCGAAGAATGGGCAAAGGAGTAAAGTAATTACACGACAATCTTTTGTCAATACGAGTGTGAAATGATTAGTTCCACAACGATTTAAATCAAACCTTGGTGCGGGGTCGGTCGTCCGAGCTTGAATTTTCGTGCTCACGACTGCAGTTGTTTTGAAGGTTTTCTTTATACGTACATGTCTTAGCTACAGGGCTGCCCACACGTTCATAAGCATATTTTCTGTGCTCATCAATGTGTCTTGTAGATGTTGTACTGATCTGATGACTTCGCCAATTCATCACAATTCAAAATTTTACAAATATTCTGCTTTAAGACACAAAGCGCCCGCATGGCACTGAAATTTTTCAAAACATTATCAATAACTCAAAACTCTTAGCTGAAGTAGTTTCTCGAGTATTCGGTTCCAATTCGCTGAGTTGAACGCATTTTCGACGTCATGTGTGATAAGTGTACAAAGTTGGAGTGATGCTCCTCGTGCTTCGATTGCCAGCCTTGCGAGTTTCATAGCCAAACTAATGGCGCCCACAGCCGAACGCGCTTTGCGGAAGCCACATTGTCCATCCGACAGCGTACTATTGTTTTCCACAATTGATAGAAAGTTGTATATTAGGTGTTCCAGTATTTTTCCGAAAACATCCAGTAAGTAGATGGGACGGTATGACGTCGGTTCGTCAACGGGTTTGCTGGGCTTTGACCTGCGAACCTCCAATAGTTCAATTTCAGACATTGGGGGTACCTCACTCACGGTTTTTTGTAGTATTGTTCGAGACCTTTCCTGATGACGGGCAAAAAGTTTACTTACGACTTTTTCGAGGAGAACAGGGCCGCTAACTTGTGGTAATCTCAGACACTTTGTACGTGACATGACTGTTCGATACACTCCACCTCAAGGGTCAACGTTTGCTTCTTCACACAGTTGTCTGAAGCCTACTTTTTTGCTACTGCATATAGCCAGTTGAAACCTTTAGTTTTCGCGTCGGCATTGATGCATCACACGTACGCATTATCAGCTCGATTATCCTTCTAGCCTTCTCCGATGCTAATTTTCAAGGCATTTCATCTTGCTTTCGCCGAATTTGCGGACTGATTAGCCTCTACCAATAGTCTTGGCTTTTTGCTGAGATCGACTACCTAGCCTATACCTGGTTTTATCTCGAACCCAGATATGTTTACGCAGCTTCCTGTGTTGTTCACTTACTATGGCTACCTCTATCTTCATCTCATTAATGTTTTGGAAGAGCAGATCTTGGGCTCCCGCACAGTGCTTGAAATTTAGTTGGATAAAACTCATTTTCGATTCGTGAGCGCTCTTCTAAAAACTGCACAGCGACTACTACCAGCAACTTGCTTGGAATCACTCTTATTTGAGTGAGCGCAAAAGAAACATTTTATGTCCTTCGTACTTTTCTTTACAAGAGAGCTATATTCACCGCATTGTCAACACATTTCAGATCGATCAAGTTTACTTTTGCACGCTTTAGCGAAGTATTCATATTCCAAGCATTTGAAGCATCGTTTTAGTTGGACTTGCACCTTCAGTTGACAAACCACCCATCCGATATTTACGTTTTCCGGAGCCGGCAACTCATTTCCCTGCACTACCGGGAGACAAATTGTGGCCGCTTGAGCACCACCATAAGACTTCCTCAGCGATATGACAGCATCTTCTCTCAAATTGAAAAAGTTAAACTGTCGCACTAATGTTGCACGAATATCTTCCTCTCTGGTCATTTCGTCGAGATCTCTTACTTCCAGTTTGGTCAGATCACGCTTGGCTTTGACGTCAGCTTTTCCATCTAACGCTTTTTGCATTTGTTTTTGGAGTTTTAAAGCGACTCCTATTGCCGATGACTTCATCTGAAGAAGTAGTTTTTCTTTTTGATTTCGATGAATGCGGGTCACATTTTTGCCTACCTCGTTCAAACTCGTATCAGCCTTCATTTGGCGCAGGATCTCGGCATATCCGGCCGCTTTTTCCTTGCAGGGGTTGTTTTTTCCTCGTCATCTTAGTCTAGGTATAAGCATTAGTATTTTTTGCAGATTTTATGGCTGCTGGAACCTTATTCGGCGTCATATTCATCGGTTTCTTATTTCGGTTCCAATTTCTTCATGCCGCTTTTGAATTACAGTGCCAAATATTTTTGATATCCTCATGTTGGTATCACGGCGTCCTGTTGTTTCCCTGGTGGCACTGTTTTTAACGTTCTTGTCATTTGCAGGTGTCGGTGTAACTTGCGTAGTTGCATCCGATATTCCAGGGTTTCTCCTATCAATTTCTACGCGAGCCTTATGATAAGTAGTTCAAATGGCTCTGATCTGGTCCCTTATTGCATGGTGCAAGTTAGTTTGTACTTTCGTTAAATTAGCTGACGCTGTCATATTTCAGCCAATTTAGTGAACGCATCCTTTCCGCCTCCTAAGCAACCGAAATCAGCTGCTGAGTTTCGCTTTTGGGAACTTGCT
>OX376374.1:68832169-68948041 GCA_947369275.1 Nemotelus nigrinus
CCCTAAGCCGCATTTAGTATAAATTTGGTCGAAAAATCCAGATGAAGCTACCAGTTATTATAATTTTGGTGTCTTAAATTTGAAAACATAAAAAATTTGGAAGTGAAAAACAATCAAACATCGAATATCCTAAAAAATGCCCGTTTCTTACAATAAAACTAATCTGTATACAAATCTTATGCTTTATCTACACGTTCAAAGTAAAACTTTGAAATTTCATGTCGGACAAGAACGGTAACTGATTCCCAGTTACCCTATATTTTTAGCATCAAAAACTTCTCTTCACGGAACTCACGAACCAATAATCAGATACAACTGAAATTTACAGAATGCATTGGACTTAAGTAGGACCAGGTCTGATAGAAGCGATTTTGAGTTTTGGGCAACTCTGTGTCAGTGGTGCCATCTTGAAAAATTACAAAGGAAAAAAACTGCTTTTTGCCGTATGAAATGTGAATAAGTTACCAGGTTTTCATGAAATTGACACAGTAGCTGAACCTTACTCTTAACTCTGTTTGATAGAAATTTGGTTGAAAAATTCAATTGGTTTTGAAAATTCGCTCAGGAAAATAAAACTTTTTGCACTATAACTTCCAGTGCAGTCATGAAATCAATACGAATTTCATACAATTAATGGAACCTATGATAAACATTATTCAGGCCAAATCTGATTGAAAAGCCACGATAGGGTTGCCAGCTATTGTTGGTTTTGTGTTTGTTTGCAATATCCTTACTAAGCGGTTTTATCGTAGAATTTTCAATTGGTAATGATATTGTAGTGACAATAAACAGCAAATATTAAGTTTTCGATTATTTGAAAAAACTCGCTGCAGGTAACCCTAAATTTCTTTATACTCCTATAACTTCGAATTTAACATAATATAACAACGTGAAGCAGATGTGATATATTCTTGGCTTTGATACTGGCAAAAGGTTTCCAGCACGAGTCAGTTGTGCTACTTTTGTATCAATAAATGCTTGCAGTTAGTATTCATACCGGAAACATTTACAATGAAAATAAATAACCGATGTTTCAATTCCCTAAGTTCTGCAAATTTTTCGGATCGCAGCCCCAAACACCAACTTCAGTTACAGTGGCGCAGGCACTGAGCATTTTCTTCATTGATGTTATATGAGATGCTGCTTTCAAAATGTTGTGAAATAAGCAACTGATAACGAATATAATTAACCCGTGTTTTGCTCTCATAAACGTTGAAATTCATGCCAGTGGTAATATCTGAAATCTTCCACCATATGAGTTATAATGCATTTTTGAGACCAAAGTAAAACGTGGCATTTAAAACAGTCTGGCCTTAATAAGCAGCACATGTGGTGGAATATGCACTCAAAACCTACACGATTCTTCTACTGTTCTTCGAACATTAGTGTTTCTAGCGGTTCAGGTGCGCTTGAGTTTTTTTATTTTCAATATAAAATACACATCCGCCTAAATTTGAAGACAAGAACTGAAAAATTCACGCGTAGGCATATAGTAACAAAAAAACGTAGACAAACCCTAGACGAAATTAGGAATCGTGCTCAGTAGTGAAACCACTTGTTTTCTGACAGTAAGATATTTATCACGTGTTTTTGATTTATATCAAAATTTAATTTTGTGAGAAAACTAATACAAAGTTTAATTTTGTAACGATGCGATAAAATCAGTTTCAAAACATTGCTTTTATTTCTATTCGGTTTCGGCTCAATAACAAACATGTTTGACGCAATTTTGGGGGCACTAAGCACAAGTTTTTCAAAAAGTGCTATAACCAAAAATTTTGCAGTGAGTGGAAAAGTGACAAAAATCTAATAAAAAGGTTGCAGGAAGCCCATTGCCACTTTTGCAAAGTGATTTTTAATCCAAAATTAAGTGATTCAATGGCTCATTCGCAAAGGAAAAGTCATATTGAATCAAGCAATGTGCGTATCTAAAAATACCAAACAGTTGAAGCACCTGAAAAACAACTTCGGCAACGAATCGAAGCTACCATGTGTCTTTTCGTTGTGAATCATTGTGCATTAAGATCAATTGACCATTTGAGTGAGACGTACAAGAAACTGCCAGTTGAGTCCAAATGTTGGAGCAAATGTAGGATTCATCGATCAAAATGCAGCGCCATAGTGAAAAACGTTATGCTTCCATACTTAAAATTGGATTTAAAAGCAGATATTGGAAACTCTAGCTCTAGTATTTGAATTGATTGAATACTGGTCTTATAAAGTGTTTGGGTGTAGCTGTGAAATATTTTAGTGATATTTAGCAAAAATTCGTTATAATTTACTTGCCTTCGATTGAGCTAGAAAGTGGAACTGCTGCTAGTGTTACTACTGCCATAAAGACGTGCTTAGAAAACTACAACCTAAATAATACAAATATGGTAGTGGTAGGGCCAGACAACGAGAGTGTTATGGTCGGAGTAAATACCGTGTATTTCCAAAATTAAGCCACCAAAATCCTTTTTTAATATTAAAAAGATGTGATTTCATTCGGTTCAGTTTCTGCAGCTGCAGGATCGTTTATTCCCCAAAAGTACGAGTTTTTACTTGCAGAAATCTATAATTGGCTCCCTAAATTCCTTTGAAGAGGATCATTATCATCGAAGCACTACAGCCCGAATCGAGCCTTAGCTTCCTTAATACTCCGCCTCCATTCGTCTCGGTTCAGTGACCGCGTCCTCCAGTTCGGTGCCCCCAAAAGTGACCTACTGTCAGCATCTATCGAATCCTCTCAGCGCTTGCGTGGCTTACCGACTGGCCTGGCTCCGCTCGCTCGCCCCTTGAGAGATCGTTTGGGGATTCGATTGTCGCTCATTCGCTCGACGTGGCCAGCCCATTGTAGTTTTTGGAGTCGTATGACGGTAGAGACTTCCGGCTCGTCATATATGGTATACAACTCGTTGTTGTATCGAATTCGCCATCTATCTTCTTGCTGTATTGGACCGAGGATCCTTCCCAATACCCTTCTCTCAAACGTTTCAAGGCGTTTTCAGATGCCTGGGTCAGCGTCCAGGTTTCGCTTTCGTAGCATAGCACAGCTCTAATAATTGTTTTGTAGATGCGAAGCTTCGTGTTTCTGTCTACGCATCGAGATTTCAAAGTGGGAAGCACCGAAAAAATGTCTTATTGGCTAGTTGAATCCGTTGTTTGATCTCGTCAAGCTCATCCCCATCCTTCGAGAGGTTCGTCCCTAGGTACACGAAGTTGTCTACGTTTTCAAGGTTATAGTCCCCTATTGTTATGTTTTAACTTATTGGCGTAATTTTTCTTGACTGAATCATAGCTTTTGTTTTTGACGTGACATAATGTTGATGACATCAGCGTAAGCTACTAGCTGTGTTGACTTAAATAATAGAGTTCCTCTCGTGTCAACGGGGATTTTTCTGATGACATACTCAAGCGCTAAGTTAAAGAGTACCGGAGCTAATCCATCCCCTTGTTTTAGCCCTGTATTCGTCGAAAACGAGTTGGTCATATTATTCTGAATCAGCACTTGTGACGTGGAGTCGGTCATGGTAATTTTCACTAGTCGTACCAACTTTGCTGGAATTGCGAACTGCAGCATGATGTTATATAATGCAGTTTGGTTGATGTAATTGCTGGAAATAGGACGCTCATCTTTCCTTCACCTGTTCTGAGCCACTTATGATGCTTCCATCGGTAGCCCTACATAGGCTAGTTCGTGGTTTAAAGCCTTGTTTTAAGTGTCTCACTACTTTGTGCGCTTGTCGAGTGTTGTTAGCCATAAAGTTGTCTTTCATGTTATTCAGCATGGTGTCAAAATGCTCTCGTTTCTTACGTCTAATTATTCTATTAGCTACTCTCTGAAGATCGTCGTATTTTTCTTTCTCGGCTCAAGTCGGTCGTTCAATGTAGATTTTGTAGGCCGCATTATTTTCATCCAACGCGGCTTGACATTCCTCTTCGAACCATTTATTTATGCGTTGCTCTGGCTTCATACGACAGTGATATTCGACATCGATATCGAGTCTTGACTAAGTAGTGGTCGAAGTCGCAATTGGCCCCACAGAAGGTTTGTACATCTAAAATACTGGAGGTCCACCTTTCCGGAATCAGAATATGATCAATCTGATAAAAGGTGTGGCTGTCGTGGGATGCCCATATCCTTTTATGGATGTCACGATGCGGGAAACACGTGGAGCTTACGACGAGATTTCTGCTACTCGCAAAGTTGACCAGTCGTTGTCCATTGTCGTTGCATACACTCAAAAATATTTTGGATGACTTTTACCCTTACAATAGTAGGAAACTTGTTTCCTACTTTTATAGATGTAAATTTACAAAAGTGCGTTCAAAGAGTATTTTACGTCTTAAATGTTTAATTTTTTTTACGAGCAAATTGTGTAATTTTACCCTAAAAAGATGTAAATTTTGGACGAATACGTATGAAATTTATGTAGTAAAGGCTACTTTTTACGAGCCTTTTAGGATAATATATAGGACACAATTTATTCGTGAATATCCTTCTCGCACACACTTAAGATAGGGAAGTGCTATAACATACACTTCTACTCCACCATTAAATATAATTATCAATAGACTGTAAATAGGTAACTTTAAATGTGGAACATAAAAACTTGTTGCAATTTCTTTAAGTTTATAATTTATTTTAATTTTATATATGCACATATGTACATTAATTTATAACGCATAGCTACACCTTATTAGCTTATAGCTACACTTCTAATTAGCTTATAGCTACACTTCTACACTTATTACACGAAAACAAAAGACTGCACTTTGCACTTAACTGCTGCTATTCAAATGTGAGCAACGATCGCGAAATATCAGACTCGTGCAGTCACAATGTTACATCAATATTAAGTCAAATTCAAGCAAATGATACAATTTTACAGCTTTTGTGTAAATGTGAGCAGCGAAGTAGTAAATTTACACTCTTTTTGCTAAGGTTTACAAAATACTATTTATTATTCACCTGATATGACGTAAAAGCAAGAAATACACTTCCAATGTGTAAAAAAAATTGTGATTCGTTATTTTAAACAGAAAAATGAATATATTTCCCATTATCATAGAATTAATTTTAGACCCACTTTTTAGAGTGTAGGTCGTGAAGATTAAATTGCGCGCGGTGTGTTTCCTCCTTTCCAACCTTTGCGTTGAAGTCGCCCAGCAGGATTTTCATATCATTTGATGGCAGAGAATCATATAACCTTTCCAGAAGGTTATAACAATTATCTTTCACTGCCTCCTCCTTATCTTCAGTAGGGGCATGAACGTTAATGAGCCAAACGTTAAAAAACTTTGCACAAATGCGGATCGCACACAATCTTTTGGACTTCATAAACAAGGTGGTTGTCGGTAGAGGGATCAGTATCAAAGATCGCTAGCCAATGTTTAGAGCTAAAAACTCACTTCAGTAAAGTCCAAACATCAGAAGAATGTTATTTAGCAAAAATGATTTATAAGGAGTATAGCTATTAAATAAACCTTTTATATCTTCTATTTCTTTAACCCATTTTAAAGGATGCTTCTATCATTAGTAAAAAAATTGAAAGTATTTCTGCTGAACCCGCTCTTTAACGATTTTTGTTTATTTACATAAGGATTGGCTAAAAAATATGTGTATCCAGATTGAATAATTAACGTTTTGCCTGAAAATACAATTTCAAGATCAGACGAGGAATGTATAAGACAGACTTGTATAACATTTATTAAAACTTAATAGAAGAGTTGAAATATCGATTACCAGATCATGTCAAAATTTTTCGAAATATATTCCAATTTTCTATGGATAATATAAATTTAGTTAATGTTGAAGATTTTATAAAAATTATAAAGTTAATTAGAGCTGATGAAACGTTTATTCAAAATATACTGGCATAAAAAAAAACAATTATCAATCATTGACTGGAAAGAAAAAATGGACAGTGTACATAAAATTTTGGCTGGAGGTTTATAATTATAGCGACAAAAATTGGGACTTTAAAGGCATATTTCGAGGACAAAAATGAGTTTATAAATTTTGATATTTTACCCCAATTTGAAGATTTTTTATATTTTGAAAATGTTTATGTGACACCATTAAGAAAGATTTCAATTTGCGGTTAACAACGAATGGATGAACTTAGTATTAGTCATAGCTAAAAGTATTAAATTAATTAACTACTCATTATACTTTTTCCATATGAATTATAAGCATTAGCTTAATAAAACTGTTTTCCAAAACCCTGAGTTTTGTATTGTTGAAATTAGCTACACTTTTTAGCTACAATGGGAATATTTTAGCTCTTTTAAGCTACATATGTTTTTCCTAAATTCTAGCTACAAAGGCTGGAAAAAAGTTTGGCAGCACTGATAAGTAAAGATTGAATAAAGAAACAAGGAAGTTGCCTATCTACATGTTGGCTAAACTTGACTACGTGCCTCACATAACCGGTAGACAACTATACCAATTGTATTTTTTTTTGTGTTTTTGTGGTTGTGTGTTCGTCTTTGAGTGCGTTTTTTGTTTAATTGCGTTGCATCGTCGTGTTGTCTTCTCGTCTAGTTTCTATATGTACTTGAATATTATTCTTCAAGTTTCTTCACCAAAAGACGAGCAGAGATCAAAAATTAAATAATAACTAACAAAAACGTACAAAAAGCTCACCAGAAGACAACGCATAGAAGAGAAACGAATAAACAAACAAAAACATCCCCAAGAAACATACAACCATGAAAACATAAAAAAAACAATCGGTAAAATTGTCTAAGGGCTATGGAGGGCAAGAAGCCGAGTTTCACCGAATTAACTTTGTTTTGGGCACTGTACCAATGACCAGCTCAGATATTCCGATAAAATCAAAAGGCTTCCAAGAAAAGCGCATTTCAAACGCATGGTTTTACTTGCATATATGTATGCATGTACATACGTACACACAGAACTGTACCATAACTCTTCAGATGCAGGTATGTGCGTACTATCTATCCGAATGGAGAAAAACTGACATGAACATGAAGTTGGTATGACTGAGCGTACAATGCAAAGTCACGACGACTGAAAAAGGCCTTTGTGATTCAAAAGCAAAATAATGCACTTGAGTACTCTCAATGCGTCAAATTAGCATTCAAAGCTTGAAAAGATTCCACCGATCCTTGTCACTTTTATCCTCTCCACATCAAAGACACAAACAAGGCCACTACCAAGCACACACATCCACACTTGGAAGCTTGAATGAATCCGACGGTTTCGGTGGTGCATTTTTCATTAGCATTGTTTACCGATATCAGCTCTTTTTGACCTTTTATCAAACGAGATGCATATTAGATTAAGTTCAGACAAAGTGTGAAAGTGTGACAGTTTACGTTTTGAATCGATAAATTAAAGTGTATACACAGATGCCTACGTTTCAAAATATTTATTATTTAAGGTCAGACAGATGAAGCAAGAATTAAATATTTAAGTTGATTGAATAATTTTAATTAACATAAGTTGAATGAATACGAACTATTTCCGGTTTTCAGGGAAGTTTTGAAAGAGTAAGTTTTTTTTATTGCAAATATTCAAAGAAATATTTTACGCAAGACAATTGCAAGCCTAAAGGTCCAACTATAATGCACTTTAAGTAGCTTAAGTGAGCGTTGAAACTGAACGAAAATTCACTTAATTGATGTCGGGGCTTATTCCGCAAAACGATCGAGTTTTCCGTATCAATATTCTCTGCTTTGATAACGTTTAGTGACGATATACGTTGTCTATGCTGATTTATAGAAAAGAAGGGAACACATGATCACAATTAAATAACCTTTACAAATAAAAGGTCTGTTCGCGTACTACGATTAATTGCAATTAATTGCAATGAAGCCGTTTTTGTACTCCGTTTTACTGAAAACTGAAAATTTCCCCTCTTTTAGTAAATTTCAATAGGGTCTGAGCTACTGAAAAATACTGAAAATTGTCAAATGGTTTTTGGCGTAATGTTATTATGAAGGACGAATATTTTGGTGGCGATAATTTATCACCACTTAGAATGACTTTATAATCACTATTGTTCCCCCGAAAACCGACAGCTGACACTTTTGTTTGTCAATTTGCAGGAAATGCAATGAGAGCGTTTTCGTACTTTTCATGAATTTCCCCCAAAATTCAGTAAAATTCAGTGACTGAAAATACCGCATACGAACGATAATTACTTCTACCTCCTGCAAAAATAGCAAGCGATCCACGAAAACATATTCAAATATTTTACGTGCCTTCTATTGGTCGTAGTCGTTACACATAACTCCTGTCAAATTTACTTAAGTGATGTACGGTCCCAGTCGTACGCCACTTAAGTGGCCCGAATTGAACGAAACTTAATGAAACGGCAGATAAGTACATTATGGGTATGCCGCTTGTTTTCTAAGCAACCGTACTGTCACTTAAGCTACTTAAAGTTCACTTAATTGCATTATAGGTCTACCTTAAGTTGTGCAATTTTAATGATTAATGATGTATAGTAAAAATATAAATTATGTATAATAATATATAAAAATAAAATATACCACATAAAAGGAAAAATATATTGGACTCAAAAGCTTAGAACCAACTGAATAATTCAGATCAGGAACTATTATATTTTATATTATATAATTTGTTATTATTTCTGCAGAAGAGAGCGTGGATTATTTGTAACGTTATAAAACAAAATATTTACCATCGGTGGATTCTCAATTCCAGCTCCAAGCTCTAGAGTTCTTTTATGTGTGACTAAGCAAATTCATTGAGGTCGTTAGTAAGCGAAGTTTGATATGCTACAAGATCTAGCTAGGTATACATATATTATAAAAATTTCTCGAAAAATCAAATTGCTAGAATCTGGAAATCCGGAAATTTTCCACACATGGTTCTAGCATGAAGAAAGTAAACATAGTCAGTATTCAAATTCTTCAGCTACCTAGCTACTCAACCTTCACACACAATATGCATGAAAAGTGCTTAGAAAAGTTAATTTTTGCAAATGGCTGAGGAACTGAAATTAGGGTCCTAGATGCCCAGAATCGATTAAGTTTTTTCTTCTCATAACATCTGAATGGAATTGATTGTCAGTGCAAATATTGTATACCCACTATAGCGCCTAATATCAAATGCAAATTTTGAGTTGTCGAAACAAAATGAGTTCAATACTTTCGTACATTAATTATATTTATTTTTGATTTTTACTTTAAAAATAGCTATTTTTCTTTCTTCGAACTAAAATTACCATACCATTCCACTGAACATTCCAACTGAAAACTCCAAATAATCAATATGAATTTACGCTTTTTACACTAATTTTGGGACGCTTTTAAGTTTTGGGCCCCAGATGCTAAAAAACTGCTTCAATTCTTTCGTAGCCTATGACTCCTGAAAGCCATAAATATCGTAAAACAGGCCCACATTGGGCGCCATTTATAGTAATCGACCAGTCCGTTGGTGGGACGCCAACTGTTACCTGTTTTAGTGCAGTTACATCAGATACAATTTGCATTGCTTGCATATAGAGAAAATACCAATTTCAATGGGATACACCTTTTTTTCGTTGTTTAAAATGAAATTTAAGTCTTCCTTAAGAAACAGTTATTCCGTTCCCTTACTAAATCGCAGGTAGTCAGGCAATGAAAACCGTCACCAGCACACTATAAAGAACCCGATTACTCTGCTTGTTTGCTTAAGAAAAATAAGAAAATTATCGCTGGATGTGTATGTAAGTTAAGAGTGGGTTTGTAGCAAGTTAAAATTAAAAAATTTTGGCGCCGGTGGTCATTTTAGTGATATTTTTAATATACCTATTATTCTGTACACAAATAATTTTTGCAAAAATTAAATTAAGGAAATAAATTTCGAACGTGTTTTAAATAAAAATCGGATAATGTTTGAAATTTTTTAACCCCATGTGTGCGGTAGGTGCCTAAAAAGAGAACGGGAAAATTTGAAAGTTTTTAAATTGAGATAACTTTTGACAGAGCTATTCAAAAATTTTCAGGACATATTGGTATTATTAACTTGTGAATCTGTGTAGCCTTTGATGTAGCTAGGGCAGGCACTGAAAGTGAAAACCTCGAAATCATCGTCTCTCTTGAAAAAATGCCGCTTTTTCAAAAAAAACCACTCATATGTAAATCTACTGCTTTGTTTATATAACCAAAGAAAAAAATTTGATATGGTATTACGGGCATGCCTGATAACCCTTGAACAGTTTACCTATGTTTTTAGCATCAAAACTTTCTGTTCACGGAAACTCACGATCCAATTAGCAGAATTAATTGAAATTTACAGATGTATTGGTCTGAAATAGCTTGTCTATGATAAAGAATTGGAAATATTGAGCCGTGTGTGGGTGAAGGGTGCCTAAAAGTAGGTAAGGCATTTTTTTTCAAATTTTGATTTGTCATTTCTTGTAAGAAAAACAATGGATCATCGTGAAAATTACAGAGCGTATTGATGTTGACTAAAATTTATCACATATAGATTTTCAATATAAAGCGGATAACTCTGTAGCTGTGGCAGGCTGCTGAAAAAAATCCTTCAAATCATTGACCTTCCTGAAAAATTTTTGATTTTTGACAAAAATTTCAAATCTTTGATAAATTTTATCCTTTGTCCTTTATGTCAAGATAAAATTTTCAAAATTCCGATTTGCACAAGAACGGCAACCCATCACCAAATTACCTCTATTTTCAGCACTCGAAAATTCTGTTAACGAGAACTGACGACCGGATTATTCGATCATAATGAAATTTACAGGACATATTGGTATTAGCTAGGACCAGGTCTGATAGAAGTGATTTTGAAATGCGGGTGATTGTGTGCCAGTGGTGCCATCTTGAGAAATCACTAAAAAAGATAATTGCTTTTAGCCCTAAAAATTCTGATTCAATCGTTCGATTTTGACGAAATTTACAAAATAGTTTAACTATACAGAAATTTGGTTGAAAAATTCGCTTGGAGCTGCCAGCTATGATAATTTTGGTGTCTTAAATTTGAAAAAAATAAAACATTCAAACCATCGAATATCCTAAAAATGTCCGTTTCTTACAATAAAACCAACCTGTATACAAATCTTATGCTTTCTCTACACGTTCAAAGTAAAACTTTGGAAATTTCATGTCGGACAAGAACGGTAAACCTCTTCCAGTTAACCTAAATTTTTAGCATCAAAAACTTCTGTTCACGGCAACTCACGAACCAATAATCAGATACAGCTGAAATTTACAGTCCTGTAGAATTTGAATTGTGGGTAACTCTGTGCCAGTGGTGCCATCTTGAAATATTACAAAGAAAAAAAACTGTTTTTTGCCCTGTGAAATGGGAATTAGTTACCAGATTTTCATGAAATTGACACAGTAGCTGAACCTTACTCTAAACTCTGTTTGATAGAAATTTGGTTGAAAAATTCGATTGGTGCTGCCAGCTATGGTAATTTTTGTGTCTTTGGTTTTGAAAACTTGCTCAGAAAATAAAACTTTTTGCCCTATAGTTTCCAGTGCAGTCATATAATCAGTACGAATTTCATACAATTAATAGAACCTGTTATGCACATTATTCAGGCCAAATTTGGTTGAAAAGCCACTATAGGGTTGCCAGCTATTGTTGGTTTTGTGTTTAATTGCAATATCTTTATTAAGAGGTTTTATCGTAGAATTTTCAATTGGCAATGATATTGCAGTGACAATAAACAGCAAATATTAAGCTTTCGATTATTTGAAAAAACTTTCTGCAGGTAACCCTAAATTTCTTCATACTCCTATAACTTCGAATGTAATATAACAACGTGAAGCAGATGTGAGATATTCCTGGCTTTAATACTGGCAAAAGGTTGCCAGCACGAGTCGGTTGTGCTACTGTTGTATCAATAAATGCTGACAGTTAGTATTCATATGGAAACATTTACAATGAAAATAAATAACCAATGTTTCAATTCCCAAAGTTCTGCAAATTTTTCGGATCGCAGCCCCAAACACCAACTTCAGTTACAGTGCTGCAGGCACTGAGCATTTACTTCATTGATGTTATATGAGATGCTGCTTTCAAAATGTTGTGAAATAAGCAACTGATAACGAACATAATTAGCCCGTAGTTTGCTCTCATAAACGTTGAAATTCATGCCAGTGGTAATATCTGAAACCTTCCACCATATGAGTTATAATGCATTCTTGAGACCAAAGTAAAACGTAGCGTTTGAAACAGTTTGGCCGTAATAAGCAGCTCATGTGGTGGAATATGCACTCAAAACCTGCACGATTCTTGTACTGCTGCCCGAACGCCACGTCACTGATATGTATATATATATATATATATATATATATATATATATATATATAGATATATATATATATTGTATATATATATATATATATATATATATATATATATATATATATATATATATATATATATATATATTGTATATATATATATATATATATATATATATATGTATATATATATATATATATATATATATATATATATATATATATATATATATATATATATATATATTCCACCTACCCTGGAGTGTGGTAGATAAGCTTGTGTACGTGTTTTTTTATGCGCCTCTTAAACATAGAAAAACAAACTCACAAACATGCCAAGTCGTCATCAAAATCGGATAATACCAACATGCCGATGAGAAAGAGGATGCTGTTAGTAGCAAATGTTTAGATCAATATATCTCAAAAACGGTTATGGCTACAAGAAAAAGTTATACAATCTTTTTTGTTGGAAATTCTTTAAGCTACACTTTCGTTATAAATTGTTTTTCTGAAGATGTGACTGTTACTGAGATATTTAAGAAAGGTCACTTTGGTGACATTTGACCCCGTACAAAAAGTGACGCAGCACTCGAATCTATGGGGCCTTTTTACATTTTGTTCAACACGCTAATACCAAGGCGCACACCAAAATTCAGCTTTCCCCTAATTTTTGCGAAGTTTCGACTGTCCTTAAAACTGCTAACGCCATCTCAGGCAATACTTGCAGAAATTGGACCGACTGGTTTGATAATGAATGTAAGCTAGCGACTCAACATAAGAATGTTGCATATCGAGCAATGAAGCAATCTTATAAAATGAGTGCATGCTAAGACAAATTTAAAGAGCTAAGAAGAACTGCAGCATCGGAAAAGCAGCATCGGAAAACGACCTGATCAAGAACTAAAGGGCAAGGTGCGTACCAGTGCGAAAGTTCTACTAAACAGTCTAAAACATGGTGCACGTACTGTAAGGGCAAAGAAGGTAATTTGATCACCGAACCTGAGGCCATTCTGATTGCTAAATGGTCGGCTCAACGAAGAATTGGTCACTTCATTAGTGCAAGGAAAAGAGTTTATGCTACCACCAGCAAGCATAAAAAACGTGCCAAGAGCTGAAAGTTTGCTGAATGAATTCGATGTAATGCAATCTTTCAACTACCTTGGGTCAGTAATAGCAGACAAAAACAATGTGAATGACGAATTACGCTGGTGGCTACTCAAATCCAGAAAAAGACAGCTACAGTCTGTCAAGGCTCTTCCGTTCACGAAATCTCATCAAAAGGCACTCAGACCTCCTACCCGTATTTGAGAGCAAAGGCCTGCAGAAATTTGTTGGCGGCATATGTGAAGAAGGATGATTCCGTAGGCGCTTCAAGCTACCTAGAAGCAGATATAGTTGCAAAGATAAATCTCGGTAGAATCATTTGGATATGGCACCCAGCTCGTACGAGCAAAAAGGAACCTGCTCAGAAAACTCTTTGCTGAAGATTTTTTTGGTGACGACAGTGGAGGAAACCTTGCTTGAACCGGAGGGATGGCAGTGATATGTACGCTCAAAGCCTAAGGGTGCTTTGTAGAATGATATTGGCTGGCAATCGGGACCGATGGGAAAATTTGTTGAAGGAGGCTAGAATTGGACCCCGATTGCAGCGTCGACGATGATAATGATAGTAATGCGATTCATTTTTATTTTATCTTTTAGCTCACGTGAACATTTAGCTGAAAACAGGCAACAAAACATGATTTTCGATAAAAACTAGGGACAGTTTCAAGCTGCTTAAGATCCCAATCTATCAAGTTTTTGATGCAGGCCATGGGCTTTTACTTTAGTTTACTAACTTTATTGATTTTAAAACTTTATTATATTTGTACTGTTTAGACCTTATACGAATGCAGACCGATAATTTTCCGCAAGATCATCCACGAAAATATCGAAACAAGGCTAAATTGTTACGATCGGCGCTGAAGAGTGGCGTATTCGCTATACTTTCATCATTATACTGTCGTGTTCTCAATTTTGTGTTATGCAGAGCTCATGTTCTATGGAATCCATCCCCGAAAAAAGGAATTTTCGTAGGAAGCACGTTTGATTTAATATAGGAATCATAAATAGCACCTTATATTCAATACATTTCGCGTATTAAAAATCAATTTTCGAAATTAGTTTTAAGGCTTTAAAATTTTCTCCCATAGTGTGAAATACCTCTTTGTTATTATCATTTGTTATATGTAAGCATTTGACATGTATTTTAGATGCAAAGTATTACATCTACAAACTCATTGTGTAAACGTTCACTTATACTTACATTGTGTAAACTTACTTATTAAACCTAGATTTAAGATCAGTCAATTAAGTGTCGTCATAGAAATTAGCTGTATCATTTAACATGGTGTCAGGTGTTAACTGAAAAGTCTAAAGCAAAGACAAAAGTAAAAGTGAATTTCAATTGAAAACAACATTACATTAATGTCGACCTAAGCTGAAGTGGAATCAAAATCTAAAATTGGAATGGAGGGATTCATTTCACATATTTTGCCTCTACAAATGGATGCCATTGATATGCCGTCCGAGTGGACCACATAGAATCCGAGGACCGAATTCGAGATATTTTTACGTGTTCCAGAACTAGAGGCAGGAACCGAACAACGATAAGTTGCCTTATTCCTTCCTATTGTAGAATTGCCGTAAATAAATTTAGTGAAATATTTGAAGGAATTGGTAAATTAGAAACGAAATGAAAGTTCGAACTACGTCCAGATGTTCAACCAGTAGTGGACAGTCCGCGGAAAATTCCTTCTGCCTTACGTATCCCGCTTAAGAAAGAGCTTGAAAGATTATTGTCAAAGAAGAAGAGCTTACGGAATGGGCTAACACCATAGTTATCGTCTTGACAAAGTCTGGTAAGATCCGATTATGTATGGATCCTCGAAATTTAAATAAAACTATTCTACGTCCTAATTACGCAAATTCAGGTTTCTGGCTCATCGAACTCGATGACGAAGCATGTAAATTATGCACTTTTAACACTCCGTTCGGAAGATATCGATTTTTAAGATTACCATTTGGAATAAATGCAGCTCCTGAGAATTTTCATTCAACAATGATTTAATTATTTGGTGACATTAAAGGCGTTATTATATTTGTTGATGATTTTCTAATACACACTGAAACTGAAGAAGTATCATATAGCATTTTAGAACAGGTTTTAAATTGTGCCAATCAAGTCGGATTAAAATTTAACGAAAAAAAATCAAAATTATGCAGTAACTTTTTTAGGTCATGTTTTTTTTCTCGGCAGATGGGATTAAACCTGACAAATCTAAGCAATCAAGCATGCTCAGCAACCCATTGCGTATGCGTCAAGTACTCTCACAAAAAGTCAGAAGAATTATGCTCAAATTGAGAAAAAAACTATTTGCAATTCTTTTTGGGTGTACTAAATTTCACTATTATATTTATGGTAAACGAATTACTATAGAAACTGACCACAAGCTATTGGTTACAATATTTTCCAAACCTTTGCATAACGTTCCTCCACGACTACAAAGATTCATGCTTAAGTTCCTAGCATATGATCCTGATGTTAAGTACAAACCTGGTAAATACCTGTCTATGGCAAATACGTTGTAAAGAGCACCTCTTAAAGAAATAAGTTTAAGCAGTGGCGGCTCGTGACATTTAGAAACGGGGAGGCAGTGAATTTAAGAATCATAAAGAAAGTTAAATAATAGTATAATAATATAATATCAAATTCATATTGTGGGACTTTGTGGTGAGGTAATGAAATACGATGTAAACTACACCGTAGAAACATTTTATTTGAGAGCAATGTATATTTGGCTCTATTTTGACAAAATTTTGAACGAAATTGTCATACAGCTGTGTTAATCCTCCAATATCTTGAAAAAATGTTTTTCAATATTTCGCAGCGATAGCTCCAATAATCGTATGGACTGACGATATTTCGAAAACTAGTCTTAATTCTTTGCAATGCATTAATAATTAAATGGCATCTCAAAAATTACTGAAGTGGCCGAAATGTTTAAATTCGACTTTATTATTTATGGTTAACTTATCTATTATAGTAAATTTTAGTAGCGTACAGAACAAAGAACTTACTTTTAAGGTTTTTCGGTTGCGGAATAGGCCATAAATGGACAGTACGCACTCAAACGAGAGTTGATGAAGCATATTTTGAATAGTGAGAGACTGAGTTATATCCATGAAGCTAAAAAGTCCATTTTACGAAATTTATCGAACTGACTTTTTGCATCTAGCCATATACATTACACGCCTCTGCTTCATTGTGACCTCTAAATGACGTGGTTAAATTAACGTTAAGCCAATAAACCATTTTTTTTTTAATATTTTATATCACATCCTTCATTCACCTGGTTTTCGATTCATTGAGTGAGCTTAATTTCGTTTAATAGGGTGCCATTTAGATTTTCTAAATCATTGAAACGTTGCTTTGACCACAGATTGTTACTGGAATTCGAATCACATGAGAAGTTTCTAATCGGTCAAGCTACCAGAAAATTTTATTATACCACTCTACATTAAATAAAAGCTCAGCATTCCTATCGCTCTAATGATTTTTAACTCTGGGGCAGGCTTTCTATTTTCTTTAAATTTTAATGTTCCGGATAAGTTTATTGTAAGTAACTTGTAAGTCATCATAAAATTCATTTTGAGTATAATTATATATACAATTGATTTACATGACAATAATTGAAATCAATAATAAGAAAATAGTTGCAGCTTTTAAGAAAAGTTCTTCAATGCTACTTAAAATGCACGATAAAATACCTCGAACACTTTTACATGTACATACTAGTTTTACACTGGTAGTAAACTAAATTTCACAGATCAAATATATTACCAAATCTAAATTTAGCGCAACATACAAAAAAAAATAGTGTTTCCTCAAAGCACAAACAAATAATTTCTTAGGGTTCTTTTGGAAATATATATGAAATAATTATTCATTCTCTTAATACATCAATTCTTTATCGTTCTATTCGGTAGTTTCATTAACCAAATATGTATAAGCATTGACAAAATAACAATACAAAGCACCTGACTTATTAATTTCGATAGCTCTTAATTTGTCCAATACTTTCCTCCTTTGCCCTAAAATAATTACCTTTCGCTAAAAAACAACAAACCACATACATTGCTGCTTTTGAGACTTGCCTCTTTGAATTCACTATTGCCATATTGAATACTCAAAAATATGATCATTTATGAATGATGGGAAAATACAAACTACAACGTTTTCATTGATAAAAATGCAATAGATGAGGCAGATGTGAAACTGCCTCATTTTCATTTCTCTAACTTCGTTTTCGTTGTGCTCGAAATCGACGTGGTATATGGCGGCTAGGACTGATGGATATTTTTTTTATTTTTTTACACTGAGGCAGTGCTCTGGGTACAAAATCGATTTCGGTGTTCTTTTTTGGTGCATTTTTTTACTTTTTTGCGCTGAGGCAGTGCTCTGGTCTGGGTTTAGGATTGATTTCGCGTTTTTTTCCGGCTGCTTGCGTAGAGGCACTGGTCTCAAAAGGTTTAAATGTTTACATATGCACAAATTCAAAAATAGTGGAGACTTGGGAGCAAATTGCTGGTTTTGCTATGAATTTAAATATTATTTATTTATTAATTTAGAATATGTATTTTGTAAATTGGACCGAGGAGGCACTGCCTCCTTTGCCTCCTCTGAGGAGCCGCCACTGAGTTTAAGTGATTTCGATGAAGAAGTTGATCTGCACTGTAATCAATTGTTGTCTTCAATACCTGTCTCTCAGAAGAAACTTAAAAAAATTCAAAGTGAAACTCGTAAAGATCCAACTTTATTAAAACTTGAAGAACATATCAAATCTGGCTGACCAAAGCATAAAAAGCTGATAAATATTGACTGTATGCCTAATTTGCAGTAAAAGTTAATTTGCACGTCGCATATGGTATTATTTTTATGTCAAACCGTATAGTCATTCCAACTTCGATGCGTCGAGAAACACTTAGATTATTACACGAGGGTTATATGGGAATACAATGCTGTCAAAACTATGCAAAAGATATAGTTTATTGGCCTAATATAAATAATGATATTTACAACGTTGTTAGCAGCTGTGAACCATGTATTTGTTAGAGAAATTCTCAAGCAAAACAACCATTAGAAAATCATTCATTCAAGGAACAACCATAGTATAAAGTTCCAGCAGATTTTTCTGAATTTAATAATCAAACATATCTTCTAGTTGTAAATTACTTCTCAAAATATATTGAAGTTGAATCTCTTAACATTACGAACAGTCGAAACGTTATAAATAAGCTAAAATCAATTTTTGCCATACACGGTAGACCCTTTGAATTTATTTCTGATAATGGACCACCATTCAATTCAAAGGATTTTGAAAATGTTTGTGTTGAGTGAAATATTTCACATACAACTTCGAGTCCTTATCTTCCACGTTCTAATAATTTAGCTGAAAGATCAGTCCAAACTATTAAACAATTTTTTGCCAAGTGTCTTATGTCAAAAAGAGATCCGTATTTATCGCTTCTACATTATCGAATTATCTCGAAAGGCAATTTACCATCTGCATCAGAACTTATGTCAAGGAAGCTCAGAACTAAGATACCAACAAACGAAAACTTTATTCGTTCTAAAGTAATTAGCTCTTCTAAACATAATTCAGGAACCAGAAAATACAATAAATATCACCTACAGCATTACAACAAACATACTAAAATTTTACGCCCACTTAGCTAAGGAGAAAATTTATATTATAAGAAAAATCCTAAGACATATTAGTTTCCGGGAAAAATTAAAGCCATTTGCAAAGAACCTCGATCTTATATCATCGAAGATTCAGCAGGAAATGCATGCAGGCGGAATAGAGAGCACATTATACCATCCACCTCAAAATCTAGTCCAAAACTACCTGATGCGCCACAATTTCCTGAAATCCCTATCACCGAACATTTAGTGCAAGACAAATCACCGAATGCAGAGGCTAGTAATCAACTAATTACTATTCAGTCTGGAAGGCGCGTTATACCACCTTGCAGGTTTCGTATAAATAATGCAGCCTTCAAAAATTTCATTAAACATTTCAATAATTGTTATTCTATTAATTGAATCTAATTCAATTGAAGTTAATTTAAGTTAATTGTATGAATTATTGCTGATTATCTTTATCGGAAATGTACATGAATTTTAAGAAGGAAGATGTTATGTGCATACATTTGATATGTATTTTAGACGCTAAGCATTACATCTACAAATTCATTGTGTAAACGTTCACTTATACTTCCTGTACTTTCAGTCACTGAATTTGCCTGAATCATGTGGTGGGGAAAATTCATGAAAGTACAGGAACGCTCTCATTGCATTTCCTGAAAATTGACAACCAAAAGTGTCAGTTTTCGGTTTTCGGAAGAGCAATAGTGATTGTAAAATCATCCTTAGCGGTGATAAATTATCGCCACAAAAATATTCGATCTTCATAGCAAAGTTAAGCAAAAAATATGTTGCTTGCCGCGCACATTTGAAACTGTTTACTCACACCACATCGTTTGACACTTTTGAGTAGCTCAGACCCTACTGAAGTTTACTGAAAGAGGGGAAATTTTCAGTTTTCAGTAAAACAGAGTACGGGAACGGTTTCATTGCAATTAATCGCAATTAATCGTAGTACGGGAACATACCTATCAAGTAAACTTAAACGGCCCACAGACACGGAGATCTGGTCGTCGACTAGATCTCAATTGATTTGCCACAGGCACAGAATGTAATCGCAACTTGAATTGCAATCTCATTCAAACGTGGTTTTCGTTGAGGCAACACACCCTTTGGAATGAGCGTTTTCAGGTCATTTTCGTTGTACGAAAATGAAGGGCATACGATTACATTGTAAGCATTGTTAGCAAATGATGTTTTACGTAAAGTAATTTCGAACAGGTAAATATACACGGGTATATGAGGTATTTTTACTTTCTGTTTCAGGCATCTGTAGCCTAGTCATAGATCCCTCTAATTTTTTAATTGGCGGTCATCATAACCAGGCAGTAATTGTTCGTATTAGGGGTGTATTTACTAATTTCCGAAGAAAATTATAAATTTGTATGCATCATGAGCTGGCATCAATTGTGCCTTAGTAGGGCTTAAAATTATGTTTCACGTAAAGTTATTTCGAACAGGTATGTACGGGTATCTAGATATTTGTACTTTCTGGTTCAGGTACATGTAGCCCTCTAAATATTTTTTAATTGAATTTTACTTGGCGGTCGTCATCCGCAGGCAGCACTTGTACATGGTTTTCAACAAAATTTATGGTTTCTTCCGTTGCTGCCAAATATTTAAAGATATTTTTGTTCCACATCTATTCTTTTCGTTCATAAATATTTCCTGAAATATATAAAACATTAACGGGATCATGAGGCATGCTAACTGACTCTTGTTGAGCATATTCATACACAATTCAGTCCGTTAAACCAATGATTTCGAATTATGTTACCATTAAGTCACCCTAAATTCAAATGAGACCTCCATTCTAGTCTCAAAATCACCACAGACACAGCAACGTGGTCGTCGACCAGAATCTCCGCCCACCAAATATAAAAAATTTTTATATTTACTGCAACCGTTGCAGAGACTAAAAATGCAACCTGAGACTAGCCCACAGACAGAGAATTTCGTTGCAGATATCGCATATTGCAGATCTAGTTGTCGACGAGATCTCTCGTCTGTAGGCCGTTTTACTTATACTTACAACCTAGATTTAAGATCAGTCAATAAAGTGTCCTCATAGAAGCCAGCTGTATCATTTAACAGTTATATAACTTTTACGCTAGAGGAATTTTCAAGGATCAAATCCTCAATTCATTATTGTTCCCAAATAATCGAATGCAAATGTGTTAACATGTAATTTTCACTTCCTCATTTCATTCTAGATACACAAATGCATATTTCGACTAGAAACCTATGTTTGTAATAGATGGATTGACGCAGTACTTTTAGAACACTAAAGGATTCTTTCAAGAGTTACTGTATTTTTTTCGTGAGTACACATGTGGTTTTCTTGATCGTTGCATTTTGCAACATACTGGTTCAAAAAATTTGCAAATTTGACGAAAAATTGAGAATGGTACATGAATATATTTTCTATCTTACACTATTATGAAAGCCTTAAAAATCGTTTATTATTGGCTGATTAAAATATTGAATACCGGGTGGTATTTTATAGTTAAGAAAAATATAAATTTTGCGTACGTTGATATGGCCATCTTACAAACGAAGTCTGCGCCAAAATTGTAGCAGAAACGAACAAATTGTAAAGAAGATTTAATCCTAGCACTAACTGTGCAGAAGCATCATCTGTCCCATAGATAAAAAGGGAGATAAACTGCGGTGTGAGAATTTCAGAGGCATCTCCTTAGTCTGTACGGCCTACAAAATCCTGTCAAAAATCCTGGAGTATAGGATTAAACCGTTCGCGGAAGAAATCATTGGCGAGTATCAAGGCGGTTTCAGATCTGGTCGCTCCACAATCGACCAGCTCTTCACGGTCAAGCTAATTTTGCAAAAGTGCTGGGAATACGACGTCGACGTATACCAAATCTTTGTCGACTTTAAACAAGAATATGATAGCATCAATCGAGGAGCTCTATATAGCATCATGCTGCAATTTGGTATACCGGCCAAATTAGTGAGACTTGTAAAGATGACGATGACCAACTCCGTCTCGCAAGTCCGGATCCAGAACAGATTGACGGATCCTTTTGAAACTCTGGGTGGCCTGAAGCAGGGCGATGGAATAGCGCCCACGCTCTTCAACCTGGAACTTGAGTTCGCTACTCGGGCAATGAACCTGAACACCAGCGGCACGCTACTTTTTAAGTCGACACAATTGGCAGCGTACGCGGATGACATTAACATCATGGCTCGAAAACTGACCGATGCAGAAGAACTTCTGCTTAGACTTGACACCGCAGCAAAGGAAGTTGGACTACGAATTAACGAGGACAAAACGAAAGTTATGATGCAATCTAGGACAAGGACGCCAGCGCACACGACCATCAACGTAGGGGACCTTTGCATCAAATTCGTGGACAACTTCGTTTACCTGGGTAGTAATCTATCGAGTGACGCCAACGAAACTGACGAAATCAAGCGACGGATACAACTAGCAAATAAGACATTCTTCTCGGTCCTCCCCATTATGAAATCGAAATATGTGCACAGAAAAACTAAGCTCCGCGTTTACAAAACTATCATACGACCTGTGCTGTGCTATGGTTGCGAAACATGGACCTTGATCCAAGCCTCCGAAAATAGGATCGACACCTTCGAACGGAAAGTTCTACGGCGGATTTTCGGGGCTGTTCGCGACCGAGATGGATGGCGCATCCGGTGCAACAATGAGTTGTACGAATTTTATGATGAGCTGGAAGTCTCCAAGATCGTCAAATTACAACGTTACAGTGGGCTGGGCACGTGCAACGCATGAATGACGATCGCATGCCAAAACGTGTCATGAACGCAAGACGAGTCGACGGAGCGAGGCCAAGAGGAAGACCAAGAGCTCGTTGGGATAGCTCAGTGTATGCGGACGCCGAGCAATTACTGGGGCTCCAAGACTGGAGGACGCGGTCACGTGACCGAGATGATGATGAACTGTACAAAGATTAAAACGTCTGTGAATCAAGTGTTCATAGAAACAAAAAGCAGCAGATGAACACAAACTGAGACGCGCAGAATGACGCTATAGTATGCCTGTTCCAATAAATGCAAGAGCGTGAGGAATCGAACATTATTTGGGACAACGAAAGACCATTACAAGTTTGGCCCGAGGTGAAGAAATATCTAAAAGCGGGCTGGAATAATGTAATTGCTGTTGATAAATATCGCACAAAAAAAACGCGCTTCATTCAAAATAGGCAACACATTTGGAAAAAAACTCACATATAAAGTCGCGAAATTTTCGAAAATTACTTATCTATATCAACTAAAAGATGCAAATCATAATTGCAACATTAAAATCAATCTGGCTACCACTGCATCGACCCGAACAATTAAATCAAATTAATTTAAGAGGAGAGAATACTATTTTATTATTTCATATTGACATCGACGGTCTTCACAAATAATCCAAAAGATTAACATTGTGGTAAATATGAATGACAAAAATACCCAGTTGATATGTCATGATGGCAAAGAAGTGTTGTGTGAAATGTATCGAGAGCTATTTTCAAATATCAGTATCAATTTCTTAAATTGTAAGATTCATTTATTTAACATTTTTATCCTTAAAACAATCCAAAATTAATAAAAATTGATATTAGTTACATAACAAATATTCACTATCAACCTCTTAAAGTGAACACATGTCGAAATAAATTTAAAATAATTGAAATTTCACCACAGGCTAATATTTTGAAAATTTGCAGACAAATAGACAATGTTGCATGAATATTATCACACCTCAAAACAATGTATTTTTGTAAGAATTTCATACATTCAATTTTATTTGAAATCGGAAAAATCGTCACAACTTAATTCACAGGAATTTCACAGTATTCTTAAAATTAAAAAAAAAATAATTTTAAAACATTTCACTTGGCATGGAACGGCAGCTTAAATATCAGCTGACACCTGATACCCAGAAATATTTAGTTGAACTAAATAAATAATCGATGCAATATAAACTAAAGGATTAGTATAAAATATTCTCTCATGATTGAAACGAATAAGATTTTTCAGTTCAAGTCGAAATTTAAGAGCTTAAAAAGCCAAAGGCTATTAGCCCCGTTAATTTAATTTATTATAAATACCTCTAACAAAACTGAGAAACATAAAAACTTTTAAGATCAGCATATCCTCTTTTGTCTTCCGCCACCACATCATTTCAACTGTGATCTCAACTCCAACGTAATTTTTAAAAATTATCTTCACTCACAACACAGCACAGAGATAAAACTAGTATTTCTAAACCACAAATAAATATAACGTGAAAGTAGGGATTCCAAACAAAATTTCCTTCACTAATAAATATTACAGGATTTTTCAAACACTTCAAACACTTTTGCTACGGCACTAATTAACAACATTCTTCATTTCAGCACTGATTGTCAAGGTTTCATCGGAAACGAAATTAGCATTAGTTCATTAATTAACGGTCAGAAAATTTACACCGAAACCGGATGCAGTCAGAACCCGAAAGTTTGTTCAGTCACGTTCGGTCAACCGTTATATCCAAGAAGTGGTAAAAAGAATTCCTAATGCAATAGTCACTTCACTCGAGAACCGAACAGTTGCGCCATCCAACTAGCATCTCCGATGATAGTAAACTGAAAGTCAGATCCAGTGATGCTTGCCGAAAACTTAATATGCACTCCAACAGAACAGCTTGTTCCGAAAATCACAAAGTTTCACTTCGATGGAATTCCTAATATTCTTCACAACCCACTCTTTTCAGCACATTGTCCTGAACCTGGATTGGAATTCGTCTCTATCTTACCATTCATCGGTTGGGACGAATCGGCAATTGGCGAAAACAGCATCCCAACAAGATGTTACGAGATGAATAGACGGTGATTTCCTTTTGTTTTTCTGGATCCAAGGACAAGGCATGCGTGAAGCCTGGAGAAGACTGCGAACCGTTCCTCGTTCCATGAATCAGCAGGTGGCAGCGGCATTGTGGCGATTGTAAACAGGACTAGGACCATGTGGCGAGACCACGTGGTACTCCTGGGGTAAAGTTATAAACATTTGCGTTGTGGACTGTGGACGGGACATGCGCTTGATTCGTTTATTTTATTTGTAGATTCCGCTATTGCTGATGAGCCAATCATGATGGAACTGAGTGTCAACGAGTAGTATCGAAAAGCATTTGCTAGAAGCAGGATGTTTTAAAGATCTAAAAAATGGAAAATGGGTACTTTCGTATAGAAAATGAATTAAGTTGATCCACGTCTTATACCAAAAAATAACTCAATTAGTTTCTTAAATTTGATATCAAATTTTAAATTTGATATCAAATTGAAGGCAAGCGTGGTATGATTTATTATGGAAGGAGCAAGAAAAATTGTTCATCGAAAGTAAACCAAGCTTTAATTAAGTAGGCTCATTTTTATAGAATACCCGATTCTAAATTCTGTTTGACTGCTGCTCGTCTTGAGCTGCTGGAACCAGTGATGCTAATTTAGCTACATTGTAGCTAGATTTAGCTATAAAAAGAATCTGCTTAGCTATTATTCATTTAGCTATTGGCTACAAATTTAGCTACAAATTTATGGATTTGGATAATTTAAAATTTTGCTTTGTTTGCTTTAATTTCCGCTAGTTAATTAATATTTCAAAGACTCATTGCTTGAGAGCCTTCTGCTCAAATTTTAAGATAAAGGCTAATGTTTTGGTTAGATACAATAGCGATTGTTTACCTTTTTTGATAAGCTATCAGTCGATCTTCCAAAAATATACCCAAGAACTCACAAAAAAAAGTTTCAATTCGTCAGCAATAAACTATAGAAGAAGAGACAAACGAAATATGTTTACCATAGCAAATACTAAGTGTTTTATTTGGCATTGCGTGAATAATATGAGAGATACATGTTTATACAAGAGAGATACATGTTTATACTACTTGGATGGAATCAAGATGTTTGGAAATAAAGTACTACATCATTTTAGAATGCATATCCTATGCCTAAATTTGAAGATAGGAATCGAAAATGTTTATCCATAACCATAAAATAGCAATAAAACGTTGGCAAGAACTTAGCACAAAAACATTAGAGAAAGTCTAATTTTGTGAGAAGAATAATATCAAGTTTGATCTCCTGTGTGAAACGGGCATCGGGCAACAACATCGGTTCTAAAACGTTGCTTTCATCCCTATTCGGTTTCAGTTCTATAGCAAACGTATCTGATACGATTTTGGGCGCAACAAGTACAAGTTATTCAAAAAAGGTGACAAATTCTTAGCAAAAATGATTTTTAGCAAAAATGATTCTTAGCAAAAATGATTCTTAGCAAAAATGACTGAAAATGAAATAAATATTTTGTATCCCTTATCTTTTGAACCAATTTTAAAGAATACTTGTGTCATGAAAAAAAATTAAAAGCAATTTTGTTGAGCCCACTAAGCCCCTTATCAATTTTTTTTTATCTATTGAAGGCTTAATTAAAAAACTGTTGAATCCAGATTATAAAATCTTTTTATCTGAAACTGCGGAGTCAGATGATCACGATTAGAATAATGCCTTATTGGGATATAACTTTGAACAAAAAATAGTTGAGCCTCGAAATAACAATATAATTGCAAGATCAGATGAGGAAAGTATGAAAGAGACTTGCATAACATGTTATAAAAAAAATTATAGAAGAGTTGAAGTATCGATTACCTGATAATGTTAAAATTAAGCCAAATATTTTCTAATTTTCTGAGGATAGCATAAATTCAGTTATTGATGAAGATATGATACAACAGCGAATGGATGAATTTAGTAGTACTAATAGTTCATAGTATCAAATTAATTGGAGACTCATTATCTGATGTACACCCCATATCTTTCAATCAAATCAATTATAAAAGTTAGCTTCAATTAATTCTAATAAAACTGTTTTCCAGAATTTTGAGGTGTTTATTGTTGAAGTTAGCTACATTTTTCATAAATCAGAAGAACGCACCATCTGATTGAACTGAAATTTTCAGGATACATTGGTGTATATGCAGAATAGTGCCAGGTTTTGCAAAAAGTTACAAGTCTTTATTCTTTTGGCGCCGGCGGCTATTTTAGTGATATTTTTAATATACCTATTATTCCGTCCACAAATAACTTTCGCAAAAGTAAAGTTAACAAAATAGATTTCGAACGTGTTTTAAATGTGAATCGGATAAGGTTTTGGAAGTTTTTAACCCGATGTGTGCGCTAGGTGCCTAAAAAGAGATCGGGAAAATTTGAAAATTTTTACATTGCGATAACTTTTGACAGAGCTATCAAATCATCATAAAACTTTCAAAACGTATTGGTACTATTTAGTTGTAAATGTATGTTGCTTTTAATGCGCATGTTGGTGACCCTGTAGCGAAGCCAGGCATGTATTGGTATTAAATAGGACCAGGTCTGATAAAAGTAATTTTTAAATTCAGGCAATTCTGTACTAGTGGTACCATCTTGAAAAATCACTAAAAAAAAATAACTGCTTTTAGCCCTATAAATTTTGATTCAGTCATTCGATTTTAACCAAATTCACACAGTAGGTGAACCTTACTTTAAGCCACGGTTGGTAGAAATTCGGTTGGAGCTGCTAGCTATGGTAGTTTTGGTGTTTAAAATTTTGAAAATTCGCTCAGAAAAATAGTCAGTCATGGAATCATAACGAAATTAAAATGGCAAACTAAACTTTTTGTAGGCAATATTCAGTAAAAGTCTAGTTGGAAAAACAATGATAGAGCTGCCAGCTATGGCCGTTTTTTCTATTTTTTGCATATCTTTAGTAAGCGATCTTATCACTTTTCAGCTACTATGTGAACATTTGAGCTATTTTTAGCTATGTTCTACCCAAATTCTAGCCAGAATGGCTGGAAAAAAGTTTGCAGCACTGGCTGGAACTCTTATGCGTACTTAGAGAAATCTGTAGAATAGGTAGTTATTTATAGCACTTCAGCTTTTAACTAATTTTCAAAGAAAATAACAATAAGAATCCCTTTGGTCAAACATGCATATATGTATTATTCAATAAATATATCAACATGAAATTTCTGTGGGTTTCTCTCCAGATCACCTAATCTGATCAAGCTGAAATTTTCAGCGAATATTTATGTGCATGAGCTGTAAGGTTTCTATAAAATAACACTTGTAGCCCTTTGACGACGGTAGATGTTTTAGTGAATTTCTATGTGCGCATATATTTCTGTGGAAATAAAATATTTGGAAAAAATATATAAAATTAAAATCCAAATAAATGCTACGGCAGGTATGTAAACAGACACCTTTCGAATCGAAAATTATTTGCATTTTAGCAAAAAAGGCTAATGATTTATAAATGTTATACTTTGCCTACAGAGTCAAATTAAAATTTTCACAATTCTTTATTGCACGAGAAAGGTAGTATCTCTTCACCAAATTACTTATGTGGGTCGAAATCCCGAAATCCTGGCCAACACCTCAAATGACCTTTAATCGAAATGAAAATTGATATACATAGGTTTAGAAAATTGTGAAAAAAATGTCAGAAGTTAACAAAAATTGGTATATGGGGTTTTTTAAAGTCGCTGATTACGAATTCGAGGTCCAAATTACTTAAAAAGAAATAGCCGATGTGAAAAAAATATATTTTCGATATAAGTGATTATACAGTTCCTTAGTACAGCTATTGATGCAAGTAAGTAAGTATCCAATTTATTATGACAACATTTATTAAATATCACAACGTTATTATTATCTGTAAAACTTTGTCAGTACCATCGTAACAATTTTTTCGTAAGCTGTATTTATTCGTGACAAAAAAAAATATAGACGTACACTTATTTACGACAGGGCTACGTTCCGGTGTCCGAAATGGTGTAAAACGAATCATATTAATCTGTGGACTAGAAACATTCATAAAAGGTAAAAGAATACAAGTTTTCAATGCAGAAATCATATTCAAAACGAAAACGGCGTAAGTACGGGGCAAAAACTTCACTAATCGAGTTACTGGGTGGGAGTCGAAAAGCGACGTAAGTGTGAAACGACTAAACCGAAGCGTCGTAAATCGGGGTACGATAATAGAAATCTTTCGAGAATACTGTTAAATAGAGGTCAAGGATGAACTGTTGTGATTTGGAACATGCTATTATTCTATAAATTGTTTACGCGAAATGAGATACAATGATTTAAAAAGTGCGAGCAGAGCATTCTAGGTAATAAATTTATACATTCCCAAAATATATAAAGAAGGATACTACTCCCAACATGAGCAAATATGATACATAAATACATTGGAAAATTAAGGCGAGGAGAACTATTTCATTTTTTAGTCCAAATCCATATCGGAGTCTGAATCCTCTTCCAAGTTCGTCTCGGTCGAAATTTCAATTGCAGCACAAAATCAATCTTCTGCAGCAGTGACCGTAGGGGCGAGTTACATCGCTACCGCTTCCGGCGACAAACTCTTCAGTTTTTTTCTGCGGTAGTTTCCGGATACTCCAATCAAACGGATTATAAATTGCTAAGAGCCGATTGAAAACATCTTCCATTGTTTCTCGGTATATTTTTTTTCTTTATTTCGAGCTTTCTGAGCATCTTTGGATAATTAGCCACTTGGTAACAATGCATGAGCTATTATGAGAGGACTGTGAATTAAAAGCTTGTGCACCGAAGTAAGCATGTCATACTCAGGGTTCAATTGAACGATCTTTCATGCCGTTTCAGTCGCATATTGCTAAAAATTTTCACAATTTATCTCGTGGCCATATGAAAAAACTTGTAGTATGACGTAGAAGCGTTTCATGACTCCTTTATTGACTCCAGTTATCACAGCTAAAACCGACAAAATCTCAAAAAAACCACCAAGCTGTATTTCCATCATTGCTGCTTCCGAATCTAGGCCTCGGACGACCGATGGTTAGAACCAATCAGTTCCTGAATACTTCTTGAATTATTCTCTTGCGTTCTTTCGTAATTTTTTTCCTTTTGGTACTTCGAGCTTGCTATTTGTGAAAGTTGAGGTTGTAAGCAAACAAAGTCGAGTTTGTAAGCAAACAATCCGAACTTCAAATTAATTTCACCGATCTTTTTTTTTGCAATACAGCATCGGTTGTTTTAAACCATTTACTGTTTGCTCCATACAAATAGCACTGTTTGGCAGATTTCGTATATGGTACAGCGTTGCCAACTTTACAATCTATTATGGTGCACGCCAGTTTATACACTACGGAAATTAATTTTCCAACTTTTACACCTCCGAATGAACGAAGTAACTTTATATGTCCTTCAATTACTTCATTGTGTGTTGATTCTGCATCTTCGCCCAGAAACTGTAGTCTAAGCGGTTTGCAAAATCGTAGAGTTGAAAATCTAAGGTTCTTCCAAACAGTGATTTGCTTTTTCGATACTTGTTCAGTACACACAAGTTGTAATGCTACAACTAAAGTAAAGAACGCATGGTCATCTGATTTGCTATCATCAGTGAATGTCTGCTTATATTCACTTTACCCAGAACTTCCATCGCAACCCCATTTGAAATTGAGTCTATCTTGCGAACATTCTATTGAGTCAAACTTTGAACGACTGTATTTTGGACGAGTAAGGTACGAGCAACTGTTTCATCCAATAATGCCTGTTCTTAGACTTCTGCATCAATCTCTATAATGCTGATGGTGTAAAGGTAAGTATCCACATGTTGCATTTCTTGCGTATCGTATCTCAGGTGCGTAAAGTTCACTAAACGAAACTGTAGTGTATAGTTCAAACTGTAGCGTATAGTTCACTAAACGGATACGGCGTCTACACTACTCAGTTTTTCATGTAGCATCTCCGCAACCAAATGCATCGTAATTAATTCATAAAAGAGCCATATTTTACGAATGTTTTTGTCGTTAACGAGCTCGCAAATGAATTGAAAACGAGTCACTGGTTTTACTAAAATGGCCATATGAGAAGAATCATTTTTGGCGATTTGCTGATAAGTCAGAAAAAATGTGGTTTTAGTGACTATATATCTCCTACATTACATATATACTCGTTAAGAGTTATGCTTTTATGAATTTTTAGCGATAGTTTTAAAGATTTCAAATATATTAGCTTTTACGAATTGAAAATGAGTTTAAATTATTGACTCATAGTAGAGTAAATTTGAAAGACTGGAAGAATGAATCAATATAGGCTGCTTAAGACGAACATAAAACATCGTTATATAAGAACACTATTCAGGACAGACGAATTCACAGCGCAGTCGAATTAAACTGAAATTTTGTTTGGGATACCGCGACCAGCAAACTAGGGGAAAAATTTATGTGAAACCTGTTACTGAGCCGCATAGGCCATATGGCACATACACATGGCTTGCATTATTTATTGCGTCGGTCATCCTAAGCAAAATTATTGCTGCGTATCGTTTTACGAACAGGCTCGGTTTCGTGTGAGGGATATGTCTGTTGAGTGTCGAGAAAGTATCGTTTTTAGTGAACGCTCACTAAATTGTTTGCTGGGATCAGTCGATATGCAGCTGCAAAGCTTTTATTCACTAATCTATAGTGTGCAAAGCAACGTTTTCACATATGACTCCGCTTCGAATCGTATCATCTCTTTGATGCGACGGCTAGAAACCACCAAATGACCGATCGAGTTCGTTGCGTTTCTTTGTATCATGTTTTGATACACAACGAAATTCGTTTATCGTATCCACTGACACGCAACGGTGATACGATACGCAAAGATGCAACATATGGATACCGGTCTTTACGGTTTTTTGCTTCCAACGCAATTATGCAAGGATGAAATAGCTAACAGTGATTTTTCTTGCTTATTGTTCTTATCTCTTGCTGTTGACTCTTTGAGAATTTATGTTCGATCGAAACGGAAAGTGCAGCCTTTTTGGATAAGTAGTTTCACTCGTTACTACATAAGATACATGGAAGTTCTTAAAGGACTCGTTGACGTTGACTCCTTAACAACTGTTAAAGCACCTAAATGTCCTCAAAAGCAAAGGCTGATTTAAGTAGTGTATGCTCACTCGTCCAAGGTGAACGATTCACGAATAATTTTGGTCCTCTCTCGTTTTCATTTTTAACTGGAATATGTAAACTCATGAGACGGGCGGCCACCTCTACTACCTGTGGTTATCTGTACAGTGATTGGTACGGCAAAGTCTTTCTTCGTTTTTGTTAAAAAAGAGGTCCTCTGTTGCTACCTCGTTTTAATTTTACCAGAAAGCGTTGAAATGGAAATAGCGTTGAAGTTGAATCTTCTTTAGGGTTATTGGAGTTTAGTTTCATGAGTTCTGGGCTCCGAAATGCGGCACAAACATTTCAGGGTCTTATCCACGAAGTGCTACGCGTTTTATATTTCGTTTTTCCATACATGGATGACTTACGTGTAACATCGACTTCACTGATAGAGCATCTTGATCGTCTCAAACAAGTTTTTCAATGGCTTAAGTCATCAAATTACGCCAAAAGGCATCTAGCCACTACCCGAAAAAGTTGATGCTTTTCAAAACTTCAAACTGCCGGCGATCGCAAAAGAATTGAAAAGCTTTTTAGTCGTGATAAACTTTTACAGAAAATTCATCCCGCACGCAGTTAATTATCAAGCTTCGTTACTTTGTTACCACTTAACTGGACTAGTAACCACGATCGCGGTATTTGCTATATGCAAGCGAACATTGGCAGACAGTACAATGTTAGCCCATCCAGCTCATACCGCAGAGATATCGCTGTACGTTGATACTTCTGACAGCGCAGTTGGTGCAGCATTGGATCAAATCGTTGGGGGAGAGATCCAGCCGTTGGCTTCTTTCTCAAGGAGACGCACTGCTACCCAGTAGCGTTATAGTACATACAACGGGGAGCGACTAGCTATTTTTCTTGAAGTAAAGCAATTTAGCTTCATTCTGGAAGGTCGCCAGTGACTTAGTTTATGCGAGATCTCAATTTAATGCCGATTTGAGATTATCCCAAACATTGCATCGTATAAACAGGCAAAATTAAAATTCGGATTTTCCGAAATTCGAATTGGGTTTTTGCGTTTTCATTATTAACTAGTTTTCTTTCTGAGGCTTCATTCCAAATCAAGAATGAATTTCACAAAAGGATAACAGATAACAGTCCAAGTGCACAGCTTTTACTAAAAGTCATAATGTTGAAAAATCACTTTCATTTATACATTTAATATGCACACTCACACATATTCATCGGCCGTAAACCTAACTGTTCGGGTTTAAACTGAAATCCGATTTCGACCGTTTATACTACATTCTGACTAGTATAATTCAAAATCGGGAGTAAATTGGGGTCTCGTATAAACTAGGTCAGTATCACATATAGTACATATACACTGATCACAAACCACTGACGTTCACTTTCAAGCAAAAAGGGGATAAAGCTGCACCGTGCCAAGTGGGTCAACTTGACTTTACCGGCCAATTCACCACGGATATAAGCCATACAGCAGGCTATTAGGTTATATATCAGGATATATGCCATATATCAGGTTATGTATACCATATGCCAGGTTATGTCACTGCTGATGACCTCTCACAAATTCAGTTCACGCCGTCAGATTTCAAAAAGCTAGCCGACGACCAAAGATCCAACGAGGAGCTTCAATTTATTTTATCAGGGACAACGAGTAGAACTGCCGGCTTATTGCTACAGAAAGTCCTCGTGCGGGGTACCAACAAAGCTTAAATATGTGACTGCTCTTCCGATCTAATTTGACCATTCGTCACAAAGCCTTTTAGGAAGTTGCTTATTATGAAAATACACAGTTTTGCGCACACTAGCGCAGGAGTAACTACCAAACTGATGACTGACAGATTTGTTTGGCCGAGAATTCGAAAAGACTGTACAAATTAAGTCGAAGCATGCATTCAGTGTCAGCGAGCAAAAATATCGCGTCACACCAAATCGGCATTATCAAAGTTCATTCCACCTAGTGAAAAATTTAATGATGTGATCATTGATATCTTGGGAACTTTCTCGCTATGCCACGGCTACAGATATTGCCTCATGATTATCGACCGATTTACCCGAGGTCAGAAGCGATACCGATGCCTGATATTTTGGCATCAACAGTAGCCAAAGCTTTTGTATCAGGTTGGGATGCTCGTTTTGGTGTGCCTAAACGCATTACCACCGACCAAGGTGGGCAAGTTGAGTCTGCATTGTTCAATGAAATGCTCCAAATGCTTGGCACGACTCATCTCGGCACAATGCCGTATCAACCCAATTCCAACGTTACGATCGAGCAGTTTCATCGAACGATGAAGGTAGGCATTTCATGTCACGAACCAAAGCACTGGGTTGATTACTCGCCAATAACTCTACTCGAACTTCACACAGCATTCAAAGAAGACTTAAACGCGTTAGCCGCTAAGCTCGTTTATAGCTCAACACTTCTGAATCCACGAGAATTTTGTAGCGATGATGACATTTGGAGCGAACACACTCAAAACAAGCTCACCAGTCAACTACGACAAAAGATGAGAAAACTACGACTGACCGATAGCGTTTGGTGCTCAGAACGTGCATCTTTCATCCACACAAAAGGAGCATTAAAAACATCCAATGCCAAGACAACTGCTGCAAATTTGTGGTCCAGGCTCACGGTAGAATTAAACGCAGCAGGAACTATTTCCCGCGGTGCGAATGGATGGAAAAAAGTAAGTCGTACATCACGTTAACTGTGCATTAAGTTTAATTAATATTTTGAAATACTAGGTTTCGACAGATTTCAAGTTCCACACTAAAGCCGAATTGAGGAAAAATGAAATGAGTATCAGAGAAACTAGCGGTAGGCACTCAACACATTGTCCATTGTCAGTAGCGGAGCAGGAGGTGGTTAATTTGATGCCTCTTAGCGAAACTGTCCAATACATTATTGGAGCAGCATGTTTTGGAGTTGCTCGAGTTCGCACTGTAAGTGGGGAGAGTACAAATACTGTGGCAGACAGCCTGGCTATCGAATTGTCTTCTGAAAGCATTTCACCAAGTTTATCTGCCCCAAGGAATACTCCAAGAAGACTTCATCGAACAGGAAGAAACGATCTTGTGGAAAAACAAGTGGAGAATCAGATTAAATACCAAGAAAATTCCATAAATATTTTAAATAATATTAATGAATATTTAAATAATATTTCAAAATATTATTTCAATCATTTCGAACACGATGTGTTCTAGGACATAGCACTTTCTCAATGGCCAAGCAAACCTCGGAAAAACAGCTTGAAAATGCTTGCTGTGCAAGTCCAACATGACAATAATGTCCAATTTGGTGCTGGTAGCCGCCTTGGGCCAGGAGTTTTAAAGCTGCAGATAGTTCGACTATTCCAGGAATAGCAGAAGATCTTTGCCGCACTTTTAATTCGCGCTAAATGTTACTGAGCACGTACATAAACGCGTCGTTATTTAATCGAATCATTTTAATAAAGCTGGAAGAACAAAAAACGTTTAACGCGTACATTACCTTCCTCTCACATTCTATAACTTTTGTTACAGAGACTCAATATATTTGAATGGTCTCTAAGGATTTTCCGCTGAATCCTCTCTTTGTTATAGCTTCCTTTATGAAACCACAATGCAACCGAATCCATTTTTTTTAATGTAGTTGTTTCACTTTTTTGACGTATACATGAAAGTGTTGCATATATTTTACAAAACTGATGAAATATACTTAGTTGGCAACGCCACCACAGATGCGAACGAATTACAGAGTGACAATTTGCTATCGAATCGCATTTTGCTTTCGAATCGCATTACCTTTCGAATCGCATTACAGAATAGGGCCCCTGTCCTTTTTCTCTGAAATCTTGCAGTGTACGATGAAACGCTTCTAATGCTTTTCTGTGTGTTACTTGGAGAACTTTGCCCATTCCGGAAAATTTTATGAAATTTGGTGATAAAAGAAGACGCCTTTGAACAAAGTTACAACTTCATAAAATTGATTTTTATCACTCGTCGTCGCTCAAGTGGAGTCAAAAAAGATACGCTATATATATATATATATATATATATATATATATATATATATATATATATATATATATATATATATATATATATATATATATATATTATATTGCCACCGCCGTCAGTGAATTTTTGTTGTTATTGTGTGTTACATAAATAGAGCATCGCATTTTAGAGCAACTTTGTGCAATCAAGTTTTATGTTAAACTTGGTGAATCCGCTAGTGTGACTTAAGAAAAGTTGAAACAGGCCTATGGAGAACATTGTTTATCAAAAGCGCAAGTTTTCCGCCGGCACAAATCATTTTTGGAAGACCGAGAACACGCTCAAGATCAAACTCGCCCTGAGAGACCTTTAACTTCAAAAACTGACGGAAACGTTGAACATGTGAGGGTTCTTATGAGATCAAACCGTCGCTTAACAATAAGGATGATGAATGAACTGTTAAGTTTAATCACTTTCACCGTACATCAAACTTTAACAGACGATTTGGGTATGCGAAAGATTTCTACCAAAATTGTGCTGAAAAACTTCACAACTGAATAGAAGGTCAATCGAAGTAACGGGTGCGTTGATCTTCTTGAGAGGATTGGCAATGACCAAGAATTCTTCAATTGTGTGATCACTGGTGATGAATCCTGGATACTTGAGTATGATCCTGAAATAAAGCGGCAAAGCGGAGAGTGGCACACTCCGTCATCTCCTCGACAGAAAAACTGTCGATGGACAAATCAAAGAATAAGACCGTGCTGTTTTTTTAAGGGTATAAAGCACAAAAAATTTGTTCCACCAGGACAAACTGTCAACAAAATGTCTTCAAAGAAACGTCCTTGAAAGGCTCAGAAAAAGAGTGATTCATGTGAGACCAGACATTGTCGACAAGTGGATGCTTCACACGGCCATTTCCATCAGTACATTTTTGACCTCAAAACGCATTTCTGTTGTTTTCAGGCCCCCCATTCACCTGATCTGAGTCCTTGTAGCTTTTTTTTCCCCAAATTTGAAACATGTCTAAAAAGCACGTCATCTTAAAACTCTGGAGAGCATTAAAAAAACTGTGACCGACCAGTCAAAAGTCATACTAGCTGAAGACTTCCGCTGCTGCTACAAGAGTGAGAACAACGAATTCGCCGGTGTATAGCTGCCCAAGGGATCTACTTTAAAGCGGATAGCATTGCTGTTTGAAAAAAATAAAAACTTTGAGAAATGAAAAATCAGTCTCATTACTTATCTATATATATATATATATATATATATATATATATATATATATATATATATATATATATATATATATATATATATATATATATATATATATATATATATATATATATATATATATATATATATATATATATATATATATATATATAGATATATGATTTTTTGGCCAAACAGATCTTATACCAATTTTCTTCGCAAATCAATAAGAATTCGTAACATGGTAACATCTCTCGAGAAATTTAAATAGTATGTAAACATATATCTCATTTGTTTTAATGTTAATTATTACCAAAGGAATAAAACACAAGAACAAAACTTCTGTATATTAAATCCATTAAATATTCAATTTTTATTTAATTAAAATAGCCGAATTGTACGTCTAAGTGTAATCATCATGGTGGCACATGCTCTAGAAGTAAGCTATATCAAAGCTTGAATAACCCTTTCATTCGCAAAGAAACATAAATTCCTGCTATTTAGTGCTCCGAATCTGCCTTGTGCCCTGCTCAAACATAGTCGCAAGATGTAAAATGGTCCACTTGACATCTATTTTATTTTCGTATCACTTTTATCGCCGAGGCCAAGCTTAAGTGTCTATTAGCTGCCACTAAAAGCGTTTGAAAGACCACTTCATTATCTATTTTGGCACTGCCGACATTGAACAGTGGCCGGCAGCCAAACGGGACAATCTAAACAATAGAACTCGTAAAAGATGAATAAATGGGGCCATTAAACTGCACTCTTCTACGGCGCAGTTCTTTTCAGCAGTGTCCTTGCTATCCATTTCCAATCCATGCAGTCGAATCGGTCTAGGAGTCCTAGTCTCATAGATGATTCTTCAATTCTGCCAGCGTCGTTCAATCAATTAGTTCAGTAACGGCGAAGGCAATTAAATTCAGGCGTGAATCATAAAAACCATACAAAAGCTTTACTAAAAGAGTTTTACAATGGATTAAAAGTTTAATTAGATGGAAATTGGCGACTGGGACGCTACCGAACTGTTCATATCCTTGGTGAGCACGTTGACTGCAAAACGTCGCGTAATAGTTGGACTATGCAAAAGGGGTTGGCGGAAGCTACCGTCATTCATCATGCAAAGGAAGTCTTCAGACGGAGCCGCCAAGTTATCGAGGTCGACAAGGGCGAGGACGACTTAAAGTAACATCGCTGCCGCACCATTAATCATCGATTGTCTAGATATGATGGGAAGTTGTCGTTTTTGATGCGATGCCTACGTGCTCTCGTCTGCCACCACGTGAGTGTGATACGGAGTAAACAGAATTACTTTACTGGTGACGTGATATTTGCTTTCCTTTCAAGGTGCATAGAATCAGATAGGATTAATTACGGAATAATGACCCAGGATGAATACTCCAGAAGAGCAAGGGTGCGTATGAAAGTTTCAAGTCACATTTTGTTTGTTTGCCAGGATTCCGAACGGCGTTGAATTTAACGTACCTTTGTTATATGCTGAATCGCAATTAAAATCCATTATCGACGAGTTCAATGGAAGAAGTTTCAATGGGTATCGAAGATATTGTTTTCAATTTACGTTAATGTTGATGCTTCCTACATAATCCAAGTTCTGAATGTTTGACACTAACTTCTTAGCATAGTTACATATTTTTCGAAAATAATACCTAAAGAGCTTCAAAATTTGAGCCTCTGACCAAATCGGCTTGGTTTTTTTCGTTAATTACCACTAACCGACAAGTTTCACAAAATATAATAAGCAAGTCAGTTGCTGATAGTCAATTAATCATTATTTTTTTTCAAGCGGAAAGTAATGCAGCATTTAAAACATATTGATATTCAAGCAGTTGAAAGAAAAATTCATCGCTCTCAAATGGAATAACAAACTCTTCGAAAGCGCTGAGGCATATCCGTAATATTCATGACGGGAAATACCAATAACATAAACTGCCGACTCCATTCGCTACAGAGACTCGGATTTTTTCTATTTGGCCAGTGGATAAGAGCTCTTACTGCCTAGCAATAAATTTTTAATATTGCACATCGCTGGAGATGAATCGATGATTCTTGATGAGTTGCAGTTTGAATTTTGCTGCATTGTCGTATATTTTGTTTTCTTCCTACATAGAACTCAGCCGCGATTTATAGTATAGGTAGGTCTGCTTGGATATAATAGTACAGGAAAAGCTGAATAAAATGCAACTTAGCCGCAGGAACAATGAGACCAGGCAATTGAAAAGTAATAACCGATATATTCGGGGGAGATCTGAAAACTTTATTTCTTTCAACAGGGCATTCTAAACTGCAATAATTTCTGTGTGGAAACGATTGAAACTGGGAGACATCATTTACATCAGAAGTACTTTTCAGTTTCACCGAGTGTGATTTGGTTTTCAAGCATTTGGTCTGGTTTAAATTGTTTGTAATGGTTTTCCAATCTATGTTTCAACACATTGTTTTTCTGAAGAAACAAAATGAAACTCAAAACATTATGTAAACATATCTAGTACAAAAATCTTAGTTGACTGAAGCCACTATTTGACAAAGCATGGTAAAAGCTTAGCGCAAAGTAAAGTGAAGTCAAGAAAGCAAAACATAAAGACTGGTACTGAGCTAATCGTGAAGCTAAATTTTGACATGTCTCCACTATTTGGTCATTCTTTCGAGCAAAAATTTTGGCAATGGTGAAAAGCAGAGACACTGCTCATTTCTGACGGGTAAAATGTCAAGAATTTTACTTTTCGATCGATTTTCTTATTGGAAAGACATTTGCACTGCTCCATTTTCAAATTGAAACACCAAATGTCACTTTTTAGCTCGAAAGAATGAACTGCACAAACTAAATTGGCGTGAAATGATTGGAGACATGTGTCAATGCCATCTATATTTTCAAAGCGAAAGCAACTTCGAAGCAACTTTTCATGCTAAGAACAGAGTACCACTCTTGCTTATTTTCAAGCTAAATTTTCGCCGAAACCGATTTCACTTAAATTTTGTATGAAAATTTCACGTGAAATCGAACTCAGTACTATGCTTAAGACGCGGAATAAACTTTAGCGTTTAAGCATTAATTGTCAGCCGAAATTTTCAACTGAGAAAAAGTGGTGCTTAAGCAGATTTCAGTACAACTAAGTCATTAAATTGTACAAAAAAGTGAACTCATTTGATTTAGTGAGTTCAATGTAAATTAAATTTTTGAGCAGAAACATTAGTTTCCAGGCAATAAACATGCGAAAATTAATATTATAGGGAAAATAAGGGTTATATTATGGCTGCATAATCAACTCGTACTATTTATAATGATCGCGTCTATTATAAGTGGTGAAACTTCAATTGTTTAAGGCTCAAAACAATAATTAAGAAAGTCGGATACGATCTGATCGTAAGAAATAAATTGGCATTACGTCAGAGTCGAATAAGTAAACGGAAAGCTAAAGCAATTCTTTATGTCTATAACAAAACACTAAAATCAGTGCTGACACAATATGTAAGAATATTTACAGTCCAAAATCACTTAAGGGGGCAGGATGGTTTCCAACTTAAACAAAAAAATTTTTTCAATTATTTTTTTTATATGAAAGTACATCTCAGGAATATCTTTTGAAAATTTCAAGGTGATCGGACTAAAACTCGCAGAGATACCGGTTATTTTACGATCGTGTTGCCAGGTATATTTCCACGAGAAACCGAAATAGTCTAGCTCGTAACTCCGAACTACATTTTCAAAGTCGGTGCGTTACATAACTCAAAAATTAATACACCGATCTCAATGAACTTTGCCGGACATCTTTAATATGATAATTACTCGCGGATGAACGATAGTTTTTTTTTTTAATTTTTTTTACTATTTTTAACAGGCAATCATAGGCTGATTTTTTATTTGAAAATGGTACCTCCAAATTAAAATCCGCACCAAAAATCGGAAATCGCATATTTTTCATTATAATTTCGTTCATCCGCGAAAACAACTAACATACTAAGTAAATCACTTCGATTTTTTGATTTCTGATAACACTGTCAGGCCAGGATTTACGCACCGCACGACGCCTTTTTTTCGAAGTGCCTTTGATCTACTGCCACCACGGGATAAATAATTAATATTTTCTATACAATAATTCCTACATACTCTCAAAATATAGTTCTTTAATGTGTTACAAAATATTAGTAATTATTTTCACTCAAAGCTGAGAAAAAAAATCGCGAAAATCAGCTTTTCTTCGGCCTCGGAAACCATCTTGCCCCCTTAAAACAACTCAAGTGCATAGAATCTGCTTGAAATACTAATTTTTGAAGAAAAGTTCTGGAATCGGCAAGATTTTGAGTACATATTCTACAATAGGTGCTCCTTATTACACCCAATCTGTTTCGAGGGCCATGCAAAACTTTGATATCAACAATGCATTTAAATTCATAGAGTGTAAAAGTTTTCAGGGCTACCACTTGCATTAATTTCAAAATTTAGGAAAGACAAACACTTGTTACTCATTTTCACAATTGATTGCTTATCTTACAAAGCTTAGAAAGCAGCATGTCCTGACACATAATGAAAGAACTTCACGTCAAAACGAACCAACCCTATGAATATCGTTTTCATCCGATGACTTCAAAGAAAGTACACTGAAAAAACACATAGCGCCAGACGCCATAATTTATAGACTTCTGGCGCCATGTACTTAGTCGATTTCGGGATTGTGATAAAATATAGCGCCACACGCCATAGTACATGGCGAAAAGTATATAGGAGCAGACGCTATGATAATAGCCCTCCACGCCATGTACTATAGCCTCCACACCATGTATATGGCGTGGAGGACAGTAGTACATGGTGAGGAGTACTATATTACATGGCGTGGAGGACTATAGTACATGGCGTGGAGGACTATAGTACATGGCATGAAGGACTTTGAACATAGCGTCTGTTCTAAAGATGACCGACGAACCATTGTTTCAATGAATAATTTGCATTGGGTCAATTGGTATTTGTCATTGAAAACATTGATGTGAGCCCAAATCAAAAGATTTTCGCTACTAAATGTTTAAGCATATGCCATACATTGCGCTATGCAACATGTATCATATGGATTGCTTTACCTGAATTTCAATTATTGATAGCGAGTTGATATGGTGCATAATTGGCGACTATGTAATATCATTCATATGTCCAATCACACAGTATGGCTGCGAGTTATAATTGGTGTTATCTTACGTATGCCATAAATACGATATGACAACTGAAGCCATATTACATGGCTCATGGTACTATGTAATAAAGCGTGTGGGGCCATAATTTCTGCGCCATGTAATTATGGCGCTGGGAGCCATACTACATAGCTCAGGGTACTATGTACATAGCGTGTGGGACCATGAATGCTACGTCATGTTACATAGGACCACGCGCTATGTAGATTCTGACAGTATGGCGCTGGGAGCCATATTGCATAGCTCAGAGTACTATGTACATAGCGTATATGACCATAAATAATGCGCTATGTTATATAACTCTAGGCGCCATGTGGATTTTTTCAGTGTAACAGATATAGAAAGCTGCTGTTTCCATTTGAAAAATTTGGAAAAACTTGGAAAATTTAAGCGAGTATTTTCATTGCAGATGTTCTCCACATGAATACTTAACGTCTGCATTTATTGATATGAAAACAAAAACAAAAAAAAAAAACAAAAAATATATCCAGAAACTTCTTTCCATCTTCATAAGTGATGGATCTGCTTGATGTTGCATGCAATCTACCCTGCGAATTTAGTTTCAATCTAATGACTGCACTTGAAGCTATTCGTATACAAATAAATTGAGGTTTACCACCCGAGAAAGTGTTTCAATTTTCAAAATCAGTGTTTGTTGTTTATCGTCACTGCAAGATCATTACCATTTGATAATGTTGTCATAAAATCGCATACTAGAGATATGGTACAGAAAAACAACTATAGTTGGCCAGACTGTCGTGATTCTGTTACCAAATTTCTTCTGAATTTCGCCTATAATATGATCCATTTGCCATATGAATTTCGTTTTGATTTCATGACTGCACTGGAAGTTATAGGGCAAAGAGATTTATTTTGCAGAGTGAATTTTGAAATTGAATTTTTTCATGATCTGAAATGTCATGGATGCTCCCGGCAGCGACCCGATGTGAAATTGTAAAATCACATCTTCGGGGAGGTCGAAGGCAGGATTCAGTAGCAGAGCTGTAGATGTTGTTTCCTCATGATAATGTTTTAATAATATTAACTTTAATAGAATTGGTTTTGGATGATGATTAAAATTGCATTTTTTAACTAAGTGATCTCTAAAGTATGCGTAAGATAAGTGTTAGAGCCGATATACGCTGTCTTTGCTAAATTATAGAAAAGAAGGGAGCCGTGATCACCGATTAATAACCTTTAACATAAACTTTTTAAAAAAATTTCTGTAAATTCAGCAACTTAACTGAATGCAACAACCTGCCTGATGTTAATCGAATTTCACGAGCCGGTCAAACCTGATCTGAGCCGCAAAAAACTTACCTAATATTAATTAAGTAGCTATAAGTTACAAATTATAGTATCAAAAAAATACAGACACATAAATTTCGCAAAAGTGACAACTGATATCTATCCCTTTACTTAAAATCAACTGTGATCAAATAATGATACTACTTGTTCGCAATGGCATTGAAGAAAAAATGCTTCGATGATAATAGAATAGAGCTGGCATCATTCCAACATTTCGCCTCTTGTTTATGACATCACGCCGTGGAATGTTATTTATGATCTAAAGACGGTAAAATTCAATTTGCCTGGAACGTTATTTTGTCTGATGCAATGACTTTTCAATGCCGAGGGAGTAAAGTTTCGAAGTATAGCGAAGCAGTCTGCTGAATTGAAGACGAATATGCAGCACATATAAACAAAATGTATTTATTTACTCGATCGATGCCTGCACAGCAACAATTGTTTTTAGTATTGATTGTAGGAACTAGATCAACAGTACACCTTGCGATTGAAGGAAAATGGTCGATAAAATTTGCTCTAAAATAACTCACAAGGTTCAATTCGGAGAAAGCAACCATGCTACCTTGATTAGAAAATAAACCTGTTGCAATGACGCAAGATGTAACTGAAAAGTTTTCAGACTTCCAGTTAATTAAAAATCATTTAATTTTGCACGCTGCCGCCAAGTGACCATCTCCGTGAATAGAGCTGTTTCTGTTTCCTTTTATCATATTTCCACAAGGCTGTTTGTCAAGTGCAGCTGCGATGAACAGGAACAGTCTTCATAGACTAATTAATTCATTCGAATGATGGGATTTCAGGAGGAATTTAAATTTCACGCGCTCTTTCACTTTAAGCTTCAGAGAAAACGCTCGCCGGGCCGCTTGGAGCATCTTATACGATAGAAATGATTGCAAGTTAGCGTTGACTGGCACTGAAACGCTTGAAAAACATACATAGTTAGGCTCGCAGTTGGACGGAATACAATCACGACTTTGAAAATACCACACAAAGCAAAGGCAAAGCCGGCGGAAATTGTTTTGCCTTAGAAAGTTTTTCGGGCAGAAAACAATTCGCGAAAGCGCCGGATTTCCTATCAATCTCTACTTAAGATGGCCAATTATGGTCGGCAAAAGGGAAAACAATAGAAAATTAGTTCCATAAATGCCATTGTGGGGTTTCATTTGGTAATTCACTGTCGTGGCCAGCAGGCAACAGATGACGGACTCCCATAAAAGTCCTTTGGATAGCCCAACAATCACAGTACTAGCAGTTTTCAGCAGGGAAATTTTCAATTTTGTGCTGTCTTTTTCAGCTACCTAGAAACTTGCTTCTATGTAGTTATAGCAGTAGGCAGAGTGTTGTCGTGCCTTTGATTGGGGTGCACTATTAGCGTCGAAAGCTTATGCTCAAACAATATTTCGAATCGGATTTATGGGTACAAAATTGCTAAAATATTGCTAAAACTAGAGTATATTTTTATAAGATTTTTTCATTTACTTTCACACAAATAAAATGTAAGAATTAAAATACAAATGTACTAACACCAAAGTTAAAGTTCAATTAATCTAATCAGATCTGATGGATCGTTTGCGCTACAATATTTCCAAAGCCAAATTTTAGCATGGGAACGCATTGCAGAGTCAAACTCTGAAATTAAATTAGTAGAAAACAAGTGCTTTGTGTAATTTGTGTACTGTAGTTGCTACATTGAAATGTTGTACGAAAATCTGCAAAACATTTTGGCATAGGCAAAGTGATATTTTTGCTATGATTTAGAAAATTCAAAGCTGATTGGCAATAAGTAACAGTTGATAGCAACTGCCCACGGCTCATATTCATCAGAGGTGCAATATACTTTCATAAAATCTATTTGATTTTTATTTGATTCCCTTATTAAATTGATTTTCTATATGCAATGATCGATCGATGACCTTAAATAGAATATTGATTATCATAGTGCAAATTTTGATACAAATTTCCATTAAAACACTTCAGAAAAACAAAATTTGCTTGTATCTCATCCAACTTATTATTTGATCTAAGTGAGCTTTAACACGAAAGTATTTCAACTTTTAGCAGCTATATACATTTTTTTAAGTCATTTTATCAACTATTACCTTTGTACAAGAAGCTTCAGTTAGTTGCCGTACCTTAAGTGGCCGATACACTGAAAAAACACATAGCGCCAGACACCATAGTTTATAGACTTCTGGCGCCATTTACATAGTCGATTTGGGGATTGTGATAAAATATAGCGCTACACACCATAACACATGGCGAAAAGTACATAGGAGCAGGCGCTATGCTTATAGCCCTCCACGCCATGTACTATAGTCCTCCACGCCATGCCCTATATGCTGTAAACACATAACAGCGGCATTGCGGCAGCGCCGCCATAGGGGGAGGCGTGAATGCCACAGTTGAATTTGGTGAATCACAATGCAGCGACAATGTCGCTGTCAATGCAACCAAGGCACCAACCAAATTCGTTTTTTTTTGTGTATTGCTAAATCCTGTTGTACGAGGATTAGGTTGGCTTATCACAATACACATCAGCCATCGCTTGTCTATTCCACCAGACCATTCAACTTAATTCAAGCATAGTTAATTCAACCTAGTGGTGATGCCAACCTATGGTAGGTATCACCGCTAGCGGTGCGGCAAAATTAGAAATTTGGCAAATTCTACCGCTACGGCAAATTCGGCCGCAGCCATTGTGCGCGTTACCACACAAAACAGTGCATTCTAATTCTTTGACAGCACTTTGCCACAGCCCACTGCGTTTGCCGCAGTGGAAAACGCTGTATTGTGATTAACCTAATAGTCTTCCGCGCCATGCAGATGGCGTGGAGGGCTATAATACATGGCGTGGAGGACTATAGTACATGGCGTCGAGGACTATAGTACATGGTGTGGAGGACTATAGTATATGGCGTGGACGGCTATTAGCATATCGTCTGGTCCTATGTATTATGGCGTGTGGCGCTATATTTTATCACAAATCGACCATGTACATAGTGCCAGAAGTCTATAAATTATAGCGTCTGGCACTATGTGTTTTTTCAGTGCATCTGATGTGGAAAATACATATTGGCCGAGCCCAGGCGAAAGCTGGTGAGCCCGAGTGTGTGGACGGTCCAGACAAGCGACTTTGACAGGTCTCGCCGGCGCTTTTCGATCGGAGTGAGTTTTGAGCACGAGTCAACGCGATTTCGTGACGAGCTGTCAAAAGCCGTCCACATGTTGGCAGTCTCGTCTGACTTCGGCTCGCTGGGCCTCGGCCAATATGTATTTGCTACATGAAGATGATCGAGTACGCATCCAACAAAAGGCCACGAGCCTTCTCAGTTCTGAGCATCTGAAGGTAGTGCAGTTGATGATAGATGATGGAATTCACCTATCATCAACTGCATCATAGATCATATCCTCTCCTATACTCAACAAGCTTGCTGAAATTTATACATCTCCTCACACAGTATGCATATTACATGGCTGATGGCACTATGTAATATAGCGTGTGGGGCCATAATTTATGTGCCAGGTAATTATGGCGCTGGGAGCCATACTGCATAGCTCAGGGTACTATGTACATAGCGTGTGGGACCATAAATACTGCGCCATTTTACATTGGACCACGCGCTATGTAGATAATGACATTATGGCGCGGGGCGCCATATTGCGTAGCTCAGAGTACTATGTACATAGCGTATAGGGCCATAAATAATGCGCTATGTTACATAGCTCTGGGCGCTATGTGGATTTTTTTCAGTGTACACGCTCAGTTTAACTTAAGAGGTTGCCTGAGCACAAAACTGAGTAAAAAACTGTACAATTATCTGAACTGAAGGTGTGCGCTACTTTACTTTAAGTTTTCCCTTCGTTTTTCTCTCAGTTTTTTTTAAAGTAGAAGATCACCGTTATGTTGGAAGTTGTGGACTGAGAAGTGAACTCTCCTGGCAATTGTGAAGCAATAGACCGGAAAAGAACGCAGCAATATGTTTTATGCTTGCTGCAGGCATTGTGCAACAACGAAAGAGAAGACGCCGCACAGGGGTTTATTTGTGGGAAAAGGTGAACTTTATTTATGAGAACCACTAGATGTCTGAAATTGAATGTTTCTTGGATTTTCAAACATGGGAAATCCATTTTTGGGGTTGTTTTGGCTTCAACTTTTAACAAAAAGTTTCCAAAGGGAGTCAAAATTTAGAAAATTTCACTTTCAGGAAAAACATTTTCCTTGTTAATAAACGAGTGTGACCAATCATTTCCAAATTATTTATACTGGCTGAACACGAAACCACTGTCCTAATCTGCCTATCGTGCCCCAATGTTGAGAAAAATGTCATTTTTTGAATTTTTTGCTGCTGATGCAATTTTTATCAATATTGTGACGTGATAACCAAATTTCGGAGCACATTCGTGACAGCAGGCAAAAATGCAGTGGAAATGATTATTCAAATTCGTTCGACACAAATGATCTTGAACAATATTATTAATTTGATCTGCACCCCTACCCACAAAGTTCAATCGAAACAATTGTAATTATTTTGAATAATTTTTTTTATAACAACTGAATAAAACCAACTGAACAAAAACAACATGTGAAATTCTATATACAAATTTGTACAATCTGTCTCAAATTGACCAGAAAGGTTTTAACAAAAACTCAAACTTTCTTCTAACTTTATTGTATTTATTTTGTTTTTTAAATGATATAAATCGAAAAACTTAACTGACAAATAAGTGTAAACAGACTTGAATACTATTTCTTGTTAGTGGGTGCTTTCCCAAATCATTCCCAACTGTTGCCAAAGTGACAGTGATCTTAAAACGCCCTATCCGATTTTTTCATTTTTGAGTTAACACCAGATTCGAAAGCTGCATACTCGATTAAATCATTCTACCAAATATGAAAAACCTATCTTTTGTGGAAGTATCTTAAAATCAATAGTGAAAAAGGCCTATCTACAACATATAGCAAAACACATATCATCGAATTTACAGATATTATCATTGACCTATGCATGCATATTTACAATTTTAGCAATTGATACCTTTCAGGAAATTGTTTTTTATAGGTATAAATATATTTTTGCTAATGTTGCTTTGCATATAATTTCAATGCTAAGCATATACATACCTGAATTATTCTATGATCATACATGAATTATCATATGAACATATTTCATTGAATTTAGAAGCAAGCTGGGAAATTTGATGATTCTAAAGTACAGGTGAATGGGTAAATAAATGTAAGAACAGCCAAATAAACATACGTCAATTGAAACTTTACCAAAAACATAACAAGTGAGTGTAGGGTTTAGAAACTATTGTTTAATTTATGAAATTTAAAATGTTGTTTATCTCAATCTCACGTGCTCCAACCTGGTACAAATGCTTGCTATTATGTGCTACCGCAAATGATAAGAATATACTGCAGAACAGGCGGAATGGCGCAATAAGCGTGCAAAATGTTGCATTTTGTGCAAGGTTGCTGAGCTTTGAAAGGTGTTTACGAGTCCAGCCGCAGCTGGCCGCAGGTAAATTAAGTTTTGATAGTTACTTCGGACTTTAATGAATACAACTAGTTGTTTTTAATTGTTTTAAATGTGTACCAATTTTAATAGAAAAACCGATTTTTCCTTTCGAAACTAGATATATTTATTTTTGTGACAAATATCGATATTTCGAGGGTAATCTGCCCTCTTCTTCAGTGTCTATCGGTCTTATCTTAATGCTTAGGTATGTTATTTATAGGGCTTTTAAAGTACTTTTAAAGTACTGACTTATACTAATTACCAACTAATTGTCTATTAATTACTTTACTTAAATACATTTAACGATCTATATTAATTAAATTTTCCACCTTACTATCAAATGAATGTTAAAACTAACATGAACAATGGTAATGCACAGTTTCCTTGGTCTGTGTTTAGTCTTCTATTCATTGGGGTTTTCCATACGCTCAGGCTTTCGTACGCATCCAGTTTTCGTACCTGCTGTACCTCCTTAATCACCTCCACGTTGTCCCATGTTATGTTGTGATCCTCCTCCAAGATGTGCTTCGCCACTGCTGATCGTACTAATGTTGTATTCCTTTTCCGTGCTGAAGCTGCTTCCCGTTTATGTTCCGTTTGTCTTACACCAACTAACCGTTTCATTTAACCGATGTATATTTTGTCGCATTCTGGGCAGGTAGTTTTATAAACTCCACATTTTTACTAATTTTCGAAGAAAAGTAGTATTAAACTCGTTTCGCCGAAAATTCATATTTCTTTATATATATATATATATATATCATCAAAATGATTAAGGGAGATAATCTCTGGAGTGGCCAATCCGATTGAGCTGAAACTTTCGGAGAACGTAGACGTATATAGTAGGTAGGTCCACGACTTGCTTAAATTCAGATATCCTAAACCGTTTGGCGGCGGCGAGCGTTTTTGTGAATTTTGAGGTACTCCTATATTTCCAAGCTGCATGAATTTTTGTTCAAAAAAAGTATTGGGAATGAAAACTTATTATGTTCTGAGTTTGTTTATGGTAAAGAATTGGAAATTTTGAGCCGTGTGTGGGTGCAGCGTACCTAAAAGTAGGCAAAGATTTTTTTTCAAATTTTGATTTGTCATTACTTCTAACAAAAACATTGGATCATCGTGAAATTTGCAGAGCGTATTGATGTTGACTAAAGTTTAATACACATGGATTTCCAAGGTAGTGCGCGTAACCCTGTAGCTGCGGCAGGCTCTTGAAAAAAAATCCTTCAAATCATTGAACCTCCTGAAAAATTTTTGATTTTTGACAAAAAATTCAAATCATTGATAAATTTTAACGTTTGTGCATCATGTCAGTTTGAAATTTTTAAAATTCCGATTTGCACAAGAACGGCAACCCATCACTAAATTACCTCTATTTCCAGCACTCGAAAGTTCTGTTCACGAGAACTGAAGACCGGATTATCCGATCATAATGAAATTTACAAGACATGTTGGTATCAACTAGGACCAGGTCTGATAGAAATAATTTTGAAATCCGGGCAATCCTGTGGCAGTGGTGCCATCTTGAAAAATCAATGAGAAAAAAAACCGGTCTTTGGCCTATAACTTCCGATTCAGCCATCAGATGTAAACGAAATTCACACAATATTTGGATCTTACTTAACATAACATTTGATGAAAATTTGGCTGAAAAATTAGAATAGGGTTGCCAGCTATGGTGATTTTTGTCTCCAAAATCTTGCAAATTTGCTCAGCAAAATAAAGCTTTTTTCCCTATAACTTCCGGTGCAGCCATGATATCAAAATGAAGTTAATGCAGTAAATAGATTTTGATGTGAGCCAAATGTCATAGGAATTTCGTACAAAAATCGTGAAAGTGCTGCCAGCGTTGTCCATTTTTGTAATTTTTTGGAATTTCTTTACTGCGCGATTATGTCATTAGATTTGCAAATGGGAACGATCCAGCAATGAAAATTAACAGCAAATATTAACGCTTTAAAAATTTGAAAAGTTTTGAGGGTGGTAACCCTAAAATTTTTTTCACCCGTATAACTTCTAGCGCAGTGATTCAATCGAAACGAAATTTATTGGTTGGGTTTAGTTTAACGTGAAGCAGATTTGGTATATATTTTGCTTTGCTGCTGACACAGGGTAACGAGCTTTAGCCATTTTCGTAACTATTGCATCAACAGGTGCTTCAAATTACATATACATATGCAAAACATTTGCAATAAAACTAGGAAACCAATTATTAAATTTTCTGAGTTTTGAACATTTTTTGGATGGCAGCTTCAAACAACGTTAACCGCTAAAGCTTTCGACGAAATCCTCCGATGAGAACGAAATTCAAAGGATAAGTTGATTTAAGTATGAGCTTGTGAAGGTTAACTTATTGCTGCTTCGTTGGGAAAATGTTGCCAGCACTGAACATTTTCATCATTTGTGTTATAGTTGAGTTCTGTTGCTTTGAACGAGGAATGGTTGATATGATTCTACAAAAAAGTGTATAACGTCTTTCCACATTGTCACTCAAAGACAATTTCTTCGAAAATTAGTTTTCTAGCGGTTCAGGTGCGCTAGAGTTTTTTTCCTTTTTATCCTTTTTGTCTTTCACGTGACATAGTATAGTACCTAATTTTTTAGCTTTACTGGTTGGAACTGCTTTAATATCAAAGCGTTCAAGAAGTTTCCGAACTTTTTTGAATATTGACAAAAAAATAATTGGAAATTTTATGGCTGTTTTTTGTTTTTCCTGCGTAAAGAGCGTCGTTAAAAGATCACGCTGTATTCTATAATTTTTCTTTTTGACAAGATTTCCAATTATCCTCTCGTCAAACCTATTTTGCCGTATCTTTAATATATTTAACTTCTGAGTTAAAAACTTTCCTGATCCATGGGCACTGTTAATAGCCGGTGAATCATTGAATTGAAGGGTGCCACTTTTTGGGAATGCCAATGATCAGACATGGATGCTGTTGTCCTCTGGGTGTATGTGGGCTTCCGGTAGATATTAAATCTAAGAATAACTTCTTTTCTTATGACCATTAAATCCAAGAAGGGTAGTCTCTCATTCTTTTCAATTTCTATTGAAAATTGGATGTCCTTATGTGCTTGGTTCAATTTCTCCAAAGTTTTTCTCAAAGCATCTTTTTTGACGATAGCTAGAATATCGTCTAAATATCTCAACCAAACCCGAGGAAGCGAGCCTTTTTCATAAAGTTTCTTATCCAGTCTGTCCATAAATATCTCACTCATAAGTGGGGATAAAGGATTTCCCATTGCAACACCTTTCATCGTTTTGAAGTATTTTCCCTTGAAAGTAAAATAACTTTCATTCATGCAAACTGAAGCGAGTTTCAAAAAGTCTTCAGGCCTCTTCCTCCCCTCCGGTGAGTTATTTCTCTCTGTTAGCCAGTTCTCAGAGAACGTGAGTGCTTGTTTTACCGGCACCGCAATACAACTATACCAATTTCGAAAAAAATGTTCAATCGCGTTTCAAACTTAAAACGGGCTAGAAGTTTTGTACACCGAATTCCTATACTATTTGCAGTATGAACACGATGACGGGGGGGAGGGGTGAATCTAGATCATCAATGTCTTTTATAGCTTAAGAACGCTGTATTACTCAAAGGTATTTTGATCTTCATATTCTTTACTTAAAAATAAGGTTAAAAGACAGATGCAGTTTTGGCTGTTTTCAGCTCCTGTGCTCTTACCCTTAAACTTATGAAACCCGATTACCACCTCAAATGATGGGGGCCATATAGGACAATATTACCCCCAAGTTTCAACTTCATACGTAAAATTCCATAATTTGAATAAAGTTCACCTTTTTCGAGAAATATACCACTGTGCGCCGTGAAGGCTGGAGCAAGGACTGGTTGCTGCAAAGATATGAACAAAAACCAAGCAGCAAAAACCATTTCTCGACTAAAATATATATGATGAAAATGTTCAGTGCTGGGAACACGTTCCCAACGAAGCAGCAATTAGCCTAGCAATAAGCATAACAAGCTCGTGCTAAAAATCAGCCTTTGCTTTGAATTTCATTTTCATTATCTTCAACACTTTTCAAATTTTCGAAACGTTAATATTTGTTGTTAATTGTCATTGCAGGATCATTCCCATTTAAAAATTTAATAACAGTATCACCTAGTAAAGAAATGCCAAAAAATTACAAAAATTACCATAGCTGGCAACCCTTTCGTGATTTTTTAGCGAAATTCCTAAGACATTTGATTCATAACAAGGTTCATTTATTCCATAAATCCCATTTTTATTTCGTCACTGGACCGCAAACTATAGGGAAAAAAGCTTTATTTTATTGAGCATATTTGCAAGATTAAGGGGGGAGATACATGTAACTGCTAAAACAAAAACGATTTTTTTTTATTACATCAAAGTGTTCGAAATACTCTTAAAATATACCAAAAGAAGTTTTGAAGCGATATTCGTATTAGTTTTCGAGTTATAGCCAGTTATAGACAGCGCGGCGTTCCCCAGATCGGTGGAGCTTAAGAACTTTAAACGCGTTTTTCTCAAAGTAGTACTTTTTCAATTTCCGTACAAGATATCTCAAAAAATATTGAACATATTCGGATCAAATTTATATCACATGTACAAAAGAGTATTATCTCATCGTTGAACCTACATTTTCTTGTAATTTCAGAAAAATAATTAGTTTACCAATGTTTAAAACGTGATTTTTTTGAAAAAAAATCGATTTTTTTTTTAAATCTAATATTAATGTAAAAATTTGATTTTTTTTTCTAAATTTTATTGGTTCACCTATGAATTATAGATCTCATTAGCATATTTTTTTTTCTCTGAACGCTGCAAGTTTCTCGGAAAAGGCGTTAAGTTGTACGAGGCTGTTTTTGATGTGTTTATTTCATTTGCTCGCATCGCCTCCATTTTGTGTTAAAAAGTTATTAAAAAAATATTTTCATTTACTATAAGATATGTACTTTGAGGATTTAATATTAAAAATTTTCTGAATAAACAGTATATATATTTTAAGTCAATCTGAAATTAGCAATTTCTTTTCCATTTTACATGTATTTCCCCCCTTAAGGTGACAAAAACTTCAATAGCTAGCAGCCCTATCACAATTTTTCAACCAAATTTCTTCCAGATGTGGCTTAGAGTACGGTTCAAGTCCTGTGTCAATTTCGTTAAAATTTGTTTTGTGAATCCGAACCACTACCACAGGGTTGTCTTCATTTCAAAATCATCTCTATAGGACCTTGCCCCAGTGCATACCAACATCGGTCAAACAGAATTTTCGAGTGCTGAAAATAGAGGTAATTTGGTAATGGGTTGCCATCCTTGTGCAAATCGGGATTTTAAAAATTTGAAATTGACATGGTGAACAAAGGCTAGAATTTATTAATAATTTAAATTTATGTCAAAATGCAAAGATTTTTCAGGAGGGTCGATGATTTGAAGGTTGCTACAGGGCTCCCTGCACAGTTTTAAAAACCGCTAATCATTGAAAATTTTGGCAAATCGATATTTGAAAATAAGTCCTTGCCTACTTTTAGGCACTCAACGCCATAATTTGCATTTGTTTGTCATGGATAACCAAAAATATATAATTAGCTTTCATTGTTACGGTTCGGCATGTAATAGGAATAGTATATGGTAAAATGTAAATAATAGGATTAATATAAGGAAAAAATATGTAAATAATAGGATTAATGTAAGGAAAAAAACGTAAATATGTGTAAGAGATGGAGAAATGTAAAGACAGGAAAAAAATAAGCAGTTGGTTACGGCTACGCGCCACTGGGCCATGAAGAGTGCGCGTGATTCAAACTCCACACAACTCACAACCACCTTGACCCCGAAGCAATCAGGCCGCCAAATAAAGTCAACGATTACTAATCCAGATTCGAACAAAGAAGAATGTCAACAGCAGTATCGTCACTTTCTGAGCACACTTGAAAACTTCCAATTCTCGCCATACGAAGAAAACAAGAGCTTAGATGAATTGGTTACGTTCGAAGCATAGGTGGCACAATGCTATCCAGATGAATGTCTGCAATTTTCACAACTGATTGTTGTCTTTTTCAAGGCGCTTATATTATTCAGGAACAAGAGCTTGATTTCAGCTTTGGATTTGCTGGAATTGTTCTTCCAATTGTTACGGTGTCCAGATTAGAATTTGCGTACATTTTTGAAGAACCATATCATAACTGAAATAAAAAAAAAAACTCTAGCGCACCTGAACCGCTAGAAAACTAATTTTCGAAGAAATTGTCTTTGAGTGACAATGTGGAAAGACGTTATACACTTTTTTGTAGAATCATATCAACCATTCCTCGTTCAAAGCAACAGAACTCAACTATAACACAAATGATGAAAATGTTCAGTGCTGGCAACATTTTCCCAACGAAGCAGCAATAAGTTTACCTTCACAAGCTCATACTTAAATCAACTTATCCTTTGAATTTCGTTCTCATCGGAGGATTTCGTCGAAAGCTTTAGCGGTTAACGTTGTTTGAAGCTGCCATCCAAAAAATGTTCAAAACTCAGAAAATTTAATAATTGGTTTCCTAGTTTTATTGCAAATGTTTTGCATATGTATATGTAATTTGAAGCACCTGTTGATGCAATAGTTACGAAAATGGCTAAAGCTCGTTACCCTGTGTCAGCAGCAAAGCAAAATATATACCAAATCTGCTTCACGTTAAACTAAACCCAACCAATAAATTTCGTTTCGATTGAATCACTGCGCTAGAAGTTATACGGGTGAAAAAAATTTTAGGGTTACCACCCTCAAAACTTTTCAAATTTTTAAAGCGTTAATATTTGTTGTTAATTTTCATTGCTGGATCGTTCCCATTTGCAAATCTAATGACATAATCGCGCAGTAAAGAAATTCCAAAAAATTACAAAAATGGACAACGCTGGCAGCACTTTCACGATTTTTGTACGAAATTCCTATGACATTTGGCTCACATCAAAATCTATTTACTGCATTAACTTCATTTTGATATCATGACTGCACCGGAAGTTATACGGAAAAAAGCTTTATTTTGCTGAGCAAATTTGCAAGATTTTGGAGACAAAAATCACCATAGCTGGCAACCCTATTCTAATTTTTCAGCCAAATTTTCATCAAATGTCATCTTAAGTAAGATCCAAATATTGTGTGAATTTCGTTTACATTTGATGGCTGAATCGGAAGTTATAGGCCAAAGACCGGTTTTTTTTCTCATTGATTTTTCAAGATGGCACCACTGCCACAGGATTGCCCGGATTTCAAAATTATTTCTATCAGACCTGGTCCTAGTTGATACCAACATGTCTTGTAAATTTCATTATGATCGGGTAATCCGGTCTTCAGTTCTCGTGAACAGAACTTTCGAGTGCTGGAAATAGAGGTAATTTAGTGATGGGTTGCCGTTCTTGTGCAAATCGGAATTTTAAAAATTTCAAATTGACATGATGCACAAACGTTAAAATTTATCAATGATTTGAATTTTTTGTCAAAAATCAAAAATTTTTCAGGAGGTTCAATGATTTGAAGGATTTTTTTTCAAGAGCCTGCCGCAGCTACAGGGTTACGCGCACTACCTTGGAAATCCATGTGTATTAAACTTTAGTCAACATCAATACGCTCTGCAAATTTCACGATGATCCAATGTTTTTGTTAGAAGTAATGACAAATCAAAATTTGAAAAAAAATCTTTGCCTACTTTTAGGCACGCTGCACCCACACACGGCTCAAAATTTCCAATTCTTTACCATAAACAAACTCAGAACATAATAAGTTTTCATTCCCAATACTTTTTTTGAACAAAAATTCATGCAGCTTGGAAATATAGGAGTACCTCAAAATTCACAAAAACGCTCGCCGCCGCCAAACGGTTTAGGATATCTGAATTTAAGCAAGTCGTGGACCTACCTATTATATACGTCTACGTTCTCCGAAAGTTTCAGCTCAATCGGATTGGCCACTCCAGAGATTATCTCCCTTAATCATTTTGATGATATATATATATATATATATATATATATATATATATAAAGAAATATGAATTTTCGGCGAAACGAGTTTAATACTACTTTTCTTCGAAAATTAGTAAAAACCAAAATATGCGATTGAATTCGACTCAACAAAACGTCATGTATTCAATGCTTAAAGATTCTTATCCAAAAGCTGCCAAAATGTCGGTCGACACTATGATCGATCTATACAAGAAAAACATCTGGAACGACACTGAAACCGTGAACGTTTCAATTCGAACGTGAACAATTTGGACGATGAAAACAGTGATAATGAACCGGATCTGAAGAGTGCGAGGATGGCAAATTAAGTTAACTTTTACAAATGCGAACACTACGCAATGTCACCGATCTGTACTCTTCCTAAAATTACAGTTAATAAACCCCGAACGTCAACAAAATAATATGATAATTCGAGATGTCAAACGACGGCGACAACAAATTGAATCAGGCCGAGAAAGGAGGAACGGTCCAGGTTGAAAGGCATTGCCAGCCCGAGCGTGCGTGCAATGACCGGGGCAATGTCGCGTTGAAAAGGCAACGGCCGGGAGTTGCACAAACAAGTGCAACCAACGATTTGCACTGCGGAGTCCCACTCGCTGTGGAGCGAGACGATGCCTCAAGCAAGGTGGCACAACTAGGAAGGGGCTCTTCTTGATCTGGGTTGGTAAGTGGATGGATGTGCGTGGTCGAAGATTGGTAGAACAATAACCAGCGTCTTAATTTTTTTCCGTTTTGACTACAACTGACCGAATACTGGAGAAACGATGAAGTCAACAAGGTCAACCGAAGTCAGTTATTGTTAAAAGGACGAAGGATTCTGCGAAGGGTGCTCGAGACACGTTGACGAAGAAAACTCAGCATTGGTATAGTAAGGCGTGAACAGCGTGAGAACATCGCAGTCAAGGGATTAAAATTTTGGAAACAGTGCGTAAATTCATTAAAAGGGCCCCAGCGAAGGAGGGTTAACCATCGGTTGCTGTAACAAATTAGGCATCAAGTAAGTTTATCTTTGGAATTTGTATTGAATGGAAATTGTGAATAATTAGTGAATAAAGGCGCCTACCATTAATGGTAGCAGAAACTAGTGATAGTATATTGCTTGTCCGGAATAAAAGTTTAATTGATCACATTCGGGTTAGTGAGTATTTAGAAAAAAAAGTAAATAACCGTTCTTTCCCTTCTCGCCTCCGTGGACGGTGACCCACCCCACTCTCGGTGAGCAGACGGCCCCGAAACTAGCCCCCATTTGTTCCAATAGGAAGCCAGTGGGGTGTTTTGTTCAATTTTGCGCGGTGATTGTAACATCATTTCCAGTACATACTTTTAAATAAATTGTACTCTGCATAGAAATATAAGGGTACATGAAAATTCACTAAAATGCCCGCCGCTGCCAAATATTATTCTTTGATTTATTTATTTTATTTATTATTTGTTATTTAAATTTATTTATTATTTAGATACCCAGAAATATATTGCAATTTTAACAAATGTCTCTGCACTAGCCCCTTTATACGAAAGTTGATCCAAAAGTAGTAATAATCGGCTATTTCCAGTTCAATCTATATTTTACTTCTTCGTTTACCCACTAGGTCAGCATAAAATGAACATATAAATAGGCCACGATTTCAGGAACGAACATTCGCTTGAACACGAACAGTCGAAGAGAGAGCATCAAAATGGAGAAAAACGAGATTAGAGTTGTCTTTAAGTACTTGTGTTTGAAAAAAAATCACGCAGTAGGTGGACCTTACTCTAAGATAGATTTCATAGAAATTTGATTGAAAAATTAGTATAGGGTCGCCAGCTATGGCAATTTGCGTCTCCTAAATATTGTAAATTTGCTCAGGATAAGACAGATTTTTTCCCTATAACTTCCGATGCAGTAACGAAATCAAAACGAAATTCATGTGATAAGTGGATCTTGTTGCATTTCTAATTCTGTAGGAATTTTGTTGAAAAATTGTGAAAGGGTTGCCAGCTATGATGAATTTCGTAATCTATTGACATTTCTTTAGCGAGCGATGTTGTCATAAAATTTCCAAATGGGAATGATCCTGCAATGACAATTAACAATGACAATTACGTTTTATGACAATGACAATGACAATTACGTTTCAAAAATTTAAAAAGTTTGGACGGTGGTAACCCTAAAATTATATTCACTCCTATAACTTCCAGCGCAGCCATTCAATCGAAACGAAATTCATAGGGTAGGTTGAATACAACGTGAAGCATCTATATTGCTAGCACATGATTGCCAGCACCAGACAATTTTGTAAATATTGCACCAACATATGCTTCCATTTTGTATTCATAAGCAAAGCATTTACAATAAAATAAGCAACCGATATTTAAATTTTCCGAGTTTTGGAAATTTTTCGGATGACAACCCTAGACATAGTTTAACCGCTGAAACTTTCGATGATATCCTCGGATGAAAACGAAATTCAAAGGATAGATTGATTAAGCATGAGCATGTTATGGTAGATTTATTGCTGCTTTGTTGGACAAATGTTGCCCAGGACTGAACATTTTCATCAAATCTGTTATAGGAAATGCTGTCAGAAAATGATATTTGTTCCTTTGTGTAAGATATGGTTGATATGATAAAAAAGAAGTGTAAACGTCTCCGCACATTTTTAAATCCCTCAAAAATAATTTCTTCGAAAATTAGTTTTCTAGCGGTTCTGATGCGCTAGACTTTTTTTTTTAAATAATAAAGCAAATGTTTTCTTTTGCTTTCGTTTTACACATAAATTAGTAAAAACTTTTATCATTCACTGCATGTATGCACAGATATGCCTTGGCGCAATTGAAAATATTTTTTTGCCAATATACCTGAACATCATTTAACTGTAATTTTTACTAATGTTCGAAGAAGAACATTGGTATGAAAGTCACTTTGGCCAAAAATTCATATTTATATATATATATATATATATATATATATATATATATATATATATATATATATATATATATATATATATATATATATATATATATATATATATATATAAATATATATATGTATATATATATATATATATATATATATATGTATATATATATATATATATATATATATATATATATATATATATATATATATATATATATATATATATATATATATTTATATATATAAACATATATATATACATATATATACATAAATAAATAAATATATATATATACATATATATATATATATATATATATATATATATATATATATATATATATATATATATATATATATATAAAGAGGGCTGCCGGGAACGCGGCTTGCATTAGGCCACCAATTTGGGCCCATTTGCCACCCTCCGCTGGCTTGCTTCGCCGAACTGGATCATTTGACTCAGCGTGACGGTTCTGGCCACCTCTGCTAACCCTTGAAAGTGGTAACAACCAAAAATCTTGAGGCGTTTATTATTTAGGGCCGGACAATCACAGAGTGTATGCTCGATGGTGTCCTCTTCCATCTCGCACCTCCTGCATAAACTGCTGGATGTCAGTCCCAATTTTTTCGCATGAGACGCGGTAAGGCAGTGCCCTGTGAGCAAGCCGACCGTGGTTCTCAAGCGGTTTCTGCTGAGCTTGAACAGTTTCCTGCTTTTGCTTGGATCAGGTGATAACCATAATGTCCTGGCCACCCTGCAGTCCAACCTGTTTCCCCAGTTGGACTTCAGTTTGGCCCAAATGGCGGCATCAAGTTTGCTTGTGGCGTCAGCGATTGACCGTGGTACAGCGATGCAGGGGCTATTGCTAGCTCCTGAACCTTTCCTCGCCAATTCATCGGCTTGAGTCCCAAAATCTAGGGGCATGAGTCCCAAAATCATCTCCAACCCAACCGTTGGGGCGGTTCTTAAAGCGCCCGAAGTACATATGCAGACTAATCTTTGCAGTCTTGTTAGCTCATTGCTATTAGTTTTGCTCTTCGCTGCCTTCCACAACACGATCGCTCCGTACACCAAAATCGGCCTCACCACACATGTGAATATGATATATATATATATATATATATATATATATATATATATATATATATATATATATATATATATATATATATATATATATATATATATATATATATATATATATATATATTTATGTATATATATATATATATATATATATATATATATATATATATATATATATATATTTATCATCAAAAAATTTCAGTGAAAAAATCTAAGGAACGTGCCATCCGATTGAACTGAAATTTTCAGGATACCCAGATGTATATGCAGAATAGTGATAAGTTTCACAAAAAGTTAATAATTTTAACTCTTTGGCGCCGGCGGCCATTTTAGTGATATTTTAAATATATCTATTATTCTGTCAAAAAATAACTTTTGGAAAAATAAAGTTTATAAAATGAGTTCTAAACGTGTTTTGAATGTAAATATGATAATGTTTTTGAAATTCAGAACGCTCTCTGTGCGCTAGGCGCCTAATATGAGATTGGGAAAATTTGAAAAATTTTGAATTGCGATAACTTTTTTACTAGATTATCAAATCATTATGAAACTTACAATGCATATTAATGCTTTCAAGTTACACACTTGCGTTGTTTTTTTAAGAAGGTTCTGGCAACCCTGTAGCTACAGCAAGCACTGAAATAGAAAACATTCCAACCATCGAATCTCCTTAAAAAAGTCCGCTTTTTACCATAAAAAACTATCTTGTATACAAATGTTATGCTCTATCTACACAGTCAAAGTAAAGTTTGGAAATTTCATGTCGGCCAAGAACGGTAACCCTTTCTCAATTTAACTATAGTTTTACTTCTTATAGTTTCACTTAACTTCTGTTCACGGGAACTCACGAACCAATGATCAGATGCAATTGAAATTTACAGAATACATTGGACTTAAGTAGGACCAAGTTTGATAGAAGCGATTTTTAATTGTGGGCAACTCTGTGCCAGTGGTGCCATCTTGAAAAATTACAAAGAAAAAAACTGCTTTTGCCCTATTAGAAAAACTGCTTTTGCCCTATTAGAAAAACTGCTTTTGCCCTGATTCAGTTACCAAATTTGCATGAAAATGCCACAGTAGCTTTCATAATTTTTGTGTCTTTGATTTTGAAAGTTCGCTCAGGAAATCAAAGCTTTTTGCCCTATAGCTTCCAGTCCAGTCATGAAATCAATACGAATTTTATACATTTAATGGAACTTGTTATAAGCATTATTCAGGCCGCATTTGGTTGAAAAGCCACGATATGGTTGCCAGCTATTGTTGGTTTTGTGTTTATTTTTAATATCTTTACTAAGCAATTTTATCGTAAAATGTTCGAACGGTAATGATGTTGTAATGACAATAAACAGCAAATATTCAGTTTTTAATTACTTGGAAAATTTCGCGGCTCGTTACCCTAAATTTCTTACTACTCCTTTAACTTCGAAAGCAGTCATCGACGAAATTCGCAGAATAGGCTAATTTCAACGTGAAGCAGATGTGATACATTTTTGGCTTTGTATCAACAAATGCTTACCGTTAGTATTCAATCCGGAAACATTTATAATGAAAATAAATAGCCAATGTTTCAATTTCTAAAGCTCTCCAAATTTTTCGAATCGTAGCCCCAAACTCCAACTTCAGTTACAGTGCTGCAGGCACTGAGCATTTTCTTCATTGATGTTATATGAGATGCTGCTTTTGTGACATAAACAACTGATAACGAATATAATTAAGAATAATTTTGCTCTCATAAACTTTGAAATTCATGCCAGTGGTAATATCTGAAACTTTTCCACCATATGAGTTATAATGCATTCTTGAGACCGTTTGAAACAGTTTGGCTGTAATAAGCAGCTCGTGTGGTAGAATATGCACTCAAAATCTGCTCGATTCCTCTACTGTTCTTCGAACATTAGTGTTTCTAGCGGTTCAGGTGCGCTAGAGTTTTTTTTTTTTTAATTAATACATAGATCCATATATAATCAATTTTTGGCAAATGAAAAGTGTTTTTAGCCAGATAGTACAGCATAAATCAAGTACAGTGCAACAAAAGTACCTTAAGCACCGTGTAATTCAAAACAGACCTGTATGTCTTTTTTCGGTTAATTTTTAATGCATTGTGTCTGTTTTTTAATTTGAGTTAACTGCAAGATTAGATTATTTGTTGTGATCATAGTTGATATACATACTTGACAAATTATCTGTTTTCATTCAAAAACGTGCATATTTTTGAAAAGCATTGAAGTGAAGAAACTCTTAAGTGTATGTAATTTAGTAACTGTAGTTATGTTTGTAAGTGAATAATTTTAAGATGCTCACTTGTTGACATTAATTAAAACTCACAATGAAATACATTTTTCATTACGTCTCAAACGGTAACTCTAATAATGTGTTAGAAAATTTTTCGAAAGGTACAAAGAAATCACTCAGCGTCAAAGCAAACGATGACCTACCACCATGTCGCAAAAAGTTTAGCAGGAAAAGTGGGAAAGAGGTTTTTTTTTCAGCCAACTGCGCCGTTTTTTAAAGTTGAAAGAATCTCACTTTCGACAAAGTGTAATTAATACTAGCAGCCTAACAATTAGAAATGTGAGTGAGTCGTAACGAAAAGGACAACGCGAAAGACTGTCTCGACCTGGACTCACCGTTTGAGACCATATGCAAATTCAGAAAACGATTTTCAAAAGCAAAGGAATGATATTGTCCTTCAACGTTCTCCACACGAGCTGTATAAGGGATGCGGGAGAATTCGGTTCGCCATCGACAATAAAAATATTGGAGATGTAAAAATTGTCTCGTTATTCGAGAAAGTAGCCCCAAGAGGTTATCTGAAACGAGAGCCGAACGAAAGACGAAAAATATTCCTAACGAGGCGGTGATGTATGAAGCTGTAGTAAATTTGACGCCTCCCGAATATTAATAATGACAATTCTTTGAAAAGTGAGTGGAAAAATAGCGTCGGGAGACTGCAGCTTCCATTCCGCCAGTCATGATTCCTTTGGGTCCTGTTCTTTGCTCCTTTTTCGTAGCCATGATAAATCGAAGTTTCGTTTTTCGGTTATTTAATGTGCTTTCGATTTGTCACTGACTTGGCGAGTTGAGAATGATTGAACATGAAATGCGGTATGATAGAGTTTTGAAAAAGAATATTCATACATACCATATCATAATGTCAAATTGAACAAAATGTTCGTAACACTATCTAATCAGGAGTAAATTTTTCATATTTAATGCAGTAACTAATCTAAACATGCATGTACGTAATGTAATTACTGGAACAATAACTTTTTACAGATGAAAAATCAGCCTCCAATGAGTACTGTGTAACTAGATAGAACATTTCAGCATTTCCCAAACGATTTCAGTCCGGCTACTTTACGTGTGAGAAAATATTTTCGGACGATTCACACTCTACCATATGCTTTTCCCGCATACACGATTATCACCCACTTATCCCTGTATAGATATCCGGATATGAGCACTATCGGCAGAGTGTTGATGGAATAATGAAAGAGAGCGAAGAAAAGTGATGCAGATGTCTTATGTTTGATTCGAATTCCAGAAGTTTCGAAAACAGACGAAATAGTAAAATGAGGAAAACCTTTAGCGGAATTCGTCTGATAAGCTCTTATCGCTAGCATTTTTATTTATTTATTTATTTACTATTATTATTCAACAGATAAAATCCAATTACTGAATATATAAAATATAAAATACAAATAATTCACTAACGAAAGAATGAAAAAATGAACAAAATAATAATGAGATGATAATGATACAAAATAAAGAACAATAATAAACAAAATCAAAGTGAAAAAGTACAAATTCAAAATAAAAAAAATAGAGAAAAAAAAGAAAAGGAAAAAAAACTAGATTGAATTATTAGTAAGCAAAACATTAATTTTCAAAAAAGTTTTAAAGGCATATAATGTCGGCGGTAGAGGACCAAACCGTAGATCATTATGTTGCCTTAGTAATCACAACAGCGGAGAATAAAAAAAGATATCAGTGCGCGCAAATGGCACACTAAACTCAAAAGAAGAGCGAGTGCCATGCACTGCAACACGGACAGAAACGTGGCTGCTGATGTCAGAATCTACCAGCCTATGAAACAATTTGAAGAGTAGGCACTCATCCAGGAAAAGTCTCCGTGATTCGAGGAAAGGAAGATGAAGGAACGACAGACGATCACCATAAGGACGGTAAGGAAGCTGAAATTTATAAAACAGGGTGCGAGTAAATCTGCTTGAACCGACTCAAACGCAGTATTTAAGTAGACAAAATGAGGACACCAAACTTGACAGCAATGTTCAAGGATACTACGTACAAAGGAGAAGAAAAGGTGTACACAGGTGGAAATGTTAACGAAAGCTTTAGAGGATCTAATAATAAAACCGTAAATCTGCGTTGAACCGACTCAAACGCAGTACTTAAGTAGACAAAACGAGGACACCAAACTTGACAGCAATGTTCAAGGATACTACGTACAAAGGAGAAGAAAAGGTGTACACAGGTGGAAATGTTAACGAAAGCTTTAGAGGATCTTATAATAAAACCGGATGATTAAGAGGCCCTGGTAGTAATCAAACATTACGCCAAGATCTCTAAAGTTATCAACGACATTAACATCGAAACATCTTGAAATCGTCGGCATACAAAAGACAAGAAGAATGGATTAAAGGAGGGAGATCGTTAAGGAACAAAAGAAAGAGAAGAGGACCAAGAATTGAACCTTGCAGAACACTTGATGCAGGATAAAAAGGAATTGGAGAGGAGGAATTAACAGTTACAATACAGGTACGGTCGAGGATGTAAGAGTTAAACCAGGAAAGAAGAGGACCAGCAATGCCATCGTACCTTAGCTTTTGAATAAGAAGGTTATGGTTGACGGAGTCAAAGGCTTTGGAATAGTCGGTATAAAGTACATCAACCTGCTTTTGATGGTCAAGAGCGGATGCGACCGTGTGTGTGAAGGAAAGAAGGTTGGTTAAAGTAGATTTATCTTTGACAAAACCATGCCACTCATGAGCGAGAGTAGGCTGAATAAAGGAGTAGACTCACTTGTAAACCACTTTTTCAAGGATCTGGCTAAAGTAAGGAAGAAAGGAAATGGGACGGTAGTTTGAAATGCATGTACGATCACCGGTTTTATGTATAGGAAAGATGTTGGCGATTTTACAGCGAGAAAGAAAAGACCCAGAAGATATATTTAAGTTGAACAAAATAAAAATAATAAAACATAAGAGTAATATCGTTGATGGTTGTTGTAGTAGCTGTGAAAACTTTGAGTTAACATTTCATAGGTAGGATAGCTAGAAAGGTGCTGCTTTTTACTAATTTTCGAAGAAAAGTAGTATTAAACTCGTTTCGCCGAAAATTCATATTTCTTTATATATATATATATATATATATATATATCATCAAAATGATTAAGGGAGATAATCTCTGGAGTGGCCAATCCGATTGAGCTGAAACTTTCGGAGAACGTAGACGTATATAGTAGGTAGGTCCACGACTTCCTTAAATTCAGATATCCTAAACCGTTTGGCGGCGGCGAGCGTTTTTGTGAATTTTGAGGTACTCCTATATTTCCAAGCTGCATGAATTTTTGTTTCAAAAAAAGTATTGGGAATGAAAACTTATTATGTTCTGAGTTTGTTTATGGTAAAGAATTGGAAATTTTGACGCGTGTGTGGGGTGCAGCGTGCCTAAAAGTAGGCAAAGATTTTTTTTCAAATTTTGATTTGTCATTACTTCTAACAAAAACATTGGATCATCGTGAAATTTGCAGAGCGTATTGATGTTGACTAAAGTTTAATACACATGGATTTCCAAGGTAGTGCGCGTAACCCTGTAGCTGCGGCAGGCTCTTGAAAAAAAATCCTTCAAATCATTGAACCTCCTGAAAAATTTTTGATTTTTGACAAAAAATTCAATCATTGATAAATTTTAAACGTTTGTGCATGATGTCAATTTGAAATTTTTAAAATTCCGATTTGCACAAGAACGGCAACCCATCACTAAATTACCTCTATTTCCAGCACTCGAAAGTTCTGTTCACGAGAACTGAAGACCGGATTATCCGATCATAATGAAATTTACAAGACATGTTGGTATCAACTAGGACCAGGTCTGATAGAAATAATTTTGAAACCTGGGCAATCCTGTGGCAGTGGTGCCATCTTGAAAAAATCAATGAGGAAAAAAAAACCGGTCTTTGGCCTATAACTTCCGATTCAGCCATCAAATGTAAACGAAATTCACACAATATTTGGATCTTACTTAAGATAACATTTGATGAAAATTTGGCTGAAAAATTAGAATAGGGTTGCAGCTATGGTGATTTTTGTCTCCAAAATCTTGCAAATTTGCTCAGCAAAATAAAGCTTTTTTCCCTATAACTTCCGGTGCAGTCATGATATCAAAATGAAGTTAATGCAGTAAATAGATTTTGATGTGAGCCAAATGTCATAGGAATTTCGTACAAAAATCGTGAAAGTGCTGCCAGCGTTGTCCATTTTTGTAATTTTTTGGAATTTCTTTACTGCGCGATTATGTCATTAGATTTGCAAATGGAACGATCCAGCAATGAAAATTAACAACAAATATTAACGCTTTAAAAATTTGAAAAGTTTTGAGGGTGGTAACCCTAAAAATTTTTTCACCCGTATAACTTCTAGCGCAGTGATTCAATCGAAACGAAATTTATTGGTTGGGTTAGTTTAACGTGAAGCAGATTTTGGTATATATTTTGCTTTGCTGCTGACACAGGGTAACGAGCTTTAGCCATTTTCGTAACTATTGCATCAACAGGTGCTTCAAATTACATATACATATGCAAAACATTTGCAATAAAACTAGGAAACCAATTATTAAATTTTCTGAGTTTTGAACATTTTTTTGGATGGCAGCTTCAAACAACGTTAACCGCTTAAGCTTTCGACGAAATCCTCCGATGAGAACGAAATTCAAAGGATAAGTTGATTTAAGTATGAGCTTGTGAAGGTAAACTTATTGCTGCTTCGTTGGGAAAATGTTGCCAGCACTGAACATTTTCATCATTTGTGTTATAGTTGAGTTCTGTTGCTTTGAACGAGGAATGGTTGATATGATTCTACAAAAAAGTGTATAAGCTCTTTCCACATTGTCACTCAAAGACAATATCTTCGAAAATTAGTTTTCTAGCGGTTCAGGTGCGCTAGAGTTTTTTTAACCTTTAAGATGGTTTTATAGTTTAGATAGATACAAATGAGCTACCGAAACTTATAATTAAATTAGCAGTGCAATATATAAGGCTAAGATAATGCGAGTTTTTGTAAACAAAAAAGGCAGTAAAACACAGTTTTCTTTGAAAGCCCATTTCGAGATTCAAAATGAAATCTAAAGAACTCTAGAGCACCTGAACCACTAGAAATACTAATGTTCGATGAACAAAAGAAGAATCATGCAGATTTTGAGTGCATATTCTACCACACGTGCTCCAAGCTATTTCGAGTGTAAAAATCATTTTGATCCTAACAATGCATTTTAAACTCATAGGGTGGAAATGATTTCAGGACTAACACTTGCATGAATTTCTAGATTTAGGCAAGCCAAACACTGCAAAACTTTAAAAACACCATAACATAACATAAACAAAGAAAATGTTTAGTGCTTGCAACAGTTTACCAGCACTGCAACTAAAAGTCTCTCATAATTGCTTTACGTCAAAATCAACTAACTCTATCGATCTAAATTTCGTCCGACATTTTCGACGAAAGTTAATATAGAAGGATTTTTGGGATCAACAAACGAAATATTTTTGGACCGAAAGATTTCTAGAACTTAGAATATTTCAAAATTGGAAACTTCTTTTAATTATAAATATGAATGTTATGAATACTTAGTGCAACCATTTATTCATACGAAAAAAACTCTAGCGCACCTGAACCGCTAGAAAACTAATTTTCGAAGAAATTGTCTTTGAGTGACAATGTGGAAAGACGTAATACACTTTTTTGTAGAATCATATCAATAATTCCTTGTTCAAAGCAACATAACTCAACTAAAACACAAATTAATTTTAATTTGCATTTCAGTGCTGGCAACATTTTCCCAACGAAGCAGCATTAAGTTAACTTTCACAAGCTTAAATCAACTTATATGTGTATGTAATTTGAAGCATCTGTTGATGCAATAGTTACAAAAATGGCTGAAGCTCGTTACCCTTTGTCAGCAGCAAAGCAAAATATATACCAAATCTGCTTCACGTTAAACTAAACCCCAACCATTAAATTTCATTTCAATTGAATCACTGCGCTACAAGTTTTACGGGTGAAAAAAATTTTAGGGTTACCACCCTCAAAACTTTTCAAATTTTTAAAGCGTTAATATTTAATTTTAATTTTCATTGCAGGATTGTTTCTTTATTTGCAAATCTAATGACATAATCGCGCAGTAAAGAAATTCCCAAAAAATTAGAAAAATGGTCATAGCTGGCAGCTCTTTCACGATTTTTGTACGAAATTCCTATGAAATTTGCTCACATCAAAATCTATTTACTGCATAAACTTCATTTTGATAACATGAACTGCACCGAAGTTATAGGGAAAAAAGCTTTATTTTGCTGAGCAAATTGGGCAAGATTTAGGAGACAAAAATCACCATATCTGGCAACCCCTTTTCTAATTTTTCAGCGAAATTTTCACCAAGTGTTACTTTAAGTAAGACCCAAATATTGTGTGAATTTTGTTTAAATTTGATGGCTGAATCGGAAGTTATGGGTCAAAAAGCTGTTTTTTTTCTCATTGATTTTTCAAGACGGCACCACTGCCACAGGGTTAGCCGCATTCCCAAAATTATTTCTATCAGACCTGGTCCTAGTTAATACCAACATGTTCTGTGAATTTCATTATGATCGGATAATCTGGTCGTCAGTTCTCGTGAACAGAACTTTCGAGGTGCTGAAAATAGAGGTAATTTTGTGATGGGTTGCCGTTCTTGTGCAAATCGGAATTTTAAAAATTTCAATTTGACATGATGCACAAACGTTAAAAATTTATCAATGATTTGAATTTTTTGTCAAAAACCAAAAATTTTTCAGGGGGTCAATGATTTGAAGGATTTTTTTTCAAGAGCCTGCCGCAGCTACAGGGTTACCCGCACTACCTTGTTAATCCATGTGTATTAAACTTTAGTCAATATCAATACGCTCTGCAATTTTCCTCAATGATCCAATGTTTTTGTCAGAAGTAATGACAAATCAAAATTTGAAAAAAAAATCCTTGCCTACTTTTAGGCACGCTGCACCCACACACGGCTTCAAAATTTCCAATTCTTAGGACATAATAAGTTTTCATTCCCAATACTTTTTTTGGACGAAAATTCACGCTGCTTGGAAATATAGGAGTACCTCAAAATTCACTAAAACGCTCGCCGCCGCCAAAAGGTTTAGGATATCTGAATTTTAGCAAGTCGTGGACCTACTCACTAAATACATCTACGTTCTCCGAAAGTTTTGGCTTATTCGGATGGGCCACTCAGAGATTATCTCCCTTAATCATTTTGATGATATATATATATATATATATATATATATATATATATATATATATACCATATATATATAAATATATATATATATATATATATATATATATATATATATATATATATATATACCATATATTATATATATATATATATATATATATATATATATATATATATATATATATATATACCAGATATATATATATATATATATACCAATATCCATATATATATATATATATATATATATATATAATATATATATATATATATATATATATATATATATATATATATATATATATATATATATATATATATATATATATATCGTCGCTGTGAAATCCAAACCAGCATATCTGCGAAAATTGAGTTTTTGAGTTTTTGGTATCAAAAAATTCCTTATTTTCCCCTCTATTTTTATGTCGCACCGGCATATCGTAAAGTTGAATAAAAACCCGTCTAATGGTGTTTTTGCCGCTTTGCATTCACGTGGGAAATAGCCCACATGCGAAAACTTTAAAGCGCTCTAGTGAAGAATGTGTATTTTGCAGATATGCCGGTTTGATTTCACAGCGACGATATATATATATATATATATATATATATATATATATATATATATATATTATATATATATATATATATATATATATATATATATATACATATATATATATATATATATATATATATATATATATATATATATATATATTATATATATATATATATATATATATATATATATATATATATATATATATATATATATATATATATATATATATATATATATATATATATATATATATATAAAGAAATATGAATTTTCGGCGAAACGAGTTTAATACTACTTTTCTTCGAAAATCTAGTAAAAACAAAATAAATAAAAAATATATAAGACGTTATTTCACTTTTACTAACGATCAATCAAATCTTATTCCCGCGACATTAGTTAACGAAGAACATACTTTTGATTGAATCAAACGTGTATAAAGATACAATTTTTTAAAGATTGTTTTTAGCTTTGAACTTATTATAAACGATTACTTTACTTAACCAGCTAATTATTATAACGGGTGAAGTAAAAAAAAACACTCCTAGCGCATCAAAACCGCTACAACACTAATGTTCGAAGAATAGTAAAGGATTTGTGCAGATTTTGAGTGTGTATTCAACCACTAGCTACTTAAAACCACCACCACTAAATACTTCTCCTACTTAAGACCAATACACCCTTTGTAATAAGAGACCCTAAGTCAATTTAATTTCGATGACTTCATCAAAAATTACAGCCATAGAAAGGTGTTTGGGGCTGTCATCCGAAAAATGTCCAGATCATATAAAATTCAAACAATGTTTTCTTACTCATATTTTCATTGCAAATTTTCGCGATGTGAATACTTAATGTAAGCATCAACTGGTACGAAAATAACAAAAACGCCTCGTGCTGGCAGCCCTTTGCTAGCAAATACGCCAAAAATATGTTACATCTGCCTCCCGTTGAAGTTAACCTATTGGATGTGGGCCCGGTAGCTCTGCTCGCTAAGGCGTCAGGCCGAAAAGCGGCGTGCTACGGGGGCTGCGGGTTCGAATCCCGCCAGTGCCATGGCTGTAAGTGTGAATGCGTGTGATTGTCTATGAGGGTGGGAAATGGGCCCAAACTGGTTGCCTAATGATGGCCGCGTTCCCGGCAGAACTCTTCACTAACCTAACCTATTGGAAGTTATAGGGATACAAAGAACTTAAGGGTAACAACCCGCACAAGTTTTCAAATTTCCTTATCGTAATATTTATTACTTATTTTCACTATAAGATCACTATGATTTGAAATATTTATCATAAAATCACTTACTAAAGATATGCCATAAAATACAAAACCAACCATAGCAGGCAAATCTTATCATTGTTTTTCCAACTGGATTTCTGTTGAGTATTGTCTACAATAAGTTTAATTTGTCATATGAATTTCGTTATGATTCCATGACTGCACTGGAATCTATAGGGTGAAGAGGTTTATTTTCCTGAGCAAATTTTAAAAATTTAAGACACCAAAATTACCATAGCTGGCAGTTCCAACCGAATTTTTCAACCAAATTTCTATCAAACGTGATTTAAAGCTATTGTGTGAATTTTGTCAAAATCGGGTGACAAAAGCAGTTATTTTTCTAAGTGATTTTTCAAGATGGTACCACTAGCACAAAATCGCATAAGACCAATACACCAATACAAAAATATAGGTTAGTTAGGGAAGGGTTGCCGTTCTGGTCCGACATGGAATTTGAGACGTTTTACTTTGACTGTATAGACAAAGCATAAGATTGCTTTTTTTCTTAAAAGTGAAAATATTTCAGGAGAGTCGATGGTTTGAAGATTTGAAGCTGCCAGTACACAGCTTAATATTATTAATATGTTCTGTAAGTTTTGTAATGATTCAATAGCTCCGTCAAAAAATATCGCAATTTAAAAAATTTCTAGTTTGCCCGATCTCATTTTAGGCACCTAGCCCACACAAAGGGTTAAAAATTTCCAAAACCTTAGCAAATCTTTTTAACAACACGTTCAAAATTCATTTCGCAAACTAAGTTTTTTTGAAAACTATTTTTGATAGAATAATAGGCATATCAAAAATATCGCTAAAATGGCCGCCGGCGCCAAAGGGTTAAAGATAATTTACTCTTAGTGCGACCTGGACCTATTTCGCATATACACAAACGTATCCTGAAGCTTAATCGGATGGCACGTTCCCGAGAAAGTCACTGAATTTTTTTGATGATGTGCAAATATATATGGAAAAATGGAATATGATTTTTTGGACGAATCGATTTTAATACAAATGTTCTTCGAACATTAATAAAAACGATTGAACATTTTATTGAAATGATTGTTTAATTATAAGAATAGTGACAATCGTTGGATTTGTCCAAGTGTTATTATTGAAAATTTTGGTTTCTTAGCCGCCCTAATATTATGAATTACATTTTTCATTATTCGAAATCAGGGTGAAAAGCTTTAATATCCTCTCATCGTCTTTCTGCGGCGGAAAAATGTCCACTTAATATCTGCTGCTAGTCGTTCAACCATCTTCATTGAATCTCTCAACGACAACTGACAAGTAAATTATTTCCAGTCAGCGAAACCAAGTTATGATATTGTAAACATACTATCATAAACTATAATAAATTATGAGATTCCATTATCCCATCATTCGATCTGTGAACATATGAATCAATTAGTATTTCATAGAATCAATTAGTATTTTCATGACACAATCATTTCATGCAATAGAATATCACATTGCACGTGGTCACTTAGATGGAAGTGTGAAAGAATTGATGTCAAGATTTGTTTAGATTATCAAAGATGAATTTCAAGATCGTTTGCATTATGAAAGAATGAATATCGATAATTGTTTATAAATATTATCGAGATTGTTTAGAATATGAAGACGAATGTCAAGACAGTTTATAATTCAATGAGTAAGAAAGTTAATGATAGAATTATTTTGATTAAATAGAACATGAATTTGCCATTTCATATTCTTAAGAAATACTTAAAGAAGAATTGTTTGTTTTATCTCGGTACTATAAATACCTGTACGAGTTTAGAAGTAAGTTCAGTTTGTGGAATAAATTCATTAAGTCCGCATCTCTGGGCTTTTATTAATCAAAAACCCATATCTACCACAGTGCCTGCATGATAGCTTCATTGAAAAAACTCCGACAGTCTATTAACTGCCATTAATTCTCGAGTTTTGGCTGCAATCCAATGTGACTGTAGGAGATAACAAAACGTCGTCGTGCTTGCGAAATTGGAATGAATTCAAAAAGATGACTTTAACCTTGCTCAGGAAATCGATTAGTTGAACATAAATCGCATTATTTGCAGAGTAAGAGATTTATATGATTTTCAAAGAGGAATATGAAGTTGTTTCAGGGTTTACTACAATATATCTTAAGTTAAAAAAGATTCTTCTGACCGCGAAAGATGCATGAAAATCATTTGTATTTGCAAAGCTAATATAAAATAGATTTATGAGGTTTATTTGTATAGCTAGCGTTTGTTCATACAAATTATTTTCCAGAGTTAATTGGCTATCACTTGTAAATTCACTTAATAATATTGATTTTGAGTCCGACAAAGGACATGTTAGCAGCTTCAAAACTGTGAATGTGGAGAAAAACGGTGATTTAATTCGTAAATAGAAAATTAAACATGGATAACATGCACTAAAGTACTTACTCAACCCGCGACTAATCATGATTATTATTTAATTATTTAATGAAATATAGTGGTGAAGAATTTCCAATTACAGTGTTAGCAAAAGTAAAAAAAAATTCCATACGACAGTTAGAGAGAAACTAAGTGATTATGATGTGAAAATAAGATTATAAGATTTAAAATAAAAAGTAGATTAAAAAACAAGGTAAATATTACGTGAGCATCAAAATTAATCTTTTATGTTTGTAATGCAGTGTAAAAACTGTTTTTATTTTCTATTTGTGGGCTGGATTTCAATTAGTTGACTGGCGACTTCTTGGGTCACCTTCAGCGATACGTCTAATGAATATCCAACTTTTTGACAAACCTGGCTACGTCCCTGTGTGGGACTTTTCTTATTTTCTAGTGGAAGGGAATTGAAGAACCAAGAGCCACTTGTCTTTGTCTCACTAGTTTTGTACAGTGTGTGAAAAAGTGTCCTATACTTTCAACCGCTTCTCTAAAGTCTCTTGTTGCAAAGATAATGGCCTATTAAGGCCGCATCTTCTACTTCTTCCTTTGCTTGTCTAGCATAGAAATTGAGATAATCTTTTTGATTGTTTATCTTCTTTTTTGGTCTTTGTTGTAATTTCTCTGTCCACATCAGCCTTCGCAAAACCAAGTGTACGGAATTTAAGCTTCTTTTTTATCTAAGTATCAGTTCTTACATTTCTTTATTATCTTCTATGGCTGTAAATGCACATCAGCCTTAGACTACTCTGTGCTCTTATTTAATTTAAGGACTTTTTAAATATAGCGGAATTCTTGTTATCGCAATTGGTAGTCTTGGAACGGAATGTTTTGAACTGGTCCTGGTGGCTTAAACGGTTCAAAAGAGTTTGTGGCGACTCTATTTCCACATAATTTACAACATTGTTCCATTTTACTTTGATTCCACACAATTTACAACATTGTTTGATGTGCTACATTGTACATACATTCCATACACTTTACATATTCTAGTTTCTGTAAATCTTAGTGAGTAACCAAAGTTGTAATTAGAAAGCTCATGTGTTTAAATTCAGTAGACAGATTGTTATCGAATAATCAACATGTATAAAATAAATTCAATCAATTTATTGCATTACAATAGTTGATGTTGAATAATTAACATGTTTTTAAATAAATACAATTAATTTATTGTAGTGCAATAGATGTTGTTGAATAATTAACATGTATTAAATAAATACATTTAATCTATTAAAATTCAATTATTAATATATTATTAATATTGAATTTTCTTCTGGAGCTATTATTCTTAAATAATAAGAAGAAGCTATAAGTTTATTGCGCATTCAATTATTTCATGCGTGATGATATGCTTAATGATTGGTTCTTTCTCCGCCTCACCATAATTACTAATTTACAGCCCTGCGAAGTATGTTTTGAGCAGCACTGCAATGTTTTCCCGAAAGTAGTTGTCATCACTCAATCTGGTCTTCAAAGTACCTCTTTTTCGTAGCTTGCTGACGGGGCTTTCAGCATCCTGGAAGTCTCTTGAATACTATTAAGCCTCTTACAGAATGTGTGCATGCATATTCTAAGAGTATATTTTCATTTATTTTTATTGATACACTGTGGTTTTTTCGGGACCTTTGTGCTGGTAGGATTTGAGGACTATTATGACGATCTTGTTTAACGTGTTCTCTGATTTTATCTTCGTTATTTTTTTTTTTTTGGTGCAAACTATGAATTTCCGCTGTTAGATCATTTTTTCAGTCTTCCCCGTCCATGCACTTATGCTGCATGTACTCGACCCTATTTGCGATATATTTTTCTAGTTTGAAAATAATAGGCGCGTTTTTTTGCTCCCCTTATCCATAACAGAGCAATGCTAACCAGTGCAGCCGCATTGGAAACAAAAACAACAACTCCTGTTATGGAAAACAACAACAACAAAAACAACAACTCCTGTTATAGATAGGGCAGCAAAAAAGCACGCCTAATATGTCTATTATCAGAGCTGGGTATCCCTGAATAACCTATTTCTCCTACAGATGCTCTGCATTATTTGACATCAGAGCAAGGTCTAGTATTTCTTACTTATTAATTACATGAATTTTGGCGTTTTGGTCTTATTAACCAGCTAAATTACTCAACTCCAATAACTGCTCTCTCATGTAATGTGTTGTACATTGACATCATAGCCAATTATCAGCATTTTGTTCTCTCATCGACACTAGTCTAGCATTCAATTAATGTTGCTTCGTGGGATTTGGTCCTCAACCACAAAGGTGTAGACTAGAATGAATATCGCTTCCATCATTCATCTTTCAGTGATGATAGGCGGTTGAAACATCACTGTGTATTTGTTGATGTCCCCTGGTATTATTAAAAAGTAAAAGTTTGCTCGAGTCATTATCGCTACCTTCAAGTTTTCTATACTTGCGGTCCAGATTGACTTGCTATTTTTTGTACATATTTGTGATAAGATGTGTGATAAGTTTCCAAGGCAAACTTGCGGGTTGTTGCTCCACCAATGATGGCTGGTGACACCGTCTCTGGAACATTTCCTCCAGCTTTTTTGACGACTAATTCAACTTGCCCAAACTGGGTGCTAACGTTTCCTTTCTCATCAGTTATATTGTAGGCTGAGACCTGGTCCGCTACTATGACGAGCATAATTCGTTTAGCTTTATTCTCCCTGAATAACGTCCTGTGGTACTTGACTATGAATCTTTATTATGTTTCTTTTTATATAGTTCTACAGAAACTAGGCTCTTATCCGACACATTTCCCGCTGCGTTAAGGTCAACAAGGATCTATGAAGCTGAGAATCAAGGATTCTTCCATGGCCCATGTACTCATAAGCCCCTTTTATGTTTTTTTATTGCTAGGATATCTGCCCTTCACTGAGAAAACACATGGCGCCAGACGCCATAATTTATAGACTTCTGGCGCCATGTACATTGTCGATTTAGGGATTGTAATAAAATATAGCGCCACACGCCATAATACATGGCGAAAAGTACATAGGCCTACACGCCATGTACTATAGTCTTCCACGCCATGCACATGGCGTGGCGGACTATATTACATGGCGTGGAGAACTATAGTACATGGCGTGGAGAACTGTAGTACATGGCGTGGAGAACTATAGTACATGGCGTGGAGGACTATAGTACATGGCGTGGAGGACTATAGTACATGGCGTGAAGGACTATAGTACATGGCGTAGATGACTATAGTACATGGCGTGGAAGACTATAGTACATTGAAGAAGCAAATCAGTCAAAACAGTGCTACTTACCATAGATGAGCACACGGAGAAGTCACTTGCTTGCAACAAACAGGCTCTGGCTGCATTTAGAGTCGCCGAAGGAGCCATTCAATAATATGCGCCCTTAGCCGATTGAGAATGTTGTCGATCTATCGACGATACTCAAGTAACACTTGCTGACATTTATAGATTCCCTCACACAGTATGGCTGCGAGTTATAATTGGAGTGTCATGAGCCATATTACATGGCTCATGGCACTATGTAATATGGCGTGTGGGGCCATAATTTCACCGCCATGTAATTATGGCGCAGGGAGCTATACTGCATGGCTCATGGCACTATGTGCATAGCGTGTGGCACCATAAATGCTGCGCCATGTAACATGGGACCACGCGCTGTGTATATTCTGAGATTATGGCGCTGGGAGCCATATTGCATGGCTCAGAGTACTATGTACATGGCGTATGGGACCATAAATAATGCGCTATGTTACATGGCTCTGGGCGCTATGTGGATTTTTTTCAATGTTGTCTGTTCAACTATTGGTTTACCCTTGTAATAGCCCAGGACACATATCCCATTTGGGAGGTCAAGCTAATGGACAACAGGCAGCTGCAAAAGCTTCAGCCACCTTTCTTTCGATTTGTCTATTAACTCTAGTGGGTTGAGCTTCAATTCTTGGTCCTTGTTTTTTACATACTTTATTTTTGATGATGCTAGAAGGCTTGGATTATATGAATTTTCAGGATTTTAATGTCTAGAGACAAAGCCTTCTGGGTGAAATAACTAACTTGATTTGAGCTTAACGATAGAATGTTGTTTAAGCGCGATTTGCTATTGTATCTGTTGTGCGAAGTCGGGGTGTAATCGATGACGGTACCGACGATTGACCGGTATTAGACGGCTGTATGATAGTTGATTGCTGCTGTTGTGGCATTTGCCGAGCCTGTGTCTGTTGTTGAGGTGGCTGGCTCGTATAAGTTTACTGCTCTTTAGGCTGGTGCTGTACTTGATCAGCCTGCTTGGGGTCGAAGAAACTGTGATGCTTTCTATTTGTTGTTGATATCCGGGCTGATGCGGGAGTTTTTGTGACTTTATATTGGTTGCGAACTCCAAATACGTTGCTTGAGATAGATCAGCAGTCATCAGTATCTTTCTTTCAATAATTGGGAGCAATCAAAATTCACTTGCGAGAAGACATTATATACATTAATAATTGCGTTTAAAACTCCTCAAAAGTGAGTGTTTTTACTTTTCTGGGGAGTGTGAAGAGGGATTTTTTTTACTTTTTTGGGGTCACCAATTTAGCTGTGTAGCTTCAAAATTAATATTTATTGACACAACTCCTTTTTTATCAATTTGAAAAGCTCAATATATTTATCCAGCAACTTTTTGACAGCCATCTATATTGTTTTTTCCAAACTTCAAAAAACATTTTTTATCTAAGCCTACTTTGTTTTGAAAAATGATGTTGTGTATAGTGTTTATGAAGAGTTGTGGAATGTATGTATCTGAAGTGTATTAATGTAAGTGTATCCACAGTAACATCCACCAAATATCAACAAATATCAGTAAGCAAGATTATTTATAACCCAATCTCGAACCGCGACATTTAGTAGTACAATAGTAAACCAGAGTGTAAAGACAGCTAGTTATGACATTTCTTTTACGGTTATCTGATGTGCTAGGTGTGGCTGACCTATAATTTTCAAAAAAAGTATTAAAAGCTATATCAAATTCACTTATTTCTTAAAGTAGCTGAAGGAATGTCTCTACGGATCATACACAAATGTGGATTTGTTAAATTAATTCTAACGAAAATTCACAGCGAGCACACTTACAGTGATGACAAAATTTCATCAATTCGCAAGAGTTACTTGTTTAAAATGTTTGCTCACTAGTATCTGGAAGAGGTTTGAGCATTTGCTTTAAAGACAAATCAGCTCTTAAAAGTCCGTCTGAAATTTCGGTATTTTGTAAAAAAAAAATTATAAACATTTATCTGGATTTGCGAAAATGGTCCTCCAACAGAAATAAGGCACTAGACTTGAGGGTGGACGGCATCGTCATTTACATAGTTTGAAATACATGAGATGAGCTGTTGTGTATATAAAGTCACTTGTTATGGCAGACTCGATATGTTGCGGGAAGTTAGGTACATAGATTATAGTGAGTGAGGGACATCAGTATCGGAAAGTGGATAGGTTTTTGGAAGTTTATGAAACGGCAGGCCCTATTTGTAGCGAAGCAATGGTCCACGTTAGGACAACAAAGAATTGCAGAAAGTTTCAAACTGGATGATAGATGCAAAAAACTAAAAAGTCTGGAGCTCAATACTTCAGCAGGTCTATATCATATCAGCTGTTTCGAAGTTGACGTTACTGAAATAAAATGTCGGTTGGTTCATTTAGTCACTTAAGTCTGGAAATCATCTAATTCCTTTGGTAAACGGCACCATTTTCTTTAGGTTTGCCAAGGATAGGTCAGTCAAATTTAAAAGAAAGAGTGCATCAACTGCCTTCACCATGCTCCTCGCTAAAGCCACGCACTGGCACATAAGATGGACGAAGAATACCTCTTCGTACTTCGAGCTGACAAAAATCGTTGAGCTGAAAAAAAAATAGCACTCAATCGTTGCGGATGCCATCTAGAGGTCAACGCAAAGCACTACCGGTTAGATTTAATAGCCACCTAGTGCGAAGCGCATCAATGGAGGTTTAGGACTGTATTGTTATCACGCAGGATAATTCATCGGCCCAGGACTTCCAAGTGTTCCTGAGGCATTTTTACCTAATGGCTAATTTGACTGATAGCATCGGTGTTCCCATGGAATGAGACTTGAATGATGTGAGTTCTGCTAGCAAGGTACCAATACTCACCAGTTCATCGGCCCCACAGTTGGCCGGAAAACCTTTTATGTCCAGGTAACCAAATAACAAAGCAGATCAAACTATTATATAAATCTAAGAATCTAAGAATTTGCTAAGAATCGATTAATAGCACGTAACTATTCTCAATATTGAATAAATATTTTTTAAACTATCCAAACTAAGATGATGATAAAAGATGATCAAGAACATAGTACCAGTAACTTCGCTTCAACGAACATGTTACCTTTCAAGAACATATCTTCAAGCTATTATTTCAATAATTCGAGCAAACTTGAGTCCTGGGCTTGACTTGGCTTTTGAAACTAACTTAGCGCAACAAATTTTATGCTTACTGCTGGTTTTCCGACTGTGTTTATGCAAAAAGAGAAATGAAGGAGGAAAAGGAAGTTTCCTAGCCAGTGCTTATTATAATAGGACAACTTTAGCACTTAGAAACCGCCAGAAGGACTGATTTTGGCAGCAAAGTAGATGAATTGTGCACATTTTGAATGAATGTTCTGCCAAGCAAGCTACTCATTACAAATATCCTGCACCAACGGTCATGCATGACCTTGTTGCGGAGACTGCATGGAAAGCCGAAAGGTAGGAAGTTACCAAGACTACTGTTCGCCTGAATTTCAAAATTTAGCAAAGTAACAATATTGTTACTTATATTACAGTACAAAAGTGATGAAAATTCCCAGTTCTTGCAGCACTTTTCAGCACACGGCAATCAAATACTCAAAATCAACACACTTTGCGTTATTTTTTATCCACTGAATGAATCGAAAATCACACGAGCAGCCAAATTTTTAGGTTTACCGTCCAGGAAAATTTTAAAATTTTCGAAACTGAATCACAAACGAGATGGTTGCAGTTTGCACGTCAACGGGGACAGTCGTGCTCCGGGGCTGATCTCTTGTTTCGAGCTAAGCAGAGTTTCGGCAGTTTAATAAGTGAATCTGGTGCCACGGTAAAGGGCTTTTATGCCCTATAACCAACAACCTGGTGAGCCCGTTCCTTCTCAACATCTTCTAACTGATGGTTGTCCGCGATCAAAACTATAGTAACGCTTGATTCGCTCAAGGTCAATATTGCAGGCATAACACTGCTATTGACTTTGTTCGGATCGCCGTGACTTGTTTTGATCGCGTATAACTGTGAATTTCCGTTGTGTGTTGCACGTTTTGTTTTTCAATTGTGCTTTGTTTTTGATTTTGTTTTTTATTAATTTTTTTTTTTTTCTTTTCGGCGCTATAATCATGCAAAATATTAAACTAAATTTTTGCAATATTCGCGGGATAAGGAAGAATTTTTTTTCGGTCTACTGTCACTTATCCATACACAAACCGGCAATTTTGGCACTAAGTGAAACTAAGGTCGTTTCTGATACTGATATCAATCAGTATCACGTACCTGGTTATCAGTTAGTGCCCCGCTTCTCCCCCCAAAGAGGGATTGCAATTTATGTGCGTAATGATGTGCCGTTTACCACACTTAGCCAATATACTTCTGCTAATCCAGAGTTTAATTATTTCTGGATTAGATTCAAATTTTCCAAGCACATCATCTTCTTTTGTTTTTTATACCGCAGCCCTGACATGTCTGATGCAGATACTGTTCGTTCCTTTGATGCACTGTCTTCTGACATTGATAAATTGCTTGAGACATCCCCTTCATCTGAAATCATCCTCGCCGGTGATTTCAATGTGCATAACGTCCAGTGGCTCAGACACTCTTCCACCACAAGTCCGGCGGGCAGGCACGTTGAGCTTTTTAGTGAGTCGTTCAATTTGGAGCAGTTAGTAGATTGTGCAACAAGAATTCCCGACATATCTGGGCACAATGCAAATCTTTTAGATTTATTTCTAACCTCACACCCAGATAAATATTCGATCTCAGTTTCTGCGCCTCTTGGCAACTCGGACCACAATTTGATTTCGGCCCAATTTAACATCTCTTCTCTGATTAACACTAATCAGTTTTCTACCAAACGACTAGTCTGGCATTATGGCAAGGCTGACTGGACTGCGTTTAAAAAATATATCAGAGAGATCGACTGGTCCGATTGCTTTGCAACAAAGAACGTCGAATATATAGCTTCCACCATAACCGACATCATATGGTATGGAATGTACACTTTTATTCCGCATGCCTTCAAGAATACTAAACCAACCACCACCTCATGGTTTAGTTACGAATGCCAAGAGGCTATTCGCACTAAGGAGGCGGCATTCCGAAATTACAAGCTATCTCCGTCTGAGGAATCAAAAATCCTTTACAAGACTGCTCGCAATACCTGTACATCTACTATCAGAAGAGTTAAATTCCAGTTTGACCAAAATATCAAGCAGAAGGTCCTTGCAAGCCAGAAAGGAAGCAAAGGCTTCTGGTCGCTTGTAAAAAGGATTAAGAACAACTTCTCCAGTTCTTCCGTGCCACCTCTTCTTCATGGTGGTAACGTACTTTCTGGGTCACTGGATAAAGCTAATCTTTTTGCTGAGATTTTTGCTACAAACTCTTACTTGCCACCTTCATCATTGAGTCCTCCTATTCCTCCAATGTGCGCTTTCAAGCAAGGGCCTCTATTTTTCCGCACAAGGGAGGTATTGAAAATTCTCGCCAAGCTTGACGTTTCCAAATCTGCCGGTCCTGATGGTATTTCGCCCCTCGTACTAAAGTGCTGCGCCTCCGCCTTGGCTAAACCTCTGCGCAAACTATTTTACCTGTCATACTCGACTGGAATATTTCCTTCCGCATGGAAGCTTGCACACGTTCAGCCCATACCTAAAAAAGGGGAGGCCTGTGATCCCTCTAACTATCGACCTATTGCAATCGTTTCGGTTCTGTCTAAGGTATTTGAATCTCTCGTGAATTCAAAATTAATGAAATATCTTGAGTTGAACCAACTTATCAGCGACCGCCAGTATGGTTTCCGTTCTGGGCGCTCCACTGGGGACTTACTTACATTTCTCACTGAGAGATGGAACCGTTGTCTCCATAATTTTGGTGAAGCAATGGTCGTTTCTCTTGATATTTCTAAGGCCTTTGACAGAGTCTGGCACCCTGCCCTATTAGCCAAGCTTCGTGCATTTGGCCTTCACCCCGTTCTTGTCAAATGGATTGAAAGTTTCCTCGTAGATCGTTCCTTTCAAGTTGTTCTGGATGGACACAAATCCTGTGTCCACACCACCAATGCCGGGGTTCCGCAAGGTACTGTTCTTTCACCAACTCTCTTTCTTTTATTTATAAATGACCTCCTTTCCTCCACTTTCAATCCGATTCATAGTTTTGCCGATGACAGCACCCTTGACTTCGCATACTCTTTTGACAGAGTAGCCGACTCTCGTGGCAATGCTACTTCTGTTAGTAGAGATCGCATGTTTGCATCGCTAAACAGGGACCTATTAAACATTATCGCTTGGGGCTCCGCGAACCGTGTTGTGTTTAATGCGTCCAAAACCCAATGTTGTCGTCTCTCGCTCAAGCCTTACCCTCCTCCTACTAGCCACACTATTTCCGTTGATGGTGTGAGTATTTCCGAATCACCTTCGCTGAACCTATTAGGATTTAACATCTCCAGCAAACTAAGCTGGACCAGCCATATTTTTCAAATAGCGAAAAATGCCATGCAATGCTTAGGATTTCTTCAGAGAGGCAAGAAATACTTTACACCATCAGACATAGCGCACATCTACAAGACTCTCGTAAGACCAAGACTTGAGTATAACTCCCATATTTGGGCTGGGGCAGGCCGCACTGCTTTAGCGGAACTAGACAAAGTCCAACGCAAAGCTTTTAAGCTTATTGGCGATGAAACTATTACTTCACGTATCGAATCGCTTGAGCACCGACGTAATGTAGGTTGCCTTTCTCTTCTTTATCGCTATTATTATGGTCTTTGCTCTAATGAAATATAAAGTCTGCTTCCTTGTAGAGCACCTCCTACGCGCAACACCCGAGCCTCCCAACGAGCTCACTCGCATACCCTTTCGATCAGTGCCAGTCGTACCGTCAAATTTCACGATTCTTTCTTATCTAGGTCAATACGATTATGGAACAGTCTACCATCTACTGTTTTCCCCGCCAACTATGAACCACAATTGTTCAAGCGAATCGTGCATCGCTATCTCCTGCAAATGCAACCCTTCCCTTCTTCCTTTCCTTAAATTTCCTTCCGCCAAGGCTGTGCTATAGCATAATAGGGCATCCCCTGAGCCTTGGCATCATCATAGAAAAAAAAAAAAAAAAAAAATTGGTGTTGAATATCACCACAAATTTATTTTCTAAAAGATCATTAACATTTGAAAATTTTATGGTAGCACCTCTTTGTAAAAAAAATAAAAATTATCCCTTCGTCTTATTCCTCATTAAATTTACCAACTAAATTGAACTCCTCAAAAATCAGTTAAAAATAAATAAAACAACTTTGTAAAAAATTGTGTCATAACCATGAAAATAGGCGCATATATGCTGCGTAAACAGGTGGTGATACACAAAAAGCATGTATTGCTACGTGTGACAATATTTTCCTCAGCATTCAAAGAATATTTACGATTTCGAACGCAGCAAATCTAGCATATACAGGACTACTTCAGATACGAGTATTTTCTTTAAACTAATGCAATCAACATTATGATAACTATTTCTAATTCATTCAACGGTTCCGAAAACAAGTCATGACAAACCACAGCTAATTCAGAAATCAATTCAACAAATAAGTAGTCTGGTCCCAAGCAAATGAAAAAGCGGTGAAGAACTTGTCGCCAAGAGTTCATTCCCACCATAAACAATGGAATCAAATACGGACCGAAGCAAGGATAAGAGAATCTCTACGAATATTTTCGCTGGCGGGACCTTCTTGCTTCGCTACCATTTTCAATTTCGCAAGATTTGCGAGCGATAATTCTAAATTGGATTTTCTTGTTATGGTCGTCTGCGTTCATTCTTTTTCTTCTGCTGCTGCAGTCGTAACTCCACTTGTAGATAAATAGTAGATATCTCATTGTTGGCTGTAACTATCCGCAGCAAATTAGCGATCATGGTTGAATTTTATGATTTAGCCATAGCCATTGCTATCAATTCTCGAATAGTTCGAACATAAAACAGTTCAACTTAAATTGGTAAGTTTTGCTGAATGCAAGAATGAGGTGATGATTTTTGAGATTTGATGCAATTTTCATTGAGTTAATTGTGAATCGCTGTTGAAATGCTTCGGGGTTGTGGATATAAACATAGAGCAATTTCAGGACTGAAAAAACTGATATTAACCTCTTTTCAATCAAAATTTCATTCCGCATTGAACAACAAAACAATTTCTGAGTGCGGTTTTCTTCGATCAAGTTGAAATCTTCAGATGATATTTAACTGTATAAGCTGTAGGTCTGTTTTGATTTACGTGAAAAACTATTAAACCCTTTGACAGCAGCGGTCGTTTTAGTGAATTTATGTTACCATATTTCTACACATACTCTGTATTTCTGGAGAATTTTTTTTTTTATTTACTAATGTTCGAAGAACAGATACTGTTTTAGAATTTTTTAACCCCATGTGTGCGCTAGGTGTCTAAAAAGGGAACGGGAAAATTTGAAAATTTTTGAATTGCAATAACTTTTGACAGAGCTATTCAATCATTACGAAATTTTGAGAACATATTTGTATTATTTAATTATAAATTTTTGTATCTTTAAATGAGCGTGTTGGAAACCCTCTAGCAAGGACAGGCACTGAAAGTGAAAACCTCCAAATCATCGCTTCTCCTGAAAAAATACCGCTTCTTCAAAAACATGCCACTCATATAGAAATCTTTTGCTTTGTTTACATAGTCAAAGTCAAAAATTTGAAATGGTACAACGGGCACGCCTGGTAACCCTTGTCCAATTCACCTAAATTTTTAGCATCAAAAACTTCTGTTGACGGAAACTCACGACTCGATGCTCAAAATTCATTAAAATTTACAAAATGTATTGGTCTTAAATAGGACCAGGTTTGATAGAAGTGATTTTGAAATATCGGTGATTCTGTGCCAGTGGTGCCATCTTGAAAAATCACTTAAAAAAGATAACTGCTTTTAGCCCTATAAATTCTGATTCAATCGTTCGAGTTTAACGAAATTCATACAGTAGCTGGACTTTACTTTAAACCGCGTTTGGTAGAAATTTAATCGAAAAATTCGGTTGGAACTGCCAGCTATATTAATTTTGGTGTCTTAAATTCGAAAAAATAAAAATTTGGAAGTGAAAACATTCAAACCATCGAATATCCTAAAAAAATGTCCATTTTTTGCAATAAAACCAATCTGTATACAAATCTTATGCTTAATCTACACAGTCAAAGTAAAACTTTGGAAATTTCATGTCGGACAAGAACGGTAACCCTTTCCCAGTTAACCTATATTTTTAACATCAAAAACTTCTGTTCACGGGAACTCACGAGCCAATGATCAGATACAGCTGAAATTTACAGAATGCATTGGACTTAAGTAGGACCAGGTCTGATAGAAGCGATTTTGAATTGTGGACAACTCTGTGCCAGGGGTGCCATCTTGAAAAACTACAAAGAAAAAAACTGCTTTTTGCCCTATGAAATGTGAATAAGTTACCAGATTTTCATGAAATTGACACAGTAGCTGAACCTTACCCTAAACTCTGTTTGATATAAATTTTGTTGAAAAATTCGATTGGTGCTGCCAGCTTTGGTAATTTTTGTGTCTTTGGTTTTGAAAATTCGCCCAGGAAAAGATAACTGTTTGCCCTATAACTTCCAGTGCAGTCATGAAATCAATAAGAATTTCATACAATTAGCGGAACCTATTAAAAACATTATTCAGGCCAAATTTGGTTCAAAAGCCACGATAGGGTTGCCAGCTATTGTTGGCTTTGTGTTTAATTACAATATCTTTATTACGCAGTTTTATCGTAGAATTTTCAAATGGTAATGATATTGTAGTGACAATAAACAGCAAATATTAAGTTTTCGATCATTTGAAAAAACTCGCTGCAGGTAACCCTAGATTTCTTTATACTCCTATAACTTCGAATGTAATATAACAACGTGAAGCAGATGTGATGTATTCTTGGCTCTGATACTGGCACAAGGTTGCCAGCACGAGTCGGTTGTGCTACTTTGGTATCAATAAATGCTTACAGTTAGTATTCATTACGGAAACATTTACAATGAAAATAAATAACCGATGTTTCGATTCCCAAAGTTCTGCAAATTTTTCGGATCGCAGCCCCAAACACCAACTTCAGTTACAGTGCTGCAGGCACTGAGCATTTTCTTCATTGATGTTATAGGAGATGCTGCTTTCAAAACTTTGTGAAACAGGCAACTGATAACGAATATAATTAAACCGTGTTTTGCTCTCATAAACGTTGAAATTCATGCCAGTGGTAATATTTGAAACCTTCCACCATATGAGTTGTAATGCATTCTTGAGACCAAAGTAAAACGTGGCATTTGAAACAGTTTGGCCGTGGCTAAAGCTGGTTATCCTGTGTCAGCAGCAAAGCCAAATATATACAATATCTGCTTCACATTAAGTTAAACCCAACCAGCAAATTTCGTTTCGATTGAATCACTGCGCTGGAAGTTATACGGGTGAAAAATTTTTTAGGGCAACCACCCTCAAAACTTTTCAAATTTTTAAAGCGTCAATATTTATTGTTAATTTTCAATGCAGAATCATTCCCATTTGCAAATCTAATGACATAATCGCTCAGTAAAGAAATTAAACAAAATTACAAAAATGGTCATAGCTGGCAGCTCTTTCATGATTTTTGTACGAAATTCCTACGACAGTTGGTTCACATCAAAGTCTATTTACTGCATGAATTTAATTTTGATTTCATGATTGGACTGGAAGTTATAGGGAAAAAAGCTTTATTTTGCTGAGCGAATTTGCAAGATTTAGGAGACAAAAATCACTATAGCTGGCAACTGTATTCTAATTTTTCAGCCAAATTTTCTAAAGTAAGATCCAAATAATTTAAGAATTTCGTTAAAATGTGATAGCTGAATCGGAAGTTATACGCCAAAAAGCTGTTTCTTTTTCTCAGTGATTTTTCAAGATGGTACGACTGCTACAGGGTTGCCCGCATTTCAAAATCACTTCTATCAGATCTGGTCCTTGTTAAAACCAACACGTCCTGTAAATTTCATTATGATCGGATAATCCGGTCGTCAGTTCTCGTGAACAGAACTTTCGAGTGCTGAAAATAGAGGTAATTTGGTGATGGGTTGCTGTTCTTGTGCAAATCGGAATTAACAAAATTTTCACTTGACATGATGCACAAAAGTTGAAATTTATCAATGATTTGAATTTTTTGTCAAAAATCAAAAAATTTTCAGGAGGGCCAATGATTTGAAGGATTTTTTTTCAGGAGCCTGCCACAGCTACAGGGTTATCCGCACTACCTTGGAAATCCATGCGTGTTAAATAGTCAACATCAATACGCTCTGCTAATTTCACGATGATCTAATGTTTTTGTCAGAAGTAATGACAAATCAATATTTGAAAAAAAAAGCCTTGCCAACTTTTAGGGACGCTGCACCCAAACACGGCTTAAAATTTCCAGTTCTTTATCCTAGACAAGCTTAAAACATATATGTTTTTATTTCCAAGAATTTTTTTAACAAAAATTTACACTGGTTGGAAATATTGGAGTACCTCAAAATTCACTAAAACGCTCGCGGCCTCCAGAAGGTTTAAGAAATCTAAATTTTAGCAAGTCATAGACCTACTTACTTTATACATCTACGTCCCCCGAAAATTTCAGCTCAACCAGATCAGCCACTCCAGAGATTATCGCCCTGAATTATTTTACTATATACTATATACGATTTACTATATATATATATATATATATATATATATATATATATATATATATATATATATATATATATATATATATATATATATATATATATATATATATATATATATATATATATATATATATACATATATATATATACATATATATATATATATATATATATATATATATATATATATATATATATATATATATATATGTATATATATATATATATATATATATATATATATATATATATATATATATATATAGAAATATGCATTTTCGCCGAAGTGAGTTTAATACTAATTTATAAGTGAGTTTAATGCTAAAACTCTAGCGCACCTGAACCGCTAGAAACACTAATGTTCGAAGAACAGTAGAAGAATCGTGCAGGTTTTGAGTGCATATTCCACCACATGTGCTGCTTATTACGGCCAAACTGTTTCAAATGCCACGTTTTACTTTCGTCTTAAGAATGCATTATAACTCATATGGTGGAACGTTTCAGATATTACCACTGGCATGAATTTCAACGTTTATGAGAGCAAAAACACGGGTTAATTATATTCGTTATCAGTTGCTTATTTCACATAATTTTGAAAGCAGCATCTCATATAACATCAATGAAGAAAATGCTCAGTGCCTGCAGCACTGTAACTGAAGTTGGTGTTTGGGGCTGCGATCCGAAAAATTTGCAGAACTTTGCGAATTGTAACATCGGTTATTTATTTTCATTGTAAATGTTTCCGGTATGTATACTAACTGTAAGCATTTATTGATACAAAAGTAGCACAACCGACTCGTGCTGGCAACCTTTCGCCAGTATCAAAGCCAAGAATATATCAAATCTGCTTCACGTTGTTTAATTACATTCGAAGTTATAGGAGTATAAAGAAATTTAGGGTTACCTGCAGCGAGTTTTTTCAAATCATCGAAAGCTTAATATTTGCTGTTTATTGTCACTACAATATCATTACCATTTGAAAATTCTACGATAAAACCGCTTAATAAAGATATTGCAATTAAACACAAAACCAACAATAGCTGGCAACCCTATCGTGGCTTTTCAACCAAATTTGGCCTGAATAATGTTTATGACAGGTTTCATTAATTGTATGAAATTCGTATTGATTTCATGACTGCACTGGAAGTTATAGGGCAAAAAGTTTTATTTTCCTGAGCGAATTTTCAAAACCAAAGACACAAAAATTACCATAGCTGGCAGCACCAATCGAATTTTTAAACAAAACAGAGTTTAAAGTAAGGTTCAGCTACTGTGTCAATTTCATGAAAATCTGGTAACTTATTCACATTTCATAGGGCAACAAGCAGTTTTTTTTCTTTGTAATTTTTCAAGATGGCACCACTGGCACAGACTTGCCCACAATTCAAAATCGCTTCTATCAAATCTGGTCTTACTTAAGTCCAATGCATTCTGTAAATTTTAGCTGTATCTGATTATTGGTTCGTGAGTTTCCGCGAACATAAGTTTTTGATGCTAAAAATATAGGTTAACTGGGAGAGGGTTACCGTTCTTGTCCGACATGAAATTTCCAAAGTTTTATTTTGAACGTGTAGATAAAACATAAGATTTATATACAGATTGGTTTTATTGTAAGAAACGGACATTTTTTTGAATATTCGATGGTTTGAATGTTTTCACTTCCAAATTTTTTTTTTTCAAAATTGAGACACCAAAATTATCATAGCTGGCAGCTCCAACCGAATTTTTCAACCAAATTTCTACCAAACGTGGCTTAAAATAAGATCCAGCAATTGTGTGAGTTTCGTCAAAATCGAACGATTCAATCAGAATTTATAGGGCTAAAAACAGTTATCTTTTTTAGTGGTTTTTCAAGATGGCACCACTGGCACAGAATCGCCCGCATTTCAAGATCACTTCTATCAGACCTGGTCCTATTTAAGGCCAATACATTCTGTGAATTTCAAATAATTCTGCTCATCGGATCGTGAGTTTCCGTGAACAGAAGTTTTTGATGCTAAAAATATAGGTAAATTGGGCAAGGGCTACCAGACGTGCCCGTTATACCATATCTTTTTTTTTTGGTTATGTAAACAAAGCACAAGATTTACATATGAGTGGCTTTTTTTTTGAAGAAACGGCATTTTTTCAAGAGAAACGATGATTTGGAGGTTTTCACTTTCAGTGCCTGCCCTAGGTACAGGGTTGCCAGCACGCTCATTCAAAGCTACACAAATCTACAACTAAATAATATCAATATGTCCTGAAAATTTCGTCATGATTGAATAGCTCTGTCAAAAGTTATCGAAATTTAAAAATTTTCAAATTTTCCCGTCCTCTTTTTAGGCACCCAGCGCACACATAGGGTTAAAAAATTCCAAAGCATTATCCGATTCATATGTAAAACACGTTAGAAACTTATTTCATCAACTTTATTTTTGCGAAAATCATTTGTGCACGAAATAATAGGTATATTAAAAATATCACTTAAATGGCCGCCGGCGCCAAAAGGTTAACAAAAACTGACATTGAAAGAGACCTGGACCTATTCTGCATATACACCAATGTATCCTGAAAGTTTCAGCTCAATCGGATGGCGCGTTCCCGAGATTATCTCACTGAAATTTTTTGATGATATATATATATATATGTATATATATATATATATATATATATATATATATATATATATATATATATATATATATATATATATATATATATATATATATATATATATATATATATATATATATATATATATATATATATATATATATATATATATATATATATATATATATATATGGAAATATGAATTTTTGGCCGAATCGATTTTAATACTAATGTTCTTCGAACATTAGTAAAAACAACAGTCAAGCAAATTGCTTCAACTCTCATTGCTATTTTCATTGCCAACAGATATATGGCATATTTATTTGAAAAGAATTCGCATTCGAACATACCCAGGTGAGTCTGTGTACATTCTGGTACTGAACCAGGTAATCTCAACAATCATTTCTTCAGTCGCAGCTAGCTGGATTGCTAAGCTACTAAAGCCAATAATATGCCTATATCTGGACTCTTTCAATATTTTGCTGCTTAAATCACCCAGTACGGTTCAGAGAACATCTAGGACTCGCTCAAACTGCTAAAAGAAGGTGTCCCTTTAATCAGTAGTAGGCTTTTCTCTAGAAGCACGAACGTCTATAGACTGACGTAATAGATTTTTTTATTTAGCTTTTTCAAGGTCAATTCTTAGCTTCAAACTTATTACTTGACTTAAATACATTTCAAATAGTTATGACTGCTGAAGAATTTTCAGCAACATTTACCTGTATCGCAGGCTCTTAGCTTTCAAAATGTTCCTCAGTTTTCTGTAATAAAAAAGTTAAGTTCAACATTTCTTCCTAGCTATTTTTCCACTACGTTAATTAATTATGTTGATATAAGTTTTGGTGTTCTATTTGTTCATCCGAAAGACATATGTAATTGTACTTGTCCGAGTCGACCTAAAATTTCTATTCGTGGTTAACAATTTTATATGTGCAGGTGTGTAACGTTTGTAATCAAATTCCTTATAATATCAAAACTACCATCGTTTTTCTATCAAAGAATGAAAGCATAATGTAAATCAAAAATTAATTCAGCTCGAGCAAGAATAATTTCAAGTAACTTTCTCGACTTTCACAATTACTCAAACACTCGCCGACCTTAATTCAATCCGAGACTCACGAATTTCCTCTTCCTTTCTACTTACAGTGTGCATTTGCTTCTTGACTGCGAGACGGGCGCTGAAAAAAACTTTAAACCGATTAATATCGAGAGGCGGTAGGGCGAGGCGCCACTTAAGCTCTTTTTTGTGCTTGGTAATGAAACGGTCATTAATTTAAGATTGAGAGATAAATTAATTTCGATATGGGCGAAAAGAACTTTATGGCAATTAATTCGGGATTTAGATCATGACTGAACGAAATTCCCTCCAAAAGGCAACATTTTCAAGCCAGCGCGCTCGTTTCGGCAGCGGTGACGTGGCGATTGGCCCAGTTTCGATTTGGCATAAATTTTAATGCATTAAATACATAATAGGATCTTGTATGCGGATATTGTAAATAAGAGAATCAAGGATTATGGATGATACTTACATTTCTGAAAGCTGGGGAAGAATTATTGTTGTTGAAATACTGAAAGATTAATTGGGCCGTCAAATTGGTGAAATATAATGCTTAATTTTGAAAACAAATTCAAATCTTATTCTCTTAATCTCCGAACTATTGGTTTCTATGAGAATCGGAAGCGTAATTTGATTGATGTTTATAGTGACACGAGAGAAAATAATCGGTCACAATTATCAAATTGATTGTCCGTTCATTTATTTTACTAGCCAGATTCTGTGAAAAATAATAGATAAAAAATGAATTGCAATAAATCAATCGGTGTAATTAATAAATTATGACAATTAATTTAATAATAAATGAGCTAATTGATAAACTCTTCAATTAAATACCGAAGTAGTTTTAAATAGTTATTCGAAATTTGATGTAAAAATTGATATGTTGACGAGTTGAAGCTCATGTTGATGACGTCTGGCAACGCCTTAAAGAAACTACCACTGGTACAGCTACAAACATATTTATTTATTTATTTACTAATCCCTTGCGCTACAGATACAATTCCAATTACAGAGCCAAGAAAGCAAAAATATAAGAATGAAACATAAAAAAGGAAAAGAAATAACAAAAATAATTGAATAATTTGAAAACTAAATTTAGGACTAAGGTAAATAGTAATTCAAGTTAACATTTTCAATACATGCTTGAATTGTGAAACCGATTGCGGGAGATGACCAAGTTCAAGGGCATTATGCGTTCTGGGTAGACGCAGCAAAGGTGAATGGAAATAGACTTCCGTACGAGCAAATGGAACAGAGAAAACCTCAGAAGAACGACTTGGACGACTAGATTCACTTCTGGTTATCTGTGAACCGAGATCTGTCAAGAGAATGCCTTGTCAAAATTTAAAGAGAAAACATTCATCGAAGAACAATCTCCGAGATTGCAACGAGGACATACGAAGGAGGGAAAGACGAGAGGAGTATAGAAAATAGGGATATATAATTTAAAAAGTAGCGAGCGAGTGAATCTGCGCTGAACAGATTCAATGGCGTCAGATAAATACTGAAAGCGCGGAGACCAGGTTTGGCACGCCTATTCTAGATTACTGCGTACTAAGGAGACTAATAAATGAATACAGGAGGAAATGTTGGTAAACATATACGAAGAACACAAGACAAATCCAGCAATCCTAGAGGCTTTGGACGTCATATTCATGACATGAACATCAAATCTTAGTTTTGAGTCAAATACCACACCCAGGTCTCTAAAATGCGAGACAACTGACAGGGAAATACCAGACAAAGAATAAGAAAACACATGTGGAGTATTTTTTATATGCGAAAGATATCTGATGGCATATCAACATGTTCAGTGGCAAGAAGTTGTCTTGACACCAGAGATTAAGAGCAAACAAGTCAGCTTGCAATTGATGACAATCGTTCGCAGACTTGATTGCTCTGTATAATTTTAGGTCATCTGCATATAAAAGACAAGGAGAATTGATAACAGAAGGAAAGTCATTGACAAACAAGATAAAAAGTAAGGGACCAAGGATAGAGCCTTGAGGAACTCCGGATGTAGGAAATATAGGAAAAGAAATGAAACCAATAAAATTAACTCTGCTAGGACGAATATGAAGATAAGAGGAAAACCAGGAGAAGAGAGGACCAAAAACACCGAAACCATTAAGTTGAAGGAGCAACAGGCTATGGTTCACAAGCAGCAGGTTATGGTTATATTGATAGAAAAGCTCAAAATGAATGGTTTGACACGAATTCCAAGTAAGCAACTAAACGAAAGAATTATTCATCCTGAGCCATAGAATAATTGTAAAGCTTGTGGGCACGTAAGGAGATCCATCGTGATCTCTTACGATTGAAGAAACGTTCATCGAGCCAAAAAGAGATTCAATGAGGAAAAATTGAATCCAAACAATGCAAGTTTTACGAGAAAGTGAGTAAGATGAGACAGTGTCTGTTGCTGATCAGCCTGCAAGGATAAGTAGAGAAATCTAACTTCTGACCAGTCATAAATACTGCAACGATGCGTTCAGTATTTTAAAAAACTGGTGAACATCAAAGAAGGCAAATAGATTAAAGCCCCGTTGACTCATCACAGACGAGAGCTATATTCACCAGCCAAGCACTTCGCTGATAAACTTTCCACCAAAACTACAGAGGCCAAAAATTATTCATGTGGCTCATCAGCTATTGCAAAGGATGTGTGAGTGTATTTTAGGGTGGCAGGAGAGGCTTCTGACACCTCTCAGCGTTCAAGTTAAAAGATCGACTGTACCCATACTTCCAGCTTACCATAGTTTCCCGAAATCTAGGATCAATGAAAGGGGAAAAGAGGCTATCTTCTGCATACGTGCCACATCCCATGCAATAAATTGATATCTAAGACCCTGGGTATTTACAGAGGAAATGCTCTGGCAGAGTGTGCCTCATCTAGGCAGGATGGACAAAGGTCATCCTGTGCAATACCTATTCAGTACATATATCCTCTTAGGCAGTTGTGTCCAGTCAGTATATCTATCATGGCTCTGTGAGCTTCCCTGATCATGTTGAGGAGTCTCGCAGTCGCATGACTGGGCTCTGAAAAAAAGACCTTACTGTACCTGGCTACATTGAAAGATATTCATGTCTCTTTGTCAGCATCAGGTACCCACTTTCAAAAAATGATATAGGCAAATGCAGTCTGCACACTCAAGGCGGGTTGTTGAGATTATAAAACAGCGAAACTTCACTTGAGAATTGATATTTAGGACTGATTAATCACGAAGTGCAGAAATTATAGGTTTATCGAATAGTTGAATACCATCCGTAAGGTATTTTTCGCTATCGTACTAGGCCGGGTACCCCAATATTCTTAAAAATATTGGGCCATACCAACGAAGCTTCGCGCCACAATAATTGATAACAGATCAGTTTTTCTTCCAGCAGCAATCGATAAAATGGCTTTTGGAACATGACCTGAAGATGTTCTGTCTTTTCATCGATATGAGAAATACATCTTTGAATGAATTAGATATCCCAACCAAACTGATAAGGCAGACAAAACTGTCTATTGTGAGTGTAAGCAGCCAAATTATCAGGTGGATCCTTATCAGGGCCATCTACAATCAACAAAGTTTAAAAAACGGAACGCTTCCCTTGCGCATAAAACTGATCCGTAATGACAAAGTGAGAATAAGGATACCATCATCATTATATCCAATTAACTGATGGCTCATGCTGGCGATGTCAGCATCTTGTGGCTTGCGCAGTCTGTCAAAGCCAATCTGCTTGTTTTTTTTTAAGATTTCTAAGGTCATGCTGTACTATGTATACTATGGCCATGCCAATTCGCATGCATTTGTCGAAAACAAGGATTGTTAGCAAGAGAAACTGTGAGTTTTTATCCACATACGAGAGGAGAATCTTCTGATAAATATTTGGCCTCAAAATAGGGATAGACAATTTTGCAAACCATACAAAAACAAAATATACAAAATATACCGTAATGTTACTAATAAGATAAGGCTCAATAGACTGCGATGAGCAGGACACTTAGAGCGCATAAGCCAGGAAGATCAATCTCGCCAAGTTTATGTAGCCAGGATCACTGGAAAGAGATGTCAAAGATGACGCTGTCTTCAATGAAGCGATGCTAAAGAAATGCTCAGCATGTTGAATTAGATGAAGGCGGCGTGAAATCGCTTCGTCAGGAATACTTTTCTGAGGCAGACCTAGACTGGTCTATCGACTGTTGCACAGTTGATGATGATGAGGATGATGAGTGTTTGAAACGTTCTATTTAATGCACATTAATGCTGAGATCATACCGTTCTATTTAATACACATTAATACAGAGAGATACAAAAAGGAGAGATTTGGACGTCAGCTATAGCTGCTATAGCAAGAACCTTGTACACACTCCAGGTAATGTAAATTTGACAAAAATTAGCTTTGCGTTTATTTTAAGACTGGTCTTTAAGTTGAGACCACAAAAGATCACAGTTAACATCGTCAATTATTATAGTTTTTTTTGAAATCTGATATAGGTCAACCAGAAGAGTATATCGTTTCGCTCTTCCTCATTTCTATAAATGACCTATGATGTATTTTGCAAAGAGCTGTAAAATTGATTTCTTCTCCTGGTAGGGAAGAAGCCAAGAATGTGATAAGTTCACATGCATAAAGTGCAAAACACCATTATCTCGTTAAATGAAATCTAAAAGCCCTCATTCACGAGCAGTCCGTCAGTCTATATGGCGTGAGGCCAGGGCAAAATCTCACCATGTGGGAAAACGCGGACACACTCTTGGACTGAAGCAACCAAATTGTATTTTCGATCATTCCAAAGGCCACGGACTAAATCCATCAGGCTATTCTTTGGCTCGACCGTGTGTGGTGAAACAGTAGGCCGAGTTTTGCCAAATTATCCAATGGACTGGTCGTGTGTTAAAGCCTAGATCCAAACGACGTGGCAGTCTTGCTTTACAAGCTGATCCGTGACAATGTTATTCTCATTGACTGTTTTTGTGCTTATTTAATTTAATTTTGCTTATTCAATTTCTATGCTTATTTAATAATACAGTACAATGGAGTAGGTGACCATAATTTTGTTTTGGAGGTAATGGGAAATAATGGTCCCATGAATGTCTTTGGCAAGTTACAAATGAAAATAATCACGACAAAATAAAACGAAATTCTGCTCTGGACAACATTTTAATATTGTTTCATACATAGGATCCCAAGCTAACCGAGAAACAGTACAGCAAAAACTCCAAAGTATGCGGTGAAGTTACAGTAAAGAGTATTGTTACCTATCTATTTTTTGTTTTTATTTTAACAGCTATTTTTATCGGAGGCAAGTGGTTTGGAGCCTGATAGTGTGCATATTTTCAAACTTTGGTACTAAAGCTGCCTCAGTTTTTTTAAAAGATCAAGACGTACTACGTAGAAGCAAGACAGCTACGTCTATTATTGATGAGCTCCCATTTGGTGAAGATGAGGTATGTAATTAATGCAATATCTTGTAATAAATTGTAGGCACACCATTTTATATTATCTCCTCTTGCCAATACACTTGCTCTTTACCAACGAAATATTTCATACACATTCCATAGCGTCCCAAACTTTGCAGAAATACTTGAATTTCTCGACCTGTTAGTAAATTGTCAACTTTGACATTCCTCTTGCGATTTCATTTCTTCTATATTCTACGTGGCAGAACAATTTCTTCATAGAAAATTATGTAGAATGAACATGTAAGTACGACAAAATCGATCAATTTCAATGATAAATTAATGCTATTAGGTAGTATATGAAATTCACTTGCCATATTTTCAAACATATTCTCATCAGTCCTTCTCATCCTGGATAACCGATAGTAAATATTCTTCGCTGTTTATTCCAAATTTGTTGACTAAACGGCTTCATAATTCATTGTTGGAAAATCAAACGTCTCATCATCAACAAAAACGTAGTTTAAGCTTGTTACTCTGTTGGAAAGGGTTTTTGGGATAGGCAAGTTATGTTGATCATTTTCAGTTAATTTATAAAATTCTGTATTTTTTATTACACGTCCATCTGATACTCGTCCATTTGCGTCAACATCCACCCAAATAAACTCATAATCGGCATTAACACATGCCATTAGAACAAAGTTGTGAAAGTGTTTATAATCCCGCTTCCGGGAATGGGTTCATCCATACATGTTTCCATATCAGGCACCAAGGCAACGTTATTTAAAAATTGTAGAAATATGAACATTCAGCCGTTGTCTTCCATTTTTGGAAGGGATGGCGAAGAAGAAGAAGTTTGACATTTGTCAGTTGTGTGAATTATTGTTGGTGTTTTGATTTTCGATTGTACATTTGAATCGGTCTTTTTTGCTGTTTCTTTATTATTGAAATTATTATAAGTTTACTTAATTCTTGATAAATTAGTAATTTGTGAAAGTGTTCCGTGAATTCTGTCTGAACATTTATTTCATTCTTCAGCAGCTCCTAACCGTACCTTGTTGGATTTTTTCTCCCTTTGATTGAACTTGTTTTGGATATTTTGTTTTAACTTGTTTTGGATATTTTAAGTGGAATTAATGTTGAATAAGTGCAGCAAATGTAAAAAGGAGGTAGAGGATAATGATAAGACTCTTTACTGTGAGGGTTTTTGTAAAAGGTTGTTTCACACAAAATGTGTCAAAATGTCAGATGGTGTTTACAGGAGCATTTCTGCAGCCGAGAAGTGGGTACTCTGGATGTGCCCAGAGGAAAAATCCCTTATTGAGGACGTTGTTCAACAACAATGTGCATCAATTGTCAAAGAACATCAAAAAATTAAAGATAAAGTGGAGCAGATTGAAAAATTGTCTTTTAAACTGTCCAAGAAATTGGATAACAACCCCAATTTAGTTCAAAGCTGCTCAAAAGCCACTTACGCTAGTATTCTGAAAAGTGACACTCCACTGACTAATAAATCACCTAAAATATAATGGTGGAGTGATTATTAGACCGAATAATCCCCAATCTTCAACTCAAACACTTAATAAAATCAAAGAGACAGTCATTCCCTCGGCTATTTAAGTACCAATTTTACACCGTAAAGAATTTAAAAGACGGTGGGATCCTTTTCAAGACGGATTCGGTGGAGGGGACCCGTACACTTAGTAACAATATCTTGCAATCTTTTGATAATTCTTACTCGGTTGAGTCCACAAAAGACTTGACCCCAAGACTAATTGTACATGGGCTTGATAGAACCTTCTCATCTGATGAGTTCTCAAAAGAGATCAGGTCTCTTAATCTGAATATCGCTGAAGGTGGCATTAAGGTTGTTTATTGTCGACAAAATAAAAGGACCAAAAAATATTCGGTTACCTTTGAAGTAATTGGATCCACCTTTGCAAAACTTGTTAACAAATATATAAATATCGACTTTGATTCTCATTTTTGCAGAGAGGACATATATGCTAGTAGGTGTTATAAGTGTCAGAAATTTGGGCACACCGCAGTTAATTGCAAAAGCCAGATAGATGTGTGTGCGAAATGTGCAAAACATCATAGCACGTCTATTTGTAACTCGCAAATGCTCAAATGCACGAACTGCTCACTGGCTGATTGTAACAATTCTTCACATCCATCCTTTAGCAGAGAATCTCCAGAATATCTCAAGAGGAAAACATCGGCTCAAAAGAAAATTCATTACCTGGTAACGGAAATATAATCATGAATAATATAAATCCTAAAATATTTTACGCGAATATCAGAAGCATTAGGAATGAATTTACGGACCTTGAGATATTCTGTAATTCTAAGCCTAAGTTAGTTGCAGTGATTCTTAATGAGACTTTGATTTCTAGTAATTAAATTGGTTTATTTAGCTTAGATAGATTCGTCGCAATTCATAACTGCAGAGACCATGTCCAAGGAGGTGGCACTGCTATTTACATTAATAAAAGGATTCATCATAAGCTGCTTCATTATGGTAGTAGATATCACACTCTCATTATTTCTATTGAATGTGACCTTCGGTCAATCCGTTTAGAAACTTTTTATAGAACACAGCATGATGATGCTGAAGACTTTATTGAGTATGTGGATGCTTTGTATCAAAGGTTTAGTAAGTTGATAGTTGTCGCCGATACCAATATAGATGCCATTGACAAAAGCAATAGTATATGTGTTAACTATAATAATATGTTGGCAATTAGCAATTTGGTCATGCTAAATTGTAACCCTACCAGAATTACATCAAGCTCAGCTACTTTGTTAGACCATGTAACAACTACCGTCAACACTCAATCTGTTGCTTTTAAAGTAGAATACTCAGAATGGCCAGATTTAGATCATCATACTTTGTATATAACAGCATCTGGTATTCAAAAACAACTGCAACCTATAGTTAAAAAGAAAATTTCAGGTTTAGATAAACGACTTTATGTTGATTCGGTACTAATGAAGCTTAATGAAACACATGGTGAAATTTCTTTTAAAAACATAATTAATATTATTCAAGATGCAAAACAGTCGGCTTCAACTATTAAGGAAATCAGGGCTAGGAGAGGCAACAATTGGATTACGAAAGATTTAATTAAGGAAATGGATAAAAATAAGATGTTATATAGAAGAATGAAAATGAATCCAAATGATGCCAAACTTAATTCTGAGTACAGATCCTTGAAGAATAGAGTATATTTCATTATCAGAATTGCTAAGAAAGACTCTGTTAGAAGACAAATTATTTCTGCTGAGGGTGTCGTTAGGAAAGTTTGGAAATTCATCAATCAAGAACTCTTGTTGGGCAATAAGATAAACAAATCTTACTCTTTCATTACTGCCGATAATCTCGTTGATCATTTCAGCTCTGTAGGTGAAAAATTTACTGAGGACTTAAAAGTGAAGTTTAACGTTGACAATTTTGAAAGGCAGAACATTCCGTTGAATTCAAAGTCTCTTTTTTCGAGCCTACTGATCCTGGTGAAGTGTTTGTCATAATTAGCTCATTGAAGAATTCTTCACCTGGAACTGATGGAATAACTTCCAAAAACTTGAAATTAGTCGCTACTCAGATATCGCCTAATATTTCTGCAATCATTAATAATCACATTAGCAAAAGTGAATTCCCTACAGAGCTGAAAGATACCATAATAGTTCCTTTTCATAAATTGGGTGACGATTTAGATCCTTCTAATTACAGGCAACAAGTTCGTTTAGCAAAATTTTCGCAAAAATTATCAATAAAAGACTAGTTAAGTTTATAAAAATTAGTGTAGGATTTGATACACATCAATATGGTTTTTTTTTACAAAAAAGTTACACATCAGCGATAACAGATACATTACAATTTATTAATTGTGAACTTGATATGAATAAATATGTGGCTGCACTGTTTACTGATTTGGCGAAGGCCTTTGATACAGTTAATCATATCACTTTGTTAGAAAACCTAAGCGAACTTGGAATAAGAGGCTTGGCACTGGCGTTAATTGGTAGTTTCCTAAAAGACAGAAAAATCCTGGTTAGGTTTAATGATGAAGTAAGTAAACAACGAGTAGTTATCATTGGTGTTCCTCAAGGGTCAATTCTAGGGCCAACTTTATTTTTACTCTATATTGATAATTTATATTTCTCTGGGCTGACTGGAAAATATATTATTTATGCTGGTGATATCCTTTTGCTATACTCTGCTAACTCTGCTGAACTTCTGAAGCGACAAATAAATAATAATTTAAATTGTTGTGGGTCCTGGCTTTTGAGAAACAGGCTTACAATCAATACCTGTAAAACTAGTTACATGGTATTCAAGCAGATTAATAAGAGTGAGATCTGCCTTAACATCAGAATACATGGAGAGGAGATACAAAGAGTGGCTAGATCTAAATACTTAGGACTAATTATTGATGATAGATTATCTTGGTCCCCTCACATAAGTAATGTGAAATCTAAGTTGGTTTTCTGGGTTAGGCTGTTCAGAATGAAATATTACTTGGAATCAGAACTAAAAAATATAATCTACATCTCTTTTGTGCTGCCTACGATTACCTATGGTATATTGAATTGGAGTCAAACTTCTGAGATGAATATTGACTCAATTCATAGAATACTCAATAGGATAGTTAAGGCAGGGCATGGACTTGATAAACTGACTCCAAGTGATATACTATACAGACAAATGGATAAATTCAATGTAAGGGATATTATATTTATGGAAAAAGCTAAGATAATAAATAAAATACTCAATAACAATATAAAATCTTCGATGTATCCAATAAGACACTGTGATTACCACAGCTATCACACACGATTTAAAGATAATCTCAGGCTTGATATCGCTAGAACGAATAGAAAACATAAAGATCCTATTAGATCAGCTATGGAAATCTTTAACAATTTACCTAACTCTTTGAGGAATGCTAGATCTTTTCCCGTCTTTAAAAGGCTCCTGAAGAATCACATAAGAACCATCTAAAGTAAATTACGTACTATTTACTACTAGTTTTTACCGATTACTGATTTATTGATATTTAAAATTTTTTTTTTTTATTTTGCTTCACTCATACCAGCACTCTGTTGCTGTCTGGGAGGCAATTTCTCTCGTTTTGTTTTCTCCTTGAAAATCTTTTAATTAATTTTTATTTATATTATGAAAGAGCTTCTTCTTCTTCTTCTTTGCATGCTTTCTATTTTTCATGTTTTCCACTAACATCCCATCAATTAACTCTATCTTACTTTCTTTATTCTCCATTTATCCTATTTATGTTTTCTTTTTAATTATTATAAAATTATATTTTAAATTAAATGTGTCGAGAGTGTGGTTTGGGATTCCTTTCCGATCCTATTCCCTTTCGGGGGATGATGTTAATTTTAATTGCTTGTTTCTTGACTAAGCGGCTTACTGCTGCTAGGAAGAAGAGGCTCTGCAATGAAGCTGACCCCATTGTGTTATGGTGTTAAAATAATAAAAATCAAACAATAAATTAGGGGCCGTCCATAAATCTCGTGACGCTAAAAATGACCAAAATTGACCCTCCCCCCTCCCTCGTGACAGAATGTGACGATGTAAAGACCCCCCTGTAGCGTCATGTGACGAACCACACCCCCCCTTTTTTTGTCGGGTAGCAGCAATTCTGACCGGGCGAACTTTATGAGTCGTTTCAATTCCACAAATTTTAGTATGGTTCTTCAACTTGTTGAGACATGCAAAATATAAACCGCATTTTGGGCAAATTTTTTTCTAAATCTTTTCTTTTACTGATGGGCAAAGTATATCGTACGGAATGGCTGTGTACGATTTGAATTTTTCGGAAAGAAGAGTTTTTTTCAATGTCTCCAAAACAAACATAGACGGGAATTTTCCGTTGTTGCAAATTTGGAGTCCATTTAAGGTCTGTGCTATTGGTACCGGTGGTGGCAAAAAACGGTCACTCAAAATGTTGAAAATAGAACTGCGTGGGGGGGAGCAGCATTTGACGTCTGCGCATTTGACAATTTGTAATAAATACTGGCTTGTTCGAACATGGAGGTCTTCCCATTTTTGTGATTTTTTTTCAAGTTTCTTTTGATCCATTTCGGAATTTCGGAAGTGACACATCTGCCACTTTTTTATCAGGAAAAGCCGATTTATAGTTTGAAAACAGTTCTTGATACAATTTATCCATTTTGCCCTGACACGGAGTCCGGAAGCGATTTCTTAAATATTACTGTTACTTATCACTATAATATTTGTCGAAAATATTTGTCGTTCACATTTAAATATCGAAAAATTTGCACTTTCAGTTGAATGCCCGTTTGTATGGCGGGCGATTTCAAATAGTTATTTAGCGAAATGAGAAATTGAATATATTACCGAAATAACTTAAGCGCTCAAACTTTAAGAATGAGCTAATGTGTAAGAACTTAACGCATAAAAATAATCGATGCATAAACTCCTGATGAAGCTCAACTAAGAAGTATTTAATAATAAAAAAATGACAAAAACTACAAAATCATTTTCATTATGATATAAATAAAAATGCATTTTTTCAAGTAAAAAATTTTTTCCGATATATTTATTACTCGACATTGGCTGCGGTGTTAAATGAAATATTTTTCATAAAAGGACGGATATGCAATATAATCGATTTAATTCGTCACCTGACGTTTTGAAAAACCCTCCCCCCCTCCGGCATGACGAATCGTGACGTTTCTTCAAACCCTCCCCCCCCCCCCCCCTTTCGAGCGTCACGAGATTTATGGACGGCCCCTTACTTATTATATATACATCATATTATAATTATACTGAATAAAAAAATTATACTGTTTGTTTTGTTTCAGTCCATTGATTCTATGGAATATTATATAATGAGACCTAGGATCACAGTTTCCTCTTTATTGACAAGCTCCAGTTCCAAAGCGACACGGTCATCCCGATATTGCTCTCTCTATGGTTCCTTATTACTAAAAAATAATAAATGATGCAATTTTAAACGTAAACAGTAAAACGGCCCACAGACACGGAGATCTGGTCGTCGACCTGGTTTGCAGATATGTGATATTTGCGACCAAATTCATTGTCCGTGCGCTAGTCTCACATCTAGTTTGTTCGCAAATATCGCAAGTCTCCAACCAAGTCGGCAACCAGATCTCCGTGTCTGTGGACCGTTTAAGAGAGTGATAGGCTAAGAAACTGCTCAAACAAATATATCGCCACATTTTTTTAACTTAACGCCCCCAACACCCACAAATCCGGTAATACGAGCTTACCTTGCTTCCATTGATAACAAAGAGAGGTAAACTTTCCAAATTTACCCGAACATAGATTAATACTACCTTTTTTGTTTGTAAATTATTTCTGTTTTTTGCCATAATTTGTTTGAAATAAAACGTTCAATGAAAAGTTAGCACTTTATTCAGTTATTTGTAAATATAGCTACCTTCAGATAATCTTGGAGGCATCGCAAAATTATTTGACCCAAAAACGGGGATGAAATGACTGAAAAAATTTGATGTTCTCCTTAGTAAAGTAGCGGCTAGCCATCCTTTTTGCCACAGCCTTTTTCGTTTTCGTTTCTTTATGCATATCCGAGTATATATTGATTTATAAGCAAAATAAAATTATGGCGAAGAACAATGAATGAAATCGAAATTCTATGCATATGCCATTTATTATGCCGTTATATTGGGTAAATACATTTTTTCCAAACATATATATCTCCTGTAATATTCACAACACTTTATTATCATAACGATATTTAATTCGACAAAAATTATGTTTATGTGTATATCTATTTTCTTAAAACAACTTACGTTAAAGTTTTGAACTCAACCAATTAGTTAAGCGTCAGTAGTTAAGATGCAAAATATTAAATAACAAGGATAATACATATATCATCAACTGAATCGTAAAAATATGATCTGAATTTGTTTTAGATACGCTATCTTAACCCTACTCACAACCATATAATCTGGAATGTATCATAGAACACAACACACGGTTGAATAGTGAGGTTAATTGTTATTACCATGGCGGTAGGACTTTCAAATTCAGTTGCTTCCGATAGAATTTTGCTAAAGCTTTCAGCGCTGACCTGTTGAAGTCCTGGTCCTGCTCCAAGCGATGCACAAGGCCTGAGAAATCCGGAATGTTGTCCGGTATGCTTAACTCGCGACACAGAAATTTCATCATTGCTTCACGTACTTTCGCTGAGATGTGTTGTCGAATTAGTTTACCTCCAGACAGTTTTTCCTCTGAAATTACGGATTTTTACCAAAAACTAGTAAAGTTTATCGAGCTCATAAATGCATCTAATATTTACTAAATGAGCTTTTATTTGCTTTGAACATAAAGGAATTCAAAAGGAGTTCCCTAACCAGTAAGCAATGAAAAAATAGATGTATGGAAATTATAGCTCCAAATTCATTCAAAATCTACATATCTCACTACATTTCCCGCACTTACCGTTACAGTACAGAGCAGAAAAGAAGCAAAGAAAGCCCACCGTATCCATACTCACCGACTTGTACGAAGGCAGAGTAGAGTCCTATGAGTGTGCAGCCGATTGCCAGTCCCAATGTTCCGCATGCTATTATCGACGTAACTCCTGATGCCAGGCACGCCACAGGATACTTACTCACGACTCGCTTTTTCCGCTGAATGCCCACCGCCAGGTTGTCTCTGTCAGCGTTGCTAGCCAAGTGGATGATAAAATAGCGAGAGTTGTTGTGCGGCATGCGGGCGTCGACTCGGTCTTGGCGAAACAGTAGCCCCGCTTGCCGTCTGCCCGGCATGTTAAATGAACTTTTCGAAAACCGAAGGGTACAAGTTTACTAAAATTACTCGAAAAATAATTTTGACTGACGTACACTGAACTGATATCAACTAGAACCGCTCGCGTTCAGCTTAAATGTCAACGCAATGACATTTGGCGGCAGCAGAGAGATTCCTCCGACTAACATGAAACAAACAGAATTTTTACGACAGACAATGGACACATCGAAAAGGGAAATAGCGGATATGGAACGGTGCTGGCAAATTCTGTAATACACGTACGCACGCACACAACAAATATTTCTACTCAGTGACTGAATAATCTATTATTGATCCCAGCATTAATGGAACATCAACTAACAGTTAATTTATTTTTCTAATAAGCCTCATGTTTGTTCAATAACAGGATCACTTATAGCTAAAAGAGTACTTTATGATTCCAACGAGTTTATTAATTACTCGCCTCTGAGATTTTCTTGAACACTTTGGATTCCGTTAAAACCTGTTGGCAGTTAGAGACTTCATAGTGTCAGTCTGCATACAGTTTTTCAAGCTTTCGTTTTAAGAATGAAGTAATTTTTATATTTCATTTGAAATATATGTTTGTAATTTATAATATTTTTTTGCATCTGATGTTTTAAATATTTGTTTGCAGGTACATTTGTCTTCAAAGTCCGAAATTTACTCGCTGATTTTCAACTCAAATATATCAGTCTAGGAAATAAGCTATTGGAGTTGATCTGGACTACTAATAACAATATGAGCACCGATCAACTTTTGCTTCGCGGTGAGCTATGGATTGTTCTTTTGTACTGGTAAGTCGCGTCTTTGGGACTTTTTGTAAATTATACTTTCTTTATGATAGTTGAAAGATATTCGGCATCTTGTGTTTCCGTTTTGGAGTCTTTTCGCAAAAATTTCACCCGAAAAAACTGGAGGCTTTTGAATATCAATTTAATTATTGGAGTGTTCGATGATTCATTGCATATTTTCCATCAAAAGTGGAAGACTACCTCCTTGTATTAAATATAAACTTTATTCATTTACGTTTTTTTCCATCTTTTGGGTAGCAACATAGCTCCGCGTTCGAAAAACTTCTGAATTTTTTCAGTTTAATTTTTTAATTTTTCAGAACTGAAGTTTCTATCATTCAAAAACTTTTATAATCAACTTTTATAAACAAGTGATATTCTACAGCCGAAACAAGTGATATTCTACACCCAAGTTGCAATAGTTTGTGGCGAGTGACCAAAGAAGTGTGTATCTAGTGTTATGTTCAAACCTCAGAGGTTCAACCACCTTTTTTTTACGCTTCATTTTGTTCGTGGCATTCAATTTTGTTCAGTTGGCGAGAGTGTGGTTTTGTTTTGATTGTTTGTTTCCATATGAGCAACTTATAATACAGAACACCCTTTCAACCCCACCAAATTGTTAGCACAGCAGTCTTTTAATGTTATTTTGACCATGAAGTTGTTGCAGCTGGTTCACTCAACTTGGCCCATGGTCTTTTTTTATCGTATTCAACCAAAGCTTCGTTTCAGAAATGCATCGTTTTCCTGTCATTTTAAAAGTGAATCGGAGGCATGTATGCACCGGATGAGATGGATTTCTTTAAGCTCATGTGAAACTCAAGTATTCAGCTTACTAACATATCCCAGCTAGTGCAAATACTCTAAAATGGTTGAATTTTATTCGTTTAGAGTGCTCGCAATCTCTCGTTTTTTTTGTAGCGGAAGTTTGCTTCAATCAGAGCCTTCAGTTTCGGCTGGCCTTCGTGAGCGGTCTGCATCTTTCATAATAAAATTTCCGGAATGAAAGCTTGCGAAACAATTTTGACGCTAGCGTTTTTTAACATATCTTCGTCATCGATAGTACTCATTTGTTTCATAATTGCACAGCATTTTTGCCATTTTTGAAGAAAAAACATAATATGTGGCCAAAATGTTCGCTTTGATTTTCTATTTTTGCGTCATAACTAAGCACAGATTTTCCAGTTTTCCTTCTAAACTTAATATATTCTCCTTTTTTCCGGCATGGCAACTGAAGTATCAGCAGTTGGATGGATTTGACGATTTATTATGGACTGAGTTTTATACAAGAAAGCTCTGCTGCCATAACTGAAGAGACTTGTGAGCTCTTTGCTCATTTTTTCTTGCCCTTTTCTGCAATACAAAACCCTCTTTCTCCTTCCCATGCTACTTTCATTACTCCTTTGACGTTTCATGCTAGTTTAAGAGTACTCTCTTCATTTTGTACAAACCCTTTAGAAGCTGAGCACTTACTGAATTGTCTCGATTCTAGCTCTGATGGGTTTCTTAACATACTAACAAAATCACTATATTCTTCACTTTGTCTACTCGTACATTATATTCAACCTCAGCATCTCAAGTTTCTTCTTTATGGACATCTGCAAATATTTTCCCTTAACTAAAGGCAAAAGATCCTGCTTGCATCAATCTCGCCTATTCCTTGCATCAGCAAGCTACTTGAGAGAGTTGTCTACTACAGAATGTATGCTTTATTTGAGCTATTCCTCGCCAACGAGCAATATGAATGTGTCAAAAGCAAATCTACTGTTACTAACTTGCTATCAGTCACCATCACTGTCGCTTCTACCATCGATCAGCAGAGACAGGTTGATGCTCTTTACACTGATTTCTCTAAAGCATTCGGCTGTGTCAAACATGAGCTTCATGAGTAATTAATTGCCTAATTCTGGATTTACACTCTCACAGATATATGGCAAATGTTGCCGAGCACGTGAAAGCAAATGGTCACCTCGTCTATTCTCGCCTGTTTTTCGCATGCCACAACATGGCAGGCACGAGAAAATGAATGGCTTCCTCGTCGGCTCTCGCCTGTTTTATGAGAGTTTTTTGAGGGTTGCTGAGGATTTATGAGGGTCTTGGCTTAGTTCAAGACCGCTTAAAATGTTGTCGGTTTTACGTATCGAGTCAAAGCGATTTGAAAAAAGATCTGTTGATGGCTCCGATGATATTTCTAAACCGATTTGGTTTGCCCACAAATTCATGGGCAAGATGCATTATGTCGGGCAAAATGCATCATATCGGACAAGATGCATGCATACTTATAGATACAAGGTACACCATTCGAATATTTGTAAACAAATTTCTGAGCAAAGAAAATGCCGCCTACCTACACGATATTATCACTTCAATTTCATACCATACAGATATGTATTTCATCAGATAAGTCATCTTCACCCTATGTCTTGCCAAACGTTTCGTCGAGAGTTTTGTCGAATGCCCTGACGAAACGTTCGCCATTTGTGTAATCGGGGTATAATGTGGATAAATGGCACCAAACAGAACATCAATGCTCGAATTTTGAAATTAGAGAAAGCTGTTGTTGGACTTATACCATTTAATAAAAAATCCAATTCAAACTGAAAAAAACAACTCCAATTTGATTCTGCTTCGGAGGCTTATTCCGATCGAGTTTCTCGTATCAATTATTCTCTGCTTTGATAAGCTTTAGAGACGATACACATTGTCTATGCTGATTAATAGACAAGAAGGGAACCATGATCACAATTTAATAACCTGTACAAGTAAATTATATCCATGGATATATGTAAGTCGGAGATGTTAAAATTTGGCAAGCCTAGCGTAAATAAAAATTAATGATTTCCAACTGCAAGTGGTCATATCAGTCAAACATGCACTGTGAGCTGGTGTCTGATGAGAATCAGTGCATATTTTCGAAACAACTTTGTCAAATAAAAATTTTCAATGCAAATAAAAAATTTTCAATTGTAATCATCCCGCAAAAACAATTCCAATATTTAAATTGTTTTGTGTAAAGTGAATTCTCAAAATTATTCATTTAATAATAATCATTCGTGAAGAAAATAATCAACTCCAACGCACACTCGAAACCAGTGAAATGAGTATACCCGCGGTAGAGAATATATTACTTTTTGATGATTCGAAAAACATTAGTATACTCATGTTTCTATATATATATATATATATATATATATATATATATATATATATATATATATATATATATATATATATATATATATATATATATATACATATATATATATATATATATATATATATATATATATATATATATATATGTATATATATATATATATATATATATAATATATATATATATATATATATATATATATATATATATATATATATATATATATATATATATATTATATATATATATATATATATATATATATATATATATATATATATATATATATATATATATATATATATATATTATATATATATACATATATTATATTATATATATATATATATATATATATATATATATATATATATATATATATATATATATATATATATATATATATATACTGATGGTCAAAACATAAATGCAACCCTGCATTTACTGGCACACAGCATTTTTTACAGCTTTCAATACCCCGAAGCAAACATTTTATTTCTAATTTTTACTTAAATTTATGCTTTATTAATATATCGCATGACCACTCTGTTTAATTATTTGGTTGCAGCGAGTCAGCAATGCGTGTACCAAATGTTTGCAGCTTTCGTTTAGTATTAATTTCCACTTTCTCCTCATTACGACTCACAGTTCGGCTTTATTTCGTGGTTTATTTTGATAAACTTTATCATTTATTTGCTTTCATAAATTCTCAATAGGAATGAGGTCCGGCGACTGTGCTGGCCGATCGAGAAGTGAAATCTGTTTACGCTGTATCCAATCTGTTACTATTTATTATCCTCGCAGTGTGTGTTGGATCGTTATTCTGCTGAAATGTCAATTGGGGCGGCATATTCCCTTCTGGAAAATGTAACTTGATTGTCTCCAAGATTTCCAAGATGCCATTTTGGCCAGTCAAATAAATCAAATGTACACTCAAAAAAATTTGGTTTGAATTTTACCCTTATAATAGTAGGAAACTGGTGTCCTACTATTAAAGATGTAAATTTACAAAAGTGCGTACAAAGAATATTTGATGTCTTAAATTTGTAATTTTTTTGACGAGCGAACCGTGTAATTTTACCCTAAAAAGACGTAAATTTAGGACGAAAACGCATGAAATTTATGTATCAAAGGTTACTTTTTACGAGTCTTTTCGGGTAATAAACGCAATTTATTCGTGAATGTCCATAAAAATGTTTAAAAAAACCATAATAAAACGTGCGTTTTTTGCACTCTTGGCAGAGTAAGTTAAGATAATTTTAGGTAACTTACCCTGCCTAAGAGTGCAAAAAACGCACCTAAAGAATGTTTTATCAAACAAATGCCATCAAAAGGTATCTATTGCGAACAATTTTAGGAAGTTTGCACTACTTAAGCATGAATTTCAGCCAACTTCTAGATAAACTTCATTTTCAATAAATTTTGAAAAAATTTAATTATTCAAAAGTCAGACACTCAAGACAGGTAACTACCATAGCATAAAATATTACCGAAAAATTAAATGTTATTAACAAAAGCCTGTCAATAGGTAACTTTAAATGTTAAAAAAGGCAAAAGTCCTATCAAATCAAGTAAACAAAATGTAAATATTTTTCTTGTCATATACAAAAATTTTTTGCAATTCCTTTAAGTTCATAATTTATTTCAATTTGATGTATACTTCATATACACATTATACATATTAACTTATAGCACTTATTGCTACACTTCTAATTAACTTATAACTACACTTCTGCACTTATTACACGAAAAGACTGACACTTAATTGCTGCTATTCAAAGCAAAGATCACGAAATATCAGACTCGTTCAGACTAGCCAAATCACCGTCTTTCGTCATAATGTTACAGCAATAATAAGTCAAATTCGAGCAAATAATACAATTTTACAGCTTTGGTGTAAATGAGAGTAGCGAAGTAGTAAATTTACACTCTTTTTGCTAAGGTTTACAAAACACTGTTTATTATTCAGCTGATCTGACGCAAAAGCAAAAAATGCACATCCAATGTGTAAAAAAAATGTGATTCGTTATTTTAAACAGAAAAATGAATATAATTACTTTTATCAAAGAATTAATTTTAGACCCACTTTTTAGAGTGTATTGGGCCTACGCAGTACCATGAAATTGAAGCCCATATCATAGTGTTTTTTCCTCCATGTTTAACGATCTTTTTGGTGTATTGCACTCCTTTCCGTCTGATCAAATGATATTAAATTTACATTCATCACTCCATATGATATTACACCACTCTTTCTCCCATCTTTTTCGCATCAAATGAGTTTTTGCGAAATTTAGTCGGCTCCGTATACTTTTGTTTATTGAGCAAAAGTACTTTTTTAGGTGATCCGGCGGGAAAATTGGCCTTTAATAGTCTTCGAAAAATTATGCTTGCGTTAGCATCAGCGTTCGTTTCCCGCAAAATCATAGAAGACACAAATGGATGTTTTCACAAGCTCGCATGATTTTCCGATCCAATGCTGGGTTAGTTTTCCTATGTTACCCTCAATCTTCTTGATTATCCTGCTTCTTTAGAGCATTTTGCACCATTCCCAAGGAGCAGTGAGCAACTGCCGCTATCTGACGTAGAGAGTATCTGCCTTCCCTAAGATGTTGAATGTTAACCTTCTTCTCTCGAGAGCAGCGCTTATTTCGCCATATGTTTGACCTAGAATGTGATTGAAGAGTTGGGGAATTTCGCTGTTGACACTGTCATTCGAGGGAGCAATACTCCGTGAGGATCGCATGTAGAGCATATGATTTCCCACTTGAAGCCCCAAACCCATTTCTGAGGACTGCATTCACGAACTAGATATCTGAAAGCATGAATGTATTTATTAAGGTGTCTTCATACATATCTTGTGCAGCTTTCTCTTACATCACTGTGATTGCTAGTCGAATTTCTGGTGCGATTGGCCTTCTTGGCCAGTTACGTTCCTTACGTGGTTTCATTAGGCTCTTTTACTTCCGAAAAACAAGTGTTAAAAATCTTGTTAGCATCGCGAGTCTGACTTACTGACAAATCCACCATTTTCTTCTAATTCAGATTTTTAAAAAGAAATTAGAGACAATAGAAACTAGGAACACTATCCCGATTCATATTTTATTTGTATTGGAAGATATAGGGCAACTATATTATCGAAATACTCAAAACAAAAAATTCAAACTGATAACAAAATTGATAGCCACAATTGTTCCCCTTAGAGATATACATATAAGAGCCTAGAAGTATATTTTCCTGAGCAAAATTAATATTTGTTTTATTTTTGTCAACATTTTTAGCTCTTCTGATTAAGTTAAGCTAAACCATGTCATAAACCATATCACCATATCCCGTCATTGAGTTCAATCACTAAAGTGCACATTTGTGAAAGTACCTCAAATAAAATCCAACTTTTCACAGCATTCTGCTTATTTATTATGATATTTTTTTCCTAATTTTTCTACAAGAACCTCTTGTGTCGAATTCTGTTTTTCAAAACCAAAAGATTGTTTACCTTATATTTTTTTATTAAAAGAAAATACTTTTATGATTTAATATCTAAACAAATTTCTTTAGAAAATAACGCATATTCGCAATTTGGCACATCTCTATCCCACCTTGTTCAAAACTCAAAGTACGCGGTAATGGCTACGACCAGTGTTGGCAACTTTTTTCCAGCTGTTGTAGCTAGAATTTAGGAAGAACATAGCTAAAAATAGCTAAAAAGTTTCCATTATAGCTTAAAAGTGTAGCTAACTCCGACAATAAAAAATTCAAGCTTCTGGAAAACAGTTTTATTACACTAATGTTTATAATTCATGTGGAAAAATTTTGGCTGTACATCGGATAGTGAGCAATTAATTAATTTAACAGTATAAAATAGTATTAAAATCGTTAAAGAGAAAGAATCGTTGAACAGAATTGCTTTCTATTTTTTATTCATGATAGAAGCATCCATTAAAATGGGTTACAGAAATAGGAGATATAAAAGGTTTTGTAATTGTTATACTCCTTGTAAATCATTTTTGCTAAATAACATTCTTCTGATGTTTGGACTATACTGCAGTTGGTTTTTAGCCCTAACTATTGGCCAATGATACTTGATACTGATCCCTTTATTGACAACCACCTTGTTTATGAACTCCGTATCATCTTCAAAGGAATTTAGAGAACCAATTAGAAAGTTCTGCAAGTAAAAACTCTAACGTTTGGGGATGAAATTATCCTGCAGCTGCAGAAACTGAAAGCTGAACGGAATGACAAACACATCTTATTAATATTAAAAAAA